>VZRI01005355.1:494107-632014 GCA_013397515.1 Upupa epops
GTTTGGGACCCCAACCGTCGCAGCCCACCCTAAACCCCGTCCCTGAGCCCCGCGACTGTGAAACACGGCCGGGGGTGGCGGCTCAGCCCCGTCCCTGGGCAGCCTGTGCCAAGGGCCAGGGAGAAGGTTCTCCCGATGTCCACCCTGAAGCTGCCCTGGCTCGAGGCCATCTCCTCCTGCCCGTCAGACAGAAGCCCCGTAACTCACACATCGCCAGTGGTGGCAGATGGAAACGAACAGCAAGAATAATCCGTATAAACCACGACACGGGCAAGACGGGCTGAGGGGTGGCTGGGATGGGGCCAGCCGTTTCATCCCATTTGGCCTGTGCCTCCACATTCCCGCTGGTGCTCTCTCCCGCTGTGCTGGAGGAGACAGCTGCACCCCGGGACTCCTGCACAGCAGCACCCAGGGTTCGTTGGTGACAGCGCCAGGAGCAGCAGGAAAGGCCCTGCTGTGGGCTCGATGCCTCGTGTTCATGAACATCCACCCTCCAGGGCAGTGCCTGCAGCCCCGTGGAGCTGGTGCTCTCAAGCCACCCGAGGCACACCTACCCCAGGGCTGTGGGGAACCTGCTACCCAAGACATTTTGGTTCAAATCAGTCGCTTTTCCAGCAGGCTCTGCTCACGCCGTTTAGGCTGGCAGTGTCTGCTCAAACACCGGTAAGCACTGAAACTCCTGCGTTCAAGAGAGGGTTCTTGCTAAAGTGGAGCCACTGCTGGCATCCAGAGAGAGGAGGAGCTGCAGCGAATGTTGGTGGGATATTCCAGGCGGGTTGGTAGGATCTGAGCTGCTGCTTCTGCAAGTGTCACTGGGTTTTGTGTTTGCTGCAAAGCTGTTTACACGCGGCTCATATCAATGCCGTGTGTTCACTTGGGGGGAGAGTAAACGTGGTCCTTGCAGGGGCTCGAGGCTCTGACAGGGCTCCCATGTAGGACAGGACACCGCAGAACTAGATTCTCCTGCCCTGAGCATTTCTGCTCAAGAGTTTTCTCTCCGGGGTACAGATGCCTGCACAGCTATGCAATGCTTCTCACTAGAGACAGAGCAATAGACACAACAGATGGAAACTAAGAGGCCACCTGGTTTTAAAGCAAATCATATCATCACTCTATCAGTACCGAATCTGAAACATGGGAAAGTGCTTAGAGAAACAAAATGAATTCAGGTTTTCTCCTCCAAATCCCATTTTCCCAAGATCTGTTGATGCAGCGTTTGCTGAAATGCATTTCGCTCTCCTGCCAGTGGATCGAGCTGGAAGAACTGCAGTGTTTTACATCAAAACAACAACAACAACAACAAATAAACCCGCTGTCAGGCTGCCGGGAGTGACCGTCCTTCCCTTCAGACAAGCTGGTTTCCAAGCGTTGGCTGCGTTCTTGCGCACAGCTCCGGGGTTTTCAGGGCTAAACTAGACCGGACGGAATTACTTCAGATTATCAACAGCAATCCAGTTAGGAAAGAAAATTACATTTCCTCAATTAAGTCTTGACAGAAAGAGTCTGTCTCTCATAGTCTGTGCCACAGGTCTGTGTGAAATTCTCCTCCGAACAGCCCCCCGAGCGAGAACTCTCCGCAGGTATTTACTTTGGGGGGTGTTTTCTGCACACCCACCGCAGCCGCAGACCCCAGCCCCCCGGTTCCGTGTCACCAGCTCCGTCACACCATTGGTGGGAGGGCTGATGTACGGTTTAACCTACACTATTTAACTCCCAGCAACTTTGCAGAGCAACTCTTAGCGCTGTCTGTCAGGGACGGACGACTGCACAAATAAGTCTTTAAATCAATGTAATTGTTAACCTCAAACACCAGGAAACAACCTTTTATGCCTCTACAGCTTTTATGGCTCATGCACGGCTGTGGAGCAACCGCCACCTCCTCATTATTTACAGCCCAAGTGTTTTAGTACCGATCCATGGCCAGTGAGGCCACTTTGTTCTGATTGTTCAAACAGAACCAAGCAGAGCAACCAAGGACGAAGCGTCAGCGGAGACTGAGAAAATTAAACAGGAAAAATTCTGTAGGACTTGTAAGGACGAAGATTCCCGGTAACCACTCTGTTTGGGGAAAACGAGAATGATCCTGGCCCAAATCTTTAAGGATTTTAAATCAACATGCAGTCAATTGGATTGATTTGCTCTACTCTGAGTGGCTAAATGCCGCTGTCCCTGTATCCTTCATCCTCAGTCCATTATCGATACCATCCTGGCCCTACTGACTTAATGCATGCCTATCGACTCGGTGCTCTTTTCCATCGCACACACCGAGGACACCCTGCTACAGGTTATTCTCAAGGGTAAAAACCGCCCCAAACAAACAAACCCCGACCTTCTTCCTCAGGTGAAAACTGCAGAGTTTAAAGAGAGATGATTTTCCAGCACTTGCTGGAGAAGATGGGCCGTGCACCGCTCTCGCCGCAGACAGAGCTGCAGCATGTCCTCTCCACAGAGCCCACATGCCGGCCGACTTGCACGGCGTGTCTGCAGCCTGCGCGCTCGCGTCTCGTATTTCTGGAAGGTTGGAGTCCCAGAGGAAGCATTAATGCTAAAGGAATGCATACCCGTGTGCAGCGAGTCTAAAAGTCGGGGCAAAATCTCTCCAACAGATTGCTCCGAGAAAACACCTCTTTTTTTGCCGTGCCTGAGCTCTGCAGATGGATCTCGTGAGCATTTGGGTGGCAGTTTAGCCTCCACGTGGTAAGAGTGGTGCAAAAAGAGAGAGAAAGCATCCAAGGAGATGAGTCTTCAGGAAGATAAGGCAACCTAGAGCCGCCACGTGACCTGGCGAACACTCCAGCTCCACTGCCTGTGGATCTCATCAGGGAACCAGATGTGACCAGCGGCAGAGTATCCTTCACAGCGTGAGATCTGGAGCATGGGACTGCCATCCAGGAAAGGGGAGATGGGAAACCACGATGGAGAAAATGTCCTTCTAATTGCTTAGAAGGCAGACACGTTTTCTTTGTGGGAAGAAGGGATGCTAGGCAGTGGGCTGGGGAAGTGTCCCGAGGAAGGAACAGGATTTTTCACATGGACTGAACATTTAGCATCGCTTCCTCTTTTCACTGTGCTTGAGAAGATGGAGTGGCAGCAGCCAGCTCCCATTCATCTTCTTGGTCAGCTGCAAACAACGCTGGGCAGTGCAGAAAAAACAGAAGAGGCCTGTTGTCCCCTGCTAGCAGGGCAGGAAATTGTGTTTTCATTCATGAATTTGCTCATTCTCCTCTGAGGAGAGAGGGGTTTCACCTCACAGAGCCCCTTCACAGAGAGAAAGGCCAGAAGGAACAGCGGGTGTTGGCCACAGCACTCTGTCCTTCTTACCTCTGGGCTGGCTGTAAGGCTGTTCACATCAAACTGTTGGGGTGGTACCTACCACCACCCCAAATGTAAAGAGAGCTCATGGTGTAAGCTCACGCTGCCTTGCAGGGGCTGTGGGGTGGCTGTTCCTGTTGCTTTTGTGGAAGGACAAGTGAAAGATGTGGTCTTTCGGGCTTGTGCCTGCTGCCTGCTTTGGAGAGAGAGGGACAAAGCAGAAGTTCACTGCACAGAGCTGGGACACGGCGTAAGCTGTGTGTCCCACACACACTGACTGCACCCGCTGTGCTCTTGAGACAGAGGCAGTTGTGGCTGCCTTGTCTCAGCTCCAAGGAGAGGATCTGCAGATGAAGCCAGTGCCCTCGAATCTGTATTCAAACAAAGACCAGAGCAGCAGTGCAGGGAGCAGAGTGCTGGGGTGAGGCCCCCAGCAGCCAGTGTTGCCAAGCAGATGGGCTGCCGTGTTCTCAATCAACTACAGTTTTTAAGGTCATGCCTAGATAATGAGCATCACAGCACTCGAGCCTACAGATCATGAATATATGGATGACTATTGACTCATGCATTTTCCTTTCTGCAGCTCTGCTCATGTAACTTCACCTCTGCTCCAGCACCAGCACATCCTCTCTGCAGACTCTGCACCACCCACCCTCTGCCCATCACCACTTCCCGGCTGCTCAGCTCTAGCAGCACCCGGTCACTGTGAGCTCCCCTGCTGCCGGCTTCTCCCGTGGTCCTTCCCCCTTTGGGAACTCCATAGTGTGGAAGGAGAAAGCAGACAGGACAAAGAGTACCGAGCAGTAAAGGGTTTCCTTGAGTTAGATTGCAAGGAGCTCCGTCTTACAGGTCCCTGAGTGATTGTCTTGAAAAGGAAAAAGGAGGAAAGGAGAACGGGGAGGGAAAAGAGAAAAAGAGCAATTGAAGCCAGATTGAGCAGCTCTGGTTTTAACAGTCGCAGGCCCTTCCCCTGTTTTCCATGACATTCCTGCTCCTGACCCCTTCCAAGAGCTCTGGGCGCCTTTCGCAGGAATGCGCTGTCCGCTCGGTCTCCGTGAGCCCGGCCTCTTATTCACGAGGAGCTGGCAGAGCTTCCCGGCTTTCACAGCCAGATGTTACAAGTGTGACCCTGCCAGAAGCCACATGTGTGCACCTTCCCGCGCTCAGCCCCCTTCCACGGGGGATATTTCTGTCCAATCTATTCTGGGGAATACTTTCCTTTAGTGACTTGCTCTCTCCTCCACTTGTACCGTCTGCACAGCAGCGCAGCACTGTCATTCTGCGGTTACAACTTCGTGTCCCACATGAAGCGCTCCTGCAGGTCTAAACCACCCTGACTGCTCCTGTCCAACCTCTTCCTTTGTCTTCCGCTGCTTCTGTTAGTTTTGATCTCAGCTGTCAATTCCGTGGGACAAGAACTTTGTCCGCCGTGGTGTCACACGGGATTGCTGAGCCCTGTTACCCTCTCCAAGAGCCACCACACTAAGAGTACTCCGTGCACACCCCAGAAACTCACTTCCCTGTGTTTCCCAAGCTGCTGCCTGGAGATTCCAGCTCATCGCAAACGGAGCGGAGGTGGAAACCTCCAAGTTCAAGGTGAATCCTGGTTTGTGATCCCAGAAAACAAAACGACAAATCTGCCCTTCCAAACACTACCTGCAGAGGAAGTTCAAACCATGTCAGCAGAGCTCTGCAAGTCCTTCAGTGCCCGCAGCGAGAGGTGCTGCAGCAACGCAGAGCATTATGTTTATTTATTAATAATCCCACCAAGAAATTTTCCTGATGGCCACTGGGGACTCTCTGACAGGTGACACAGGCGACCTCCTGCCAGGAGTGACATCTCTCCCCTACAATTTACATTCTCTAAACGATTTGCGATCAAATTACAGCACAGATTAGCTTCTCCCCCCACCAGTCACCCCCTCAGCACCAGATTCACCTGTTTGTTCTACAGGGCCACAAAAATAATCACATGGAAAGTCACTGCCTTGGCTTCCCGGGTACTCCAATGTGGGAAGAGCGTGCCGGCCAGCACACCGACCCCTGCACTCATTCTCTCCTGCACCCGGATTTGCAGCTGGGGGAGATGCAGGTCACTGGATTAAAAGAGCTCTCCGAGCTCCCATTTTGATGGCACAACCAGACAAACCAACAGGGTGTCCCAATTAGAGGGCACAAACCAATCAGCCCGTGGTTGGTGGCGCTGGGACTGGGTGGACCGAGGGACAGACAGGTGTGGAAGAGCCAACGGACTGTAAATCCCAGACCTGCTCTGGATGGTAGAGCGACTGCAACCACGGCTGGCAGGGAAATAGTTAAAGGAATATATTAAAGGTGCAAAGGGTCTCCCGACCTCTGCCACTGTCAGTGCTGTCAATGGGTCTGCAGATGCCAGTGGAATAATTACAGCCTATATTTAGATTGCAGATGCATCGGGCAGGGTGAAGGTTGAACATGGGGAACATGGTTGTTTGCAGTTCATTAGTGATGGGAGCAGCCTGGGGTGGGAGGAGGGCGCTGAACTGGATTCATCCCACCTGGAGAGCTTGTGCTGAGCTGCATATGGCAGGGAATGAGACCTGATTATCTGCGGGAAGGAAAGCAATAAACAACCGCAATCCCACTGTCACACCCTGCCAGCAAAGAAAGGAAGGAAGGAAGGAAGGGAAGAGGAGAAAGCAAGACCAGGCTCTGGCTCCCAGCCATGCTGCTCCTGTCCAGATGAACAGCAGAGCTGCTGCAGACCTGGCTAGGTGGGACATGCAGGAGGGCCGCTGAGAGCTCTGTGCCTGTCCCTTCTGCTGGGGGGTTTGCACACGTGTGTGCAAGACGAACCGTGCGGTGCAGAAAACGTGTCTGGAGCTGTGTGGGACCCCGAGCCGGACAAGACGCAGCAGGACTCCATAAGCAGGAGTTTGGGAAGAAGTGTGACTGATGAAGGTGCAAAGCTTGGACTGCAAACATCGAGGCTGTCACTGAGAACTAATCTCAGGTGCCTGTTGTGCAAAGGCTCGTCGAAAAAGCTGACTGACAGTTTCCCATCCTACTGACTACACAGGGCCCCAGTCAAACGGCTGGCAAAGTTCCTTTACTCCGAGCCTCCGGGGATCATGAATTCAGAAGTTTCTGAACAGCTGCTTTCCATGGATCATTTAGAATCTGTGATGCAAATATGAACAATCCATGTTAAATGCCCTCAACTAATTGAGTGGAGGCAGTGGATAAAGAACAGATCGGTGACCTTGGTGAAACCAGCACGAACGCCTTAATCTGCCCAGAGAGACCCAGAAGGGAACTGAGGAGAAGCGAAGAGCAGAAGCCTGTACACTCCTGCGCAGGAGGAGCTTGTCCTGCTTGCCAGGAGATAAATACAAGACTTGCCCTTTGGGAATGTGCTCCGGCCCTTCAGTCCCTTCCTGACAAACCGCAGCCACAGAGAAAGAGGTGGGAGGAAACTGGGGCTCTGCCAGCCTGGCAGCGTCGAGCCAGCAATTCAGGGAAGAGCCTGACCCAGCGGAAGAAAGAACAGTAAAGGGTGGTTTTAGGGAAAGGCAAGGAAATTCTTTGAGTAGCTTAGAAGGCACAGGATGAACGGGGAAGCGAGGCGGGGTGGGTGGGATTGAGGCTTGGACCACTGGGCTTACAGCGCCGATGCTCACGTGCAAGTGAGAGCTGGGAGATGCAATACTGGCAGAACTGAAGCCAAAGTGTAAGTGGCTCTCCACGCTGCCCTTAGCAGAGCTGTTCACCTTGGCAATAGAAGGAGTTCCTGTGGCCTGGCTCTATACTGCAAATCCCTAACGTGTTTCCTCAGCCAGGTGTAGCCCCAAAGGTGTTAACTTTAACCACGAGCAGCCTGGAGGGGCTGCTCCTGCTGAGTACCCAGGCAGATAAGCCATTGCTCTCCCAAGGCTTCCTGTATGGAAAGCAGCAGCGAGGTGCAGCCAGCGAGCGAGTCTCCCCAGTCGTAGTTTTCTAAAATTGGAACGTCACGTCCGCTGCGCCGCACATACCAGCTCTGGTCCTGTCAGCTGTTCCTCACTTTATCATCGTGTTCCTTCGAGGGAGACCAGATAGCTGCTCTCTTGTTGCTGCAGGCACCGCTACACCTTCCCCAGGTTGTGCCTGTGAGGAGCAGCAGAACAGAAACAGCAGAGGCCAATCTATTATTTATATCCAGCTACTCCCTTTGGGCCTGAACAAGCAAAAAGCTTTCTTTAAAGGCTTATAATTCTTGGTCGCATTCCAAGAGAGACAAAGGGATGTTGTAAGAGGAGTTTCATGCGAGCTTGGTAAAACACTCTCCTAGGGAAGAGGCGGTGGGTTTCCTTTGTGTGGGAAGGCAGGAGGTTGCTGGTTTTGTTTAGATTTGCGCTGGCGATGAAGGACTGTCCTGTGAGTGTTTCCATGGCACACGATCAAATTTACATTTCTTTGAGCAGGCTGCTGCATCTGTAGGGGTTGGGTGCCGTTTCCAAAGCAGCGGTGCCCTTCTTTCGTTCCCTCTCAAGTCTCTACCGCTCAGGAAGTTGAAAGTGCTGACTCAGCTCTCTGGAGAGCCCGTGGAGCATCTCTGTCCTCAGCGCTGGCAGCTCTCTGTTGTGAGGAACCGCAGAACAAAAAGGGTTTGGTGCCCCCGGTTCAAACGCTGGGCAGATACGGGCCCTGCTTTGAGACAGGAAGGAAACGGGGAGGAACCACCGCAGTGCCATTGTTGTCAGAACCAAGAGCAGAGGCAGCCAGAGCAACCCGGTCGCCGTCAGG
Organism: Upupa epops; assembly: GCA_013397515.1. Taxonomy (NCBI): domain Eukaryota; kingdom Metazoa; phylum Chordata; class Aves; order Bucerotiformes; family Upupidae; genus Upupa; species Upupa epops. The sequence continues at coordinate 502,184 of VZRI01005355.1, forward strand.
GGCTGTGCTGGGCGCCTGGGAAAACGCTCAGAGGGCGATTTTGCTCCATCCACCGGCTTCGGCCCATTTTTAAATCCCTAGGAAGGATCTGGAAGGCTGCCAAGACGAGAGCGATGTGAAAACCGCGGCGTTCAGGTTCGGGTGGGGATGAGGGGAGCGTGTTCCAGTTACTCTACAGGATCCGGAGCCCCGGGCCGACAACAGAGTACATGCGGTCGGTCGTGCCCAGCAGGAACGGCCACGGCCCTCACAAGGTTCTATTATTCCTTCTGCTCGGCGCAGACCACATGGTTTCCATTAGGTCCCCAACCGTAAAAGAAAATCTCTACCTATTAAAGGAAAAGAGCAGGGCCCCGCGACCGCGTGTCTGGCAGCCTGCGTTCAGGTTACAAACACTCACCCTGTGTGTTTCACCCAAAAAAAAAAGCTGGTTTATGAGGTTGTGATCCGCAGCCAAGTGATGCGAGACGCCACGTTCTCAGGGCACGGACCTGGCCCCCGTGTCCTCCAGCAGCAAATAAACAAACCCACTCAACTGAGCCGTCCGGCGCTTGAACAGCTGGGTTGGGTTGGGTCGGGTAGAGCGGCGCCTCGGAACAAAGGGCTTTATGGATCCGAGAGGTCCCTGGTTCAGTTTTCTGAGTGCTTTAAGCCTCGTTTCCTACGGATGCAGGACTTGTGCGTTCACACTGCCCATCTGTCGGCTCCCCATCTCCTCTGCCCCCGGCTTTTAACTTGCTGGCCAGTTTTAGACAATTTCATGTAATTTGGCAGCAGCGGAAGGAGGCTCCAGCACAGACTTCGGTCTGACAAGGTCGGTGAAGAAAACCAGTGGACTAGAAAGTGATCAAATGAGGGTCCTTGCTGAGCAAAGAATCCCAACAGCCTGTCCGCACGCACGGCCGGGAGGGCACAGTCCTTACCCTGGCCAGCCAGGGACCGAGGGGCTGCTGTGCGATGGCAGGGGCTGTGGCCCGTGCACAGACCAGTGCACTTGTCACCGTGGCTGCTGCTCACGCCGCTGGGGCCTGGATGTAAAACCCTGCCAGCTTGTCGTTCGCTGGCATCACTCACAGCCCCGGCCTGTGCCGGTGAGGGATGGGTGAGGACAAGCAGCGCCTGTTCAGCAGCAGCAGAAGTTAAGGCGGTGTTTACGCCGTGAAAGTTCCCTGTTCTGGCGAGAGCGTACAGGAGGAAGCGGTACCCGAGGAGGGATTGTTTTATGAGAGACTGACTTTACAATGACTCATTTAGCACAGAGCAGCAATCGTGGTTTATTAAAAAATCACCGCGTTGCGGAGCGAGCCCCTTGGCTGGCGGCGAGCGCTGCCAGCTCCGGCTTCACCAGAAAATGGGTCACGCTGGATTCCCAGGGACAAGTTCTGGAGTGGCTCCCAACGGCGTCGCCCTCCCCGGGGATGCTGCTGGCACCTCGACTGTGGCTGGTTTCCTGCCGTGGGGCAGAGCTGCTGCTTTTGTAACCGTTTCCTCTGGTCGGCTTGTTCCTCCGAATCCGTGAGGTACGCTCTGTGCAGGGCTCGGCCTCTGCAAAGCCCTGGGCTTCACCGAAGCAAAACTGCTCAGGTAAGATACACCCCAGACTTCTCACAGCACATTTGCAGGCCCTTCCCAGCCTCTGCTGCAGGCTCAGGGCGGGATGGGGGGCAGACAGAGAAGAGGACCAAGGAACAGCAAGAGTGGGCAGCTCAGAAGGTCCTGTGTTTGAATTCCCATGGACTTGAAGAGGATCCAGCAGACTGGGATCCAGAACGGATCGCTCTGTACTTCAGCTGTTAACTGGATGGGCTGTGCACGGCTGGTTTAAAACTCTGCATCAAACGGCCCCCTTCTCTCCCTTCCCCCCAACCCAGGTTTTTTGAGGATGGAAACACTGATCTAAACCGAATCCCCAGAGCCTGACAATTCTTCTGCAGAACTTCCCTGAGACCCTGGGCTGTTGCCAGCTGAAGCGATGGAAAGGAAGGCTGCCAGGTCACAGGGCATGCCACAGATGGGATTTGACTTCTAGGCAGGCATTTAATTTAGGCCTGGAACAAGATTTATGGGAGTCTGTCTGAGATCACCGAGAAAGGAAAAGATACAGGGCTGTGGGAAGAGCAGGTAGATGTGGACGCAGAGACAAACTCGGAGGGATGTAGAGGATTCCTGTGAGGCTCCCAGTTTCCATCTCTGTTTTACGAATGGGGTGACTTAACTCTTCAAGTAAAAGAATCAGTGCTAGCAGAGGGAAGGATAAGGATCCTGCCACCCTGCCATCCAGCTCTGTGGTCTGACCCTCCTCCTCCTCTTCCACACACTCCCTCTACAAGCGGGCAGAAACTCTGTCTTACGTCTGGCTCATCCACAGCTAGAGATTTCAAACAGGCCTGGTCTCACAGCCCCATCAGGCAGGTGACAGCCAGCCAGCAGCCCCACAGAAGCTCCCCCAGCGCAATCCCTTCTTGCACGGGGTCCCAAGGCAAATGAGGCCTCAGCACAGACAGAGACACAGGTATTTCAGTCACGTTCCCTGGCACAGCTTCACCAGCTACCTCTAAAGCTTTTTCTGTTGTTCCTACTGTGCAGCCCCTGGCCCAGGGCCAAGCTGGTCCTCCTGAGCACTTGTCATTTTCTCTCTTCCCTCTCCTTCCCTTTTAGACACAAAATGAAAAGGAAAAAAGAAAACAAAACTGTTTCCCCACAGGCTGCAGACAGCAGCCAGATGCAGGTGCAGGCTGCACAAAGCTAATGATGCCAAACCCCGCTGCCCTGGCAGGAGATGGCCAGCCCTTTGAAGAGGGGCGGTGGAAAGAGCCCAAGCCCTGGTGTGCACCTGTAGGACAGGCGGCTGCTCCGGACGGGACCCAGCTCCGGGCTGCCACGCTCACCTCACAGCTCCAGTCTCAGCCCTGGAAGCACTGCATCAGTGCCCCCATTTCACAGCTGTAGATATCAGGGTGCCCAGAGGAACGGCACAAACGGTGGCTGTGCCTGCCCTGATGTGCCAACCCCTTCCCTATCGGCTGCAGGCCTTGAGGTTCCATGGCTCAGCCAAGGAATTCAGTTCCCTCCTCCTGCTAGTGGCCATGACTGGCCACTGTGGCTCCTTGCCACTCTGGCAGAGCAAGAGCCAGGTGAGACTCCCAGTTCAGCCAGGTGCAGCAACGTGCTGCCACCTGCCCCGTGCACAGCAACTGCTCACAGGGTCTTCCTAGACCTCTCTGCCAGAGGCAGTGAGGAGCAGCAGTGGACAGAGATGGACCAACACCTCCTCTCCGTCACACTTCACACCGCAGTGAAGTCCTGCGCCTCACCCTGTCCCACTCAGCTCTGCAGAGCAGTGCTGGCAGTGATGAGTGTCTTAATCAGTGCAGAGCTCTGAAAGGCAGTGGGAGGAAAAAACGTGTTCCTACAGCTTGAGCCGGTGCTTTCCAGAATAATCTCTTGGTTTTCTGTTGGCAGACTGGGTTCCTGCTATTATTTATCTTCTTTGCTACAGATGGAGAGAAGAGGAAGCTGCATCCTTCCCCTGCCCTCAGCTGGGGAGAGAATTATGATAGAACCAGGGAGTGCGGGCAGCTGATACAGAGAGGGGGCCCAAATCCTGTCGGGTTCCCTAGAAACTCAGCCCTAACAGCTCTGGGGCTGAGAGCTCCAGTTACCCCACCGGGCAGATTCCTCTTGGCTGGGCTGCCCAGATGGCAGGACACTGCACCTTGCCCCTTGCTGGGAGCAGCTGGCACAGGCTGGCAGCTGTCTGGGCAGCCGGGAGGTGTCACCCCAGTGGCCCCTCTCACCACAATCCTGCCACAGCAGCTTCCCCCACCCTATGCTTTGCCGTTTACTTGCCAGGAGACGTCTCAGTTTCACGGAGGATCACGAAGCACCTCCAGCCCCTGGTCACACAGGGCTTGAGGGATGGCAGACAGCAGCCCAAGGAACCAGCAGGTTCCTCAGCCCCAGTTCAGGTGGCCCTGGGCACATCCAGCCTCAGTGCCAGCAGTGACAAGGGGCAAAATCTGTTCTTGATGCAAACGACCGTGACTCGCCAGACCACCCCAACAGCCAGAGCGAAGCCAGGCCCATGCGGTGGCAGAACACAGAGCCCCAAGCCGAGACCCGCCTGTTTCCTCGGGGAGCCGAGCTGGAGCTCGGGCCAATGTGCCTCATTTCCCTCTCATTTATTTCAGACTTTCAGCAAGACATCTCCACAGCTACTCCCGATTCACACCGCTGGGAATAGGGGATGGCCCAGGCCCCTCCTCCCCGAAGCCTGGCTGTGGTTCCTCAGATTTCTTCCTCGCAGAAAGCATCGAGAGCCCATTTTTTCCCCGTTAAATCATCTGATGTTCTTGGCTCCCCTCTCGACAGGAATTCTTTCTCTCTCTCGCCTTCGTTTCGCCCAGTTCCAGCACTGACCCACGTTTATGAAAGGGGCTTATGAGCCGTAATGTTAACTAGCCGCAGTTTGCTGATTCAGCAGCAGAATAACTAGGTAATTACAGTGTGCCATATGTGTCTCTCATTCCAAATAGTCGGTGTCCACGCGGCGCGGCGCAGCACCAGCGGATGACTGGAGTTGGGACTGTAAAAATGAGTAAATTGGTCCCCAAGGCCAGAAAAAGCTCTGTCAAATCCCACTGTTTATATCATACTGAGTGGCTGACTTGTGCTTATTTTGTAATTTAATGCTGCTAAATGTCAACGGGAAATCCTTTCAACTGCAGTTTGATACCCGGTGACAGAAAATCATTCAAGACTTAGACAAAGCAGCGAGTTCACAGAGGTGCGTGGGGTTTGTCTTTTAATCTTTGCACGGAGAGCGATCGTGCGGCAGCCGGAGGAGGGGAGAGGGCACAAACACCGTGTCTTCTCCCACCGGAGATGCCCCTGTCCTCTCAGCCTGCCTGGTCCTCTCCTTCCTGGGCTCGGTGTTCCCTGGGAGTTTCTCTACTCCCCATCCTACACGGAGCAGTGTGTGCGAGCGGCCCTTCGCCCGCGTGTTTGTTTATAAGGAGAAAGAACTCGGGGAGGGCCACGTTCTCCAAACGCTCCTCATAAACAAACCCAGCTAAACCCTGGTGCACACGCACCGGCTGCACTGGGTGGAGGAGCTGCAGGGAAGGGACTGCGAGTGGCTGTGTGATGTGGCTCTGGCAAACTGCTCCTCATACAGAGGGTTAAATAAATACAGCTAACCTCACGCAAAGCGGCACTCGGGGTACTGCCTGCCCACCCAGACAGCTCCTGTGGGGAGCGTCGAGACAGCAAACAGGAGCCATCTACTCTGGTGCTTCATCCTCAGGCAGTGACAGCATCCCTGATCACTGGGATAGGAGCATCACTGGAGGGAGAGAGTCAGCTCAGCACAGACTGTGCACAGTTCTGCCCCCAGCTCTGCATATTGGCAGGGAATCGTGCCCACCGCTTGCTGTGGGCAAGCAGCAGCCTGTGACACACAGTGTGGGGACCCTGACCACGGGCCAGCCCAGGCATGCAAGGAGGGGAGAGATTTTCTTCTTTATGTGCAGCCACACAGCTCTGCTCGGTGCAGGTTCCGGCTGTATTTCGACAGCTCTTTGTGCTGGGCACAGCGGTGCCTCCCAGGGCTGCTGTCCAAGCTGGGTTTGTTGCACCTGATATCCTCTGCTCGGTCTGTCTCCCGCAGACCCCTGGTCCCCTGGGGATGACCAGAATAATTAGAGGTCTGAAGCTGGACAAAGCCTGTCTGCTGGATGGGGTGATTTACAAATGCTCCCACTGCCCACACTCCTAAGCCAAAGGGGAAGCTTAATTAGAGGCACGGGAGAAATTCATCTGGGAGAAAATTAAGGCTGAGCAAAGCCCCACCCCAGCAGAGGCAGAAGGACACGCACAGCGCAGCTGCCCCTTCGGGGAGCCCTCCTGCGGCTCGGCAGCGGGGCGCTGCAGCAATGGGGACCTGTGACTGAGAGCAGAAAAGGCCTCGTGGTCTGCTCACCGACCCCCTGGCTCTCTCATGCCATGGGGAGCTCTGACAAGACCTGCTGTGCTGGCTCAAGTGTCTCTGCAGGGCTGCGGGACCCAGCCTTATGCTGGCAATTGCCAGCTCAGGCTAATGGGGTCTGTGGGGAAGCTGCTTCACACTCAGTTCTGCTGCTAAACGCTGTGAGCTGCAAAGTGGGGGGAGCTGCTCAAGCTGCTCCAGCAATATGTCTGCACAGATCCCACAGGATCCTGCCTGCTGCTCCCCGCTGATCCCTTAGGATCCAGGCTACTTCCTCAGCTTTAGGCCAGTGGCTTCTAGAAAACGGTGACTGACCAGCTCAACCTTTTCTCTGCCAGGCTCTGACAGAGCAGATTGGCACAGGGGGAGCGGGCTGGCTCTGTGCGGCATCAGGGCAACAGGCACCAACCTAAATTCAGACCAAGCCAGCGAGTGTCACGGCAGCGGCTTGTGCCACGGCTCCTGGGGCTGTGCCAGTACTCACAGGAGAGTTTCAAAGGGCTGGTCCTTACAAACATCCCACAAATCTGGAGGAGCCCTGTGATTTAGGAGGAAATATTCTTCTCCCAGTGTCTCTTCTCCTAGCTCAGAGCTACTACAGAATCACAGAATCATTAGGGATTGGAAGAGATCTCAAAAGATCACCCAGTCCAACCCCCCTGCCACAGCAGGGTCACCCAGACCAAGTCACACAGGAACACAGCCGGGCGGGGCTGGAACGAAGGACAACACCGCTGGGCAGCCTGCTCTGGTACCCTCCCTGGGAAGNATTCTGTGGCTCAGGAGTCCAAAGACCAGGGCACTGAGTCCTACATTAGCTCCAGCAATCAGCTCGGAGGCTGTAAGCAAACCCTTTCTGGCCCAGCTTCGTGCAGGTACCCGACAGAATCAGGAGCCAGTGTCTGAATCCCTCCCTTCCCCCAGAGACTGCCTTCCCCCATTTCTAAGCTGCTCAGTGTTCTCTCACCCCGTCCCAGGCTGCTGTGAGGACACTTGAAGGAAGCTGGGATCTGCAGACGACAGAAATAATGCAGCAGCACTACTGATTACCTGGAGTCGGAGAGGCAGCCCTCACCCTGCAGCCAAAGTTGGCAGCTCCTGGCACCCGCAGAAGCACCAGTGGCACAGCTGGAGCACCGAGGGGCAAGTCAGCAACACCCACACGGTCACTGTGGAGAGGTGAGCAGCTACTGTCCTTGACAGCCCTGCTGCAACTGCAAATATTTCCGTTTCTGGAGAAATCCCAGTTCCTGCTACTGGGGACAGAGGCACCTGGATCCACTCTCTAATTCTGCAGCACAATTTGAGAAGGAAAAGCCCCTGACACAGTCATTTCCAGCACAGCCCAGGCACTGATGGTAGGACGGGCTCCAACACAACCTGCCACTGGCTTCTGCTGCTGCTACCTGCAGCTGGAGAGGCCCCAGAGAAGCGTGGGATGTCTCTAGCCACTGGGAATCACTGTTCATGTGCTCCTTCTTCCCCCTTGGCCTCCTCTGGCCCCAAACCCAAATTCCACAGCACCCACACTGTGCTGCAGCTTCACCCTGGCTCTGCCCGAGGGCTGCTGGGCTGTGTGCTGCTTGCCCACAGCCTGCTGCGAGGGGAGATAAGGCTGGGGGAACTCAGATGTGACATGTAGGGGGATTTCCCAGCCCTGAGAGTATCTCAGATTTCTACTTTGAGATCAACGTGGAGGGGAAAGTCTAGTTTGCACAACAGTTCCTGTAAAACAAAGCAGCCCCTCCTGTACAGCAGGACAGCTTCACCCTGATGCACCCAAAGCCAAGTTAACTGCTGAACCGGCTACCTCTATAGCTCCCTACAGCGAGATCCAGCCCTCTCCGGGGCTGAGAGGATCCATGAGATAGGGGGGGCTGTTCTGAGAAGTGACAGCTGGAGACAGCCAGTCCTGCTTGGTCTGAAGAGGTCTCTGGCTGGCGGTACCTCCTGAGCTGAGTTCTGTTCTTTGTCTGGGCCTGACAGGGGGGACTGCTGACCTGCATTAGGGATCAAGTGCCATGAAGAGGATGACCTGGGCACTCATGATGCCGCCGGGTCCTTCATGCTGAGTGTGGCCATAAAATGGTGCCAAGGAAGGGCTCTGACAGAGTCAACCAGCCAAGAGTCACTTGAGAAGCACATCCAGTTCAGGGAGGTAACAAATCCCGGCTGCAACCTGGCAGGGACAGGGACAATCCCAACAGGAAAATGGGGCTGTGTGTGCTGGGTGGCCCTGGGTAAATGGTGTTTCCCAGGGTGCTGGACTCAGCACAGGGCCATCAGCCATGGGCTGTGCTCTGGTTGCCTCAAGCTGTCCCACTGCCCCAGCCCCAAGTGACACCTGCCAAGCCCTTCCGCCCGGCAGGGGAGATTAAAGGACAGAGTGGCTGGTGGTTAGAGCACGGTTCATTAGAAAGAGTCCTGTTAATTGGGTATTAACTGGCCTCTGCTGGGGACCAGGGACACATGGGCTGGGAATACAGGAGCCGCGGCGTGGTGCTTGTCAGACTGTTGAACTTTGGCAGGCTGGTGCGGCTGGCATGGGGAGGGCAGCCCAGCCCTCAGCTGGCATGTCAGGCCATGCCCCTTGGAGATTCACGGCTGCCATTGTCTTGGCCAGACTAATCCCTCTTACGGAGGTGCTGCTCTGGTGCTTCCTCCCCATCCCAGATTGTGTATCACACCTCTTGGGTTTTGCTCAGTCTAAAAATACATGTTTAGGGTTTAATCTGTGCTGCTGTAGGGCACAAAGACCAGGCTGGCCCCGAGATCACCTGACATTAAGTCCTGAAACAAAGCCCTTAGGGCAGAGTCCTCATACTCTGGCGCTGAAGTCTCAATTCCTGTCGCCTGGAAACATAACAGGATTGTCTCCGTTTAGTGGGATTATGTCTGAAAAAGCCTTTTGTTACTGCCACTCTCTGCTCCAGGGTTGACAGCTGAATCAAACCAGATGGGAGCCCCACAGTCAGAGCGAGGAAATGGGCGAGGGCTCCTGCCTCTGACATGGGTTGACCTTGGACAAGCCGCTCCGCTGCCCTACACTTGGCCTCTCCTCCTTGGGGCAGAGGGGAGGATGAGGCCTTTGGAGATCAAGCACCTTTTGCCCTGGACACGGCAGGACGCTGCGTGCAGCTCGAGCAGGGGCAGGGGTTAGTGTCGCTTCTGTCCCGTGCGGGCCTGAGCAGCCAGTCTCAGGCGTACGGCAGGAGCTGACCCACAGCGGGTGCCCCTGAGGACCAGCATGTGACCTTGGCAAAACAGCAGGTCAGCTCATGGAGGTCATGGAAACAGAGGGAGACACTGAATGGGAATCATGCAGCTTCCCATAAGTGACTCCCGTCTCCCCTTTATGTCAAACACAGCTGTGTCCCCTCACAGCAGCACCCTACAGACTAGGTCTCGGCTTTCGTGGGGTTGGAATGAAGCTGCCCAGCCCAGAGCTCCCCCAGTTCTGCTCCAAGCAGCAGCCCAGGCAGGAGGATGCTGGAGGTGACTTTGAACGCAGAGTCGCAACCAACCAGCTCCCCCTGACACTCGTGAAGCGGCAGTGGCGACGGAAGCCTCTCTACCTTTAAGGCATGAGGTACGGTGCACCCAGCAAGAAGGTTTGCCTAATTAACTCCGATTGTATATGACATTGTCATGTTGATTTACTAAATATACGCGGGAAATCTCTTTATTTCACCAGCTGATTGGTGACATAATCCGGGTCTGTAAGGAGCAGCCTTGACACCAATTCCCTCTGGTTATGTTACCTGTCTTTTCCACCTGCAATCGCATCAATGAAGCCCACAAGGAACTTCAATAACTAATTTATTCATTTTGCTTCTGATTTATAGTAAAAAGGAAAGGATGTCAGGATACACTTGTCTAGAATGACAATCAAGCCCAGAACCCTTCCAAGCCCGTGCCTTCTCAAGAAGTAGAAGGCTTCACCTTCGCATCATGTGCCTTGTGCAGATGGCAATTACCAATCACTCCTGTGTTACCGTAGGCTCACGCCAGCTGGGACAGAGTTTCCAGGTAACACCGGCCTAGAGAAGTCAATTACCTGCTCTCTTCTCTGCTGTGAGCATCCCTGACTGCCACATGGCATCTTCCATCAGGCTTCTCACATCCCCACTTGCCCCACGGTAATGACTCCGTGTTTACCAGGCTGTGCTCTCGGGTCCTGCTTTTGCACCACAGTGGGAAGGGCATCAGAGACCCCCGGGAGGGCTGGTAGGGGCAGCACACCAGGACAGAGGCTCAAGCTGATGTCTGTGGATAAGTCCCAGTAAAACCCCAGTATGGCTCAGGGAATGTCCACATTCCTGACCCTTTCTTACACCAAAGCGCAGATGTTTGGGTCTGCATTTGCTGTCTAAGGGAAATGGACTCCAAGACAGCCCTGCAGATCTCACACTGCAGCTTCTCCCCTCTGGTGTGACACGGGAAGCGTTCAAAAGTTGTGTTTGGCAGCAAACTGTTGTCTGTATCTAACCATATGCCAGAAGGTCAAGGCTTCTCTTCCCAGATGGAGAGCAGAGAAATAATTACTGATCTCCTCTTTAGAGGCCACAATGAAATCTCCTTCCAAAAGAGAGTAGAGCAGTACCCAGCTTGTTGGAGAGCAGCTGTTGTTAGTCAGAGGTGCCTTTGGAGTACAGCTCCAGACCTCCCCTTGCCCAGAACTGCAGCCCCTGCACACCCCAACATGCAGTTTTCATGGCTGAGAGGAACTAGGAGACCTGCTCCTTGCCCTCAGCACAGAGGTGGAAGGGGCACTGCTTGCACGTTCACCCTGCCCATTCGGGCACATGGCCATCCTCAGCCATCCTCAGCAGTGGCCTCTCCCTCTGACTACAAGTCTGACACTTTGCCAAGCTTGAGGCTTTTGTAGAGGGCCCAACCTATGAGCACAGTGGTCGTTCCCAGTGGACTCACACTGACAGAGGCACCCTGGGACACTCTAAGTGCCCAACTCAGCGGTTGTCTGAGCTGCTCCAGTTTCTGCCTGGAACAACTCAAGTTACTGACCAAATCCACTTCCTCCTGCACATGGACTGTCCCGGTCAGCACCGCTCTACTCATCACACAGAACCACAGTCTCTTTGGCAGCACAGACAGGGTTAGCTCCTCAAAGGGATGTGCAGATACTCTGCATCAGGCATGGAGCCCAGCTCAGCAACTGGGAAAGCAGGGGTTGGGGGAACATGCCGCCCCACCGGACAAGAGCCTAGGGAAGATCCATCTGTGTCAGCCCAAAGCAAGTATCATTACAGACTGTGTGGAGAAGTCGAGGAGCTTCTCTCCCTCCTTGTCTTCCCCAATAACAGTGATATTTCTGTTTACAAAGGTGGACTTGATCCTCAGAACTGCCTCTCTCTATCTCCAGTATTTGCATGTGTCACCCTGTTTTCCCTGGCTCATTAATCACTCACTGTGCTTGTCAAATTGGAGCAGTGCCTGCTGCGCTCCACAACCTGCTCTGGGGGCCCCAGGCTCAGTGTTCCCACTGCTGCTCTATAGCTGCTTCATGGCACTTTGGAACGCAGACCCACACACCCCTCCACTCTGCCCCATGACCTTAAACCTCGCTATCGGCACGGGAGCATCACCCTGGAAGACCCCTGGCACACGGCTGCCTTGTCTGCCACGGAACAAAAAGTTACCCTTAAATTGCTAACGAAACATCTTCTGCTGTCCCCGGGGTCAGCCCAGTGTCTCTCACACTGACACATCCCACGCTCCTGGGCTTTACCGTGCCACCAGCACACTCACTCCTAGTGAGCTGAGGTCCTCGTGCTGGGGGCAGAAGAGCCTTTGCTCACATAATCCGAGTGCTCTCCTGCTCCAGACCTCAAACATCTCTCCCTTCTGTTACATTCTCACTCCGGTTCAATTTCTCTCCCTTCAGTACACAGGAAGGAAAGACTGAAAATCTGCCTGTCCACAGCCCCTGGCTGTAGGGCTGCCAGGTTCAGGCTGGGGCTGGGATCCACTTCCCAGGGGATGGCCCATTCCCTCCCTGCACAGCTCACCCAGAATGGGGTGCTGGCTCATTTCTGCTCTCCACCAGCAGCTTTCCACAGCCCAGCCCCATCTCTGATAGGAGATGAAAGCACAGTCTGCCCAGCCAGCCTGAGGAGAGGCAGAAGTGTGAGGAGAGCAGGTGAATGTGTCAGCAGCGTCAGGAGAGCTCCTGAGCAAAGGCCTGTTTGCAGCAGAGACAGCCCAGACCAGTGAGACCTTTAGGTCCACTCTAAACAAGGGCTCTTGGAGCTGGGCTGTGGCTCAGAGCCGGCTCAGACCAAGCAGGTTTGTCTCTGCAGTGGGCAGTGTCTCTGGCTGATTAGGAGCAAAACCCATCTCCTCCTTCCTGCCTCCCTGTCAGCTGGAGCACAGGGCTTACAGAAACAGCTCCCTGTTTTCCTGCTCTCCTACTTTTAATGACCAGCCTCTGTGACTGGCACGAGGAGATGAGTCCTGCTGGGGCTGGGGAAATTCAATATTGCCCAGACCAGGCCAGGAAACAGCGACGAGTCCCTGCAGCCACAGTGCCCATTAAGTAATTCGTGTGTTAAACCGAAGCTGACGCAGGGAGACGCTGACCTTACCTTGGTCTATCCCAGCCTACAGGGCAAACTGAACTTAAAGGGTTCAAGGGAGCTCTTCCCGTTTGAAGATGGTTAAGTGTCTGTGGTCTGTGGGGGTTGGTGTGAGAGACTCCACGAAAGACAAGTGTCCCAGAAGATGACCAGGACAGGTCAGAGGGACTGCAGAAGCAGAGTCACGCATGGCTTGGTGACAGCCCCATGGCCCACAAGGACATCTGGGCTCCAGCACGGAGTGGAAGGAGGTAATTTCGCCTCATCCCCAGCTTCAGACAAGAGGCTGAGAACTGCAACAGCCAGACTCCACACGGCTGTTTTCTGCAAACACTCTTGGCTTTGCTCTGTGGAAAGGACCAAGGACTGGAAATGCAAGGGAAGACCCAGGTACTTGTGTGTCTGTGCCCCTGCAGGGCTGTGGGGGCAGCTGAGACTCCCATCTCCCCCAGCTTCAGTGTTTCACCAGTGAAAATCAGAGTTTGAAGGACACTGAGAATCGGAAGCTTAACATGAAGTTCCTTCTGAAGTCTTACTGGCAGTGAAAAGAAATCCTAGTTGAGTCCCACTAATTGCTACTAAACCTCCCAAAGGAGTGGCCGAGTAGTTATTGATCAGCGTGCTCAGCAGCTGAGCAACAGAAAGGAAAGAGCAAGACCACAGAAACCTGCACCACGCTCAGACACGAGCGATCACCGGGCGACAGTCCGTGGAGGATTTTCCACGTGCCCGAAACCCCGTGTGGCCAGCACACTCCCTCCTCACCAACCCCTGGAGCAGAGTGCTGAAACCCAAGGGACCGCTTGGCCGCAGCCTCACAGACACGCGCACCGATTTCCATTCACATCCCGTTTGTCCCAAGTATTTCTACTAAAATCCTCTGCCAAGGCGGAGCGGCAAGACACGGCCTGGTACTGAGCGGCAAGTGAGTGACTCGTTAGCCTCTAAAGCTCGTCTACTGCCATCTTCATCAAGAAAACCAAGCCAACCCAAAGCAAATGAATCTAGATATGCCTGCTCACAGTAAATAATTGTTGGAGCGATCTCTCCACAGGCGAGGGTTTAATTCTCTTCTTTCCTTACAGTCTACAGCATCGCTGGCAAGGAAAGGACATCTTTCATTTTCTCCACTTCAGTGGGGTGATCTAATGGACAGCAGTGGGCCCAACGGAGCTCTAGAGCATGGTTTAAATGGGCAGCAGCCACGAGACAATGCAGCAACAAGACAAATCAGCCCTTTTTAGCTTCAGGTCCTCTCCGTAGCCCATGGGAGTGAGTTAATGCAAGAATGAGCCAAATAGAAACCCAAGCACTGAGTCCTTTAATGACAGGAGCTGCCTCCCCACAAGCAAGACAGAGGGACGCTGGGAAGAGACACAGTGGCAGACAGCCACAGTTAGGGGAGCTCTGTGGTGACGGTAGCAGGGGAAGGGGATTTTCCACATGGCATCTTACAAGGAAGGAGTCTGAGGAGCCCAGGGTCCTGTTTTCCCTGCCCCAGGTGCTGGGAATAGACAGGGCTCCCTTTTCAGCTAGAACTGTAGGTACCCTGCAGAGGACATCCCCACAGCCCCGCCCCAGGTTGCTCTGTGCTGTCCTCTGCAATGTATTCACCAGTTAGACCAGTCCAAATTCCCTCTGACTCATCCCTGTGGGGCTGCCGTGACCTTAATTGATTGAGTTCTGGGAGGTCTCCCTGGCATAAGATCAGGCAAAGACATTTCAAAGTGACCTGAGCCAGCATCCAGCACAAGCCTAACCTGCACTTCATCCCATGGGCTCTTAGCCCAGAGCTGCTCCCAGTCCGGGCACCACAGACCAGTCTGTCACCGACCGACCCTACTGCTCACCACAAAGGCGCAGAGCTGCTGCCTGCAGCATCTGTAATCAATGCAGGGAATCACAATCTGAAATAGAATGTAGAAAAGAAATTCGTGCTTCGACACATCACCTCGTTCCTGGAACGGGCACAGACGCCGACAGAGCTGCCAAGATTAGTCACCGCTCTGACCCTGTGCCTTGGCCAGCACAGAGTCACAGGGCTGGAACAGCGCCGTTTCCCGTGAAAAATGATTCAGCAGCCTAACTCCCGCTTCCCAGCCCAGCTTTTTATTCTAACACTGTGTCCCCTTGAAATCCTGTGAAGACAGCACTACCCGACGAAGGTGCGAGGAGACGGCCGCCAGCGCTGCAGGCTTTCTGGAAGATGAGTACCGATGCCCGTGGTGCATCTGTTAATATCGTCCGCGTGTCTGTGCTGACATCAGGCAGGACGGAGGAGATGTGCTCTTCCCACTCTTGGCTTAGTACCACGTGTGGGCACAGACAGACCCACTGACTGAATCTCTCACCTGCCCCACTGCAGCCTGGTGGTGCAGTGTGAGCAGCTCTGTACAGACAAGGGCACTTGAGTCCGCGTTAGGGGTAGCAGCTAATGGGGGAAGGCAGAGGGAATGAACTCAGAAAGGCAGAGTAGAAACGGCGGAGAATTAAACTAGCAGAACAGAAATTACAGCTGGAGCTCATGATCCAGGCTGAATACCCAAACAGCTGGAGGCCTCATCCTTGAGGTGCTGGGGGAAGGCTTGTTCTGCACGGGGGCATTTAGCACCAGCACATCTCCAGAGCTGTTGGCAAGGCTCATTACAGTTTCAAAACAAAATCCCCTCTCCTTACACTAAAATAAAATTTTAAAAAAGGGCTGATAAAATACAGAGTCACCTCACAGGCAGTTGGAGCTATGGCAGCTCCTACCCACTGGGTATAATTTTTAACAACCCAAACCAGCTCCAGAATAAAGCACAGAAAATGTCAGCCCTTTGTATGAAAGGGCTTTTGAAAAAGCCAAGCTGATTCCAATTTGCCGGCGGCATTAAGACAGCATATGTCACATTGCCTGGGAACTGAGAGCCCACGAGTTGGCTCCAGTGTGCTGGGGAACGGAGCTGCTACTACGAGTCCAGTGAGCTCCGGCTGCCACCCTGCTCCCGGTAGCAGTTTCCAGCATGCTGGCACTTGGCGCGGGCCACCTGCAAGCCAGATCTGGTCTGTCGGAGGAAACTGGGACCTATTTTAGTTGCCCAGCTGTAGCTCAGCTCATTTGCAAGAGGCAGCCTGCCACATCAGAGCTCCTTTAGGAAGCACCAGGAGGCAAACCAATCTGCTGCCTCGGAAAGCAAGATGGGTAGGAGGGTGCGTCTCTGCCCCTGCTTGGATGAGGAGCAGAGGGGATTGCAGTGGGAGGCAGGAGATCGCAAAGGGCTGTCTCCTCACCACACACCCTGTAGTTTGCTTCAGGGGAGAGCTCTGACATCCCTAGGCTTATACATAAAATCCCAGGGCAACTGAACCTTGGGCCAACATCTCCCGCAGACTATTCACGCCTGGCACAGCAGCTGTGATAGGGGCTTGGCAGACTTTGCAGAGCAGGAAAACCCTCGCAGCAATTGCTTTTCTAGCTGCCTGTCCCTCTGCCTGAGCAGGGACCACATCTCTGACTGCCCTCATGAGTGACCCACACATTTACTCTGACCAAGAGGCCAGGCAGGGAATCCAGCCTCTTTTGAGGCCAGCCATGGACCTCATGGCATCAACAAGGGGTGTCACTGTCCTAAGGAGTCAGTGACCTACTGAGCAAAGAGGGTCATCCTTGGTCTGTAGTGAAACAGGGGCACTGAAGAGTTTGCCCTGGGTCTTAACCTAGTGGTCTGGTGCATGACAGAGCCAGAAGACTGGGTTGCACTGGGCGTCTGTGCTGCTGCTCCAGACCAGGCTGCAGAGCCCATGGGGCAGTTCTCTTCATCTCTGCACTGCCAGGAGGGGCTGTCACCATGCTGCTCCCTGCCAAACTCTCAGCCTGGCCATATGTACCCGGGGAACATGCAAAGAGCTAAGCCAGAGCAGAGTGGTGAACTACTGCCGTCACTCCCCAGGCCTGGCCCTTTATCAGACACGGCTTCCTCTTCTTTAGTCAGACATTCCTGCTCTCCTGCCAGAAGGCAATCTCAGGCCCAGCAGCAGAGATGACTGAAATGCCCCTGCTCACCCTCCTGTATCCTCTTTCTTGCTCCAGCTGGGAGGTATCTGCTACCTGGGGAGAGATGACAGAGCTGCCCCTGTACGGCCAGCCAGGAGAACAGGGCTGCTCATGGCTGTTTATGCTGCAGTGAAAAGCACTGGCAACACACCCACAGAACAGAACAGGAGACCCAGGGCCTCTGGAGAGGAAGACTGGTCACTCCCACATCTACTGGTCTGTTTTCTTACCAGAAACGGGTGGCCAGGTGGTGTGGTCAGCAATGAGTCAGCCGCAGGACTGGCCGTAAAGTCAGCCGGAAAAGTATTGTCCCTGCAAAATGTGCTTATCAGAGGGCTGGGGAAACGTGCCTTTTCTTCAGGAATGCTCTCGGTGGACGAGTTCCAAGCTGGGTTTTACTGAAGAAAAGAGGGCATCCTTCCAACATTTCACTTAACTTCGTAGTGTAGAGAAAGGTTTCTAAGCCACGCGGAGGCTGTTTGTGGGGTAGCGTGTTCCCCTGTCTTAGCCTGCAGCGAATACCCCAGCAAACCCTAAACCACCCTGAAAGAGCGCTCCATAAAGGGAGCTACGGGGTGACGAACCAGCTTTTTCACCTGATGCCATGAGCTTCCTCTGCCTGGTTTGGGGAGTGAGCCGCTGCCACGGGCGCTGCATGTCAGCCCGGAGCAAGGCAAACCTCGGCTGCAGCGGCTGGCAGTTTCCTGTCACAAACAAACTGCAGACCAAGAGCTCCTGATTACTACCTCAGTCATTTCACAGCGTAAATGTAATTACCCTGATCTGATCAGGGACAGCAGAGAAAGAGGTATAATGTGCTGACAGCGGTATTTGCAATAATTAATCTCCCAGATCTTTCCTTACGGGGTCGTGGATGTCTGGAAATGGGAAATGGGATGTTTAAATCGTTTGTGTCCCTTTAATCGTCTGCACCAGGGTGACTCTGGGCCTCCTGCCCAGAGTCTGGTGGGTCCAGAGAGGCCAGGCCAGGGACAGGCTGGGGTAAGCAAGCTGCCTTATGCCCCCCCTCTTTCTTCCAGGGACTGGAATATGCAAATCAGGGGGAAGAGCCCTGCCTTCAGGTACTGGAAGAGCCTGTAAAGCCTCTCAGACCTCGGTTCAAACAGCATTTATCAACGCTGGAGCAGTTCAGCATGGAGGCTGTCACCCTAAACTGAAATGCCATCAAAGCAAGCCCAGAAGCTCTGGGGTTTACCACAGGGTGAGTGTGGGGAAGTCTCGGCTGCACTGATGAGGCACTCGGATGAGGTGGGTGTAAAACCAGCGAGCAGCCAGCCTGCCTCACGCCTGCAGCCTCTCAGCACCGAGAGGAGTCAGGCAGAGCAAGACAGGGCACCGGGAGGGTTTAGAGGAGCCAAGCCAGGCATTAACCCTGCCCTGCAAGGTGCCAGGAGAACTGCAAGAGCTCAGCATCTAAAGCCTCGTTAGTCCTTGGTCTTGCTGATACAACCCACACCAAACCAGTGACTGTCAGTGAGAGTAGCTGGATGCTGCCCTGAAAACACATGCACTCCCTCACAGCGAGCAGGGAAGTCCCCTATGTCCTCCCTGTGCCCTGTCTGACCACAGACGGCTTCATCGCAGCCACCTGAGAGCCGCAGGAGGGCAGGGATTGCATGAGCAGGGGAGACCCATGTGTCTGCAGGGCTGCTCGGCCTGGGCACCCAGACAGGTGGGTGGTGCAGTGCGAGGTGAGAAGCGGCTGCTGCTGCTGGGGCAGAGCCTGAGACTGTAATATCTCCTTCATGGGGGAAAAAATCCACCCAGCTCTCTTGAAAGGCAGCCGGAGCAGAGATTAAAAAGGGTGTCTGACAGAGGTAAATAGAGGCGGGATGCAAAGCTGCGCTTGGAGTCTCCATCTCCAGTGCAGAGCTCTGGCCCCTGGGCTTGGGTTGACTCGCTTTGCTCCTGGAATGAGACCTGTCAGAGCTCTCCTGCCTTTGATCGGCTTCTGCAGGAAACGATGAACGCATTAAATGCTCATTAGCATTTGTGTAAGTCATCTGCGGCAGAGGCAGCTTAGCATGGGCTGCTTGCCTGTGGCGAGGAAGAAAACACCCCGGCTCCGCACAGAAAAGCCCCAGGACCGCAGCACTGGGCAGAGGCTGCTGAAAAGTCCCTGTGATCCCTCGGCACCAGTCTCAGCGGCGCAGTCCCCACAGAGGCAGGAGCAGCTCAGGGGGAGCTTCCCAGCTAAACTCTCGCTGCTGCTGCACCAGGTGAGGTGGTGGTTAACTGGATGAGCTCTGCTTTTAGAAAATGGTTCACTGAGCACAGCTGTCACCAAACAGCAGCGCAGCACAGACCGAACAAATGTGTTCAGGGGAAATCAGATAATAGAGGTGGAAAGTGTCCTGTGATCCATTTAACTGTGTCTGCTCCCCTGAGGACTCCACAGAGACTGCTGGATTGGGTAAAGCAGCGTGACCGTGCGCACGCATGTGGTGGAACACGCTCGCACAGCAACGCTGGGCAGGGCACTGCATCACCAGCAGGCTGCTGGGACCAGTACGGACATCACTAATGGTGTCTGCAGCAGGTCTGGCGGGAGGGATGGGCACGGTACTCTGGCCGGGACTAATCTCAGTGAGCTTGTTGCTTCACAGCGCCTGATCAGCAGGTGAAATCTCATCAAAGCATGGTGCGGTGTTTCCACTGAGCCCGCTGAGTCTCACAGGCTCTTCTCCTCACCCGGACAGGCAGGCTCAGCCCACTCTCCCCACTGCTGGCTCCATAATTAAGAAGTGCTTGCCAGGTTAAGGACACATCTCTTCTTACAGAGCAGCCGGCTCTGTTTACCCCTAATTGCACTCTAGGTAAGAGGTTAAGAGGAGAAAGGATCTTATTATCTGGGTAAGCTGAGAAAAATCCGCAACCGGGAGGGCCACAGCAGACGTTCTGGCTTCTCCAAGGGCAGGAGTCTGCCTCTGGAACCTCCCCAGAGTCTCATCCCTGCCCTGGAGAATTAATTATCTGCTCCTTGGGCCTGGGCAGAGAGTGGAGAGAGCCGATTCCTTTGTGTTGAAAGAGGAGCTGTGAGACTGATGAATTAGGTCTCGCTCAGTGTTCAAAGCCAATTACGCCCCAGCCCGCAACAGCTCTGGAGTCCTGCCCGTGTCCAGAACGGTGTCAAAGCAAGGAACGACCCCTCTGCAAGGGCCTGAGACTCCTCACGCAAATCCTCTCCATTAGGTCTGCAGAATAGCACTGGCCATGCTCTGAGGTCCCAGTGGCCAGCAGTGTCACTACAAGTGCCCAAAGTGCTGGCCACTGGCAGCCCTGTTGTGACTACTGGTTTCACACCACTCACCAATGACAGATCCTGTAAAGCATCAGCTCAGCTCACCAACCTCTGTCCTAAGCAGGAGGAGCAGAGAGCCATATGCAACCAATGAACCCTGTAGCCCAGCAACGAGTACGACATGGAGCTGCGAATGCACAGCCCAGGGATTACGCGGGGAAGGTGTCAGGGCACCCAACTGGGGTTCAAGTAGGAATTGGCAAGTCAGAACCGAATGAAAGGCACTCGGAGGACTTTGCACCAACCACGAGGACATCCATCCACCTGGCACAAAGAGGCTTCACGCACAAAGGAGCAGGTTCAAGAGCACTGAACGTCTGCAGTTGCATTTGGTCTGCTGTGGGCAGAACAAGACAGTCGTCTGTCTCTCAACAGTAATTGCTATGGCAAGAGTGTGGAGCCCGCCCGGGAGGACACGCTGCCTGGGAGGACACGTTGCCTGGGCTCGTTCCTATGCAGATGCTCTCACATCTCCTACGCAGCTCAGCAAACTCGCTTGTCTTTTCCAGGGCTGGATGCTTCCTGCCATGACTGGGAGACGCTGGAACTCGCTCTCAGTGTGAAGCACAGCGAATTCACGGCAGGAACCGCTTTTCCATCTCCCGAGCACCCCAGTCAGCTCTGAAGCCGTTTCTCCTCCTCTGCTAACAGTGCAAAGCTTTGGCAGATTTACCCAACTTAAAAAGTCATTTAAACTGCACTTATAAAATATTTCATGGAACATTTCTACAAGCATTGCCACCTTCACTCCCCAGCCATGACAGCAGCAGTTGAAAAGAGGAAAAGGCAGTGAAACCTCCCTCTGAAACGCAGATCTCTTGAAATTTCTGCTGCTTCAAGCTGCTATTTCTATTCCGAATTCACTTGAAAGCGGTGGAAAACGGGCACATTCACTCTGAGATTTTGTTGTTTTAAAACTCGTGGAAGTAAACACTTTGATCTAATCACATGTAAATTATGTGTCACTGTTAAAATATGGGACTGCATGTAAATCTCAGATACAAAAGAAGTCATCACCGTCTCCACTAGAATGAAAAGAAATGTAGAATATTAAAATCAGGAGGTTCGACTTTATTAGCATAACAGCTTCGGTTTATATTCATGCGCACCAAAAATGCATCCACAGCAAAATAACTGGGAAAGAAGAAAAGCCCTGATTCAGCACAGTGAGAGAACTCCTATTTAGCTTTAAGCATGTGCTTAAGTCCAGCCGGGCTTAAGTCCAGATGGAGAAATTCCTCTGATAGTCAAGACAAAGCCAATAAAAGTTGAGCAGATGATTGCAGGCTGACCCCAACATCAGAACAGTTTCGAGCTGAGTTCAGTCTCTGGTTCGAGCGTGCTCTGTCGTTAGGAGTCTCCCCACCCAGGCCTTCACCAAGTCCTCTGAGGCTAACAGATTCATAACAAATATAGCCCTGCAGGATGGAGGACTAAAGCCTCCTGCTACATCCCTCTTCCACTGGCAGTGAGAGAGAGCTGGAGCAGCTACAGGTGATGGCAGCAGAAGGTGAGTGGAGCAGACTGGTGCCTGTGGAGAGCAGAACAGGACACTGTCCTTCCCACATTCTGTATGAGAGTTTCCACCTGCCCCCTCATCCCTCCTGAGCTTCATGCTACCTTATACTCCTAGCTCAGGGTACTCTGCCACTGCTGGGAGATGGGGGGAAAGGTCTCCCATGCAAAGGCAGGCTGGTGTCAGGGCTTACACAAGCTGCAGGCAGCAGGGAGCTGTTTCCCTTCCTAGGAGCTCCAGGGAAGCCTGATGCAAAAGGTAGTTGTGGCCACTGCGTACGGAGATCCCTGACCTGAGAAGTTGATGGGACCCCGTCTGAGATTCAGCGGTGCCTTGTCAGCGTGCTCAGGGATTTCCCAACTCTGATCAGTGACAATTCCCTTACAGACCATCACAGCAACGAGCCCACGGCTCAGCCATGTGGGGGGAACTGCAAGGGCTTGATTCTGCCCCTCCAGCAGTGCCAGTGTGAGGGTCTGAGCGCACAGCCAGCACGGGTATCACCCCAGGAGAAGAGAAGGGCTTTGTGACTTGTCTTGGCACTGCCAGGTTTGTGCCGGATGTGAGTCTGTTAAAAGCAGAGTAAGGTAACAATAACGAGGAAAGGCTTTCAGCCACCATGAAGTAGGGGAAACCTGTTACCCTTCAAATAACAACTGGCAACCAAATGACGAAGAGGGGAGCCTCAGCTCACACACGTGCAAGATGCTAACAGACTCTTGGATTCCCTCGAGAGTGAGGGGCTGTAGTGAGCAATAATGGGAGGAGAGGATTTCTGCCGCTCCACCACACACACTGCCCCTCTGCTGGTAACAACTGCTCGTTGAGACCTGAGCTTTGCAGGGCAACAGCAAAGCTGTACTCACTGTTTACACAGGATCTACAGAGGGTAAAGTACCTTGTCAGTGCAGCCAAAGGTGTCAGCAGAAAAAATCACAGTGAAGCAGTGCTGTTCTCTGGCTGAGGACAAAACCCCCACCAGGCTGGGCCACCTCCGTGCATCGGTGACAGCAACTGCATAAACGTTTAGTCACATTCCCTGAAAGCTCTGAACGTCCCCAAAACTCTTTGGTGACACGAATTCAGCCCCTTCCCAACAATCATCTTTGCCAGAGCAGCGGCGAGACACCCTCTGTCAAAGCAGCGCAGAGCGTCACTGGCCCCACACACGCGGGAGGAGCTCGCTGCTTCCCCTCTGCACATTAGGTGACTTCACTCTGTTTGCTGTGAGCTTTTGCAAAAGGTTCCTTTCATCAGCTGCCTTTGAGGTTCTTTGAAAAATGGAAATAATTAGGCACGTGTATTTTCATTGGCACAGAGAGGCTGAAGCCTGATCTGAAAGGCTTTGCCTTTGCAAGAAAATAATAGGTCCAATTAAATGTACTTTATCCTCTGAAGTTCAAACGCCATCGCTTTGGGGGCAAGAATTACGTGCAGAACGGGGCTGTAGGTACGTACAGGAGCGGGGTCACAATCTGCTCGGGTTTACAAAACACCAGCGCTGGGATTAATAGGAGGGAAGGGCGTCAGTGTGACAGCCCTGTCCGCGGGACAAGGCACAAGCCCCGTGTCCACCGGCACTTGGTCCGCTGAGATCCGTGGGACTCCGTTCGCATGTGTAATCACCCACCTGGCTGCTGAAGTGATGGATGTAGCTGTGATTAAAACGCACTGGCCCTGAAGGGAGCTGGATCAGACCCTCATTATCACTCATGAGTCCTTGTTCAGTTAATTCTTGCAAGAAGTTTCTAAAGTTTCAGAGGAATATAAATCTTATCAAAGTATTTCTAATTGCACGTTAATGACAGGTACAGTGTCATTTAGCTCGGGCTGCAGGGAACGGGCAGCAGAGCAATCCAGAAGCGGTGCAAAGGTCTGATACTGCATTCACAGAGAAACCCAACCCTCGTATAAATGTTAACTGAAAGCACAATTGCAGTTCAAAAGCAGAAAGGATGCTCCAAAAATAATTAAACTCGTGTGAGACCCATCAACATGCTCCTCTGCTTACGGGCCTTGGCTCTCTGGGGGCTGACGCCTGTCGGTGCCGCCTGCCGCGGCGTTTCTTTCTGTATGCTTGGACAAAAGACACTTTATTACAGTAATTTATCACCCCATAAAAGTGGCTTTCTTGTATTGCTGAATAATTTTGAAAGAAATATGTTTTAAAAATTAAAAATGCAGTGGGTGTCCTCACACCCGGGTCTGCTGGGAGACATTTCTGCAACTACTGTAACTGCCTGGGTAGTTTTAATACCTCTACCTTCTATTATTTAAAGTATGATGATATTTTTTCCTTCTCTGGGCTTCGTCAGCTATAAATAAAAGATAAGGGCTGAATTGTACAGGCTATCTGTAAGCACTTCCATTACTGATACTTAATGCTACTTGGAGGGGGTGGTGAGACCATGGTGCTTCCTCCTCACACCTCACGCAGGGGTCCAAGCAGAAGGTGTGTGTTTGGGGGCCATGCTGCCATCTTTGGACACTCCACGTGGCACTTTCCAGCAGGAAAAGGAGACCTACCAACAGGTATTTAATGACACGTCAGACAAGGATCCTCGAGGAAACTGCAAACTGCTAGATATGACCCAGGATTAAGAGGAAAGGCTTCCTGGGCCAATCTCAGGACTCAGAAGGTGCTCGGACAAGGTCTAGAACTGGGTCCGTGATGCTGAAGCCACAAAAACGTGTTTAGCATCTTATTCTTTTAGACCCAGAGGGTCCTTTATCTGCTGAACTGGTGCTGCTTTCTCCCCAGCTCTGGAACAAAAGGAGTTCCTCTTCTTGGCACTCTTACCATTCAGGCTGCTGCCTTGGTGTTAGCACCACATCAGGCAGTGGTTCCTCGAAATCAGTGAACTGCAGAGTGACATAAGGAGAGAAAACTGCTGACGTGGGGTCTGTAGCAAATGCACTCATCGACTGCTCCCAAAGCTGTAGGGTTGTTTGGATCAGCAAAAGGAATGTGTTAGTAAGGCTCCTCCTAAGGCAGAGCAGCCTGTAATTGGACTTTATGGGTTCCAGCGTCCTTGTTCCTCACCCTACTGTCTCAGCTCAGTATCCTGAGGCACTGGGCTGAAGACGTTTGTCCCAGGGTGAGTGTCCCCACTAATCCTTTATCTATAGCTGACTCATGTCCTTCCTCCTCAGGAAGGTGGCACCAAAGCAAACATCTGGTTCATACTTTTGTCTGTGGCCGCAGCTAAATGAGAATGTTTCTGCCATTAAAGCAGAGCAGCTCTTCAGTGGGGCGAGGACTAACCCACCACGCAGGAATCCTCATCCTCAAACCCTTGGATTTGCAAAGCAGGAGGAACTGGGCTTGGAGCAAACTAGTCCTAAGGGATAAACTGGTCTGAATCCTGCTGACTGTGTCACTACTTCAAGGCTTCCAAAGATCACCTGGCAAATGCCAGCCCATGCAGCCAGGTGGGTGAGTGCAATGCCAGAGCTGGAGAGTAACTGGGAGAGCGAAGCCACTGTCAGACTCAGCCGTCTGCATCTCCAGAGGCTCACACTGGGGAAGGAACTGGCCAGAGTTTTCATCAGAGCTAATGACAACCTTGGGTTCTACTGCAGCCCAGAGATCACAGAGCGGCCAGACTGTGAATCAGTCCCAAGGGCATACCAGCGTTTGCCTGATGAATCAAGGAGCACGCTGAGCCGAGTTTCCCCTTCACACTCTGTTTTCCACACTGCCTCAGAACTGGAAATGACCGCGTCAGATACCCTTTGCCATCCACGCTCTAATGACAGACCTGCAACCATCCCTGATGCTTCTCCTAACCACAAGATGATAAAATTAGATCATTACTCATATCACCCCCTTTGCAGGCAGTTATCAGAGAGATGCAACACTATCTCCCCACTTCATTTTCTTAGAATTGACTTCAGGACGCAGAGGGTGAGACAGTGAGTCACGCTCAGGGGTTTCTTCACCAGCTCTTTCAAAATCGGGGTTAACAACGGGGAAAGCTGCTCACTGGACACAGATACCAAACGCTGAACATACACGGCAGCGCTGCAACAGCCACCCAGACCTCAGGACGTGCCTAACTCCAAGTCACTGGTCTGCATTTCGAAACCAAAGGGGCTGCCAGGCGAATCATAGGCACCACTGAAAGCAGAAGGGTGGGAGCCTGCATCCAACCACAAGCATAAGGGAGAGTCCTGAAGCTCTCTCTCTGACAGATGGACTCCTTCTGTATCACACATCCTTGAACTGCCATCTCGGTTGGAACCACACAGCGAGCCGCCACGCAGACACTGGGCAGGGCGCTCACAGGATTAGAGCTGCTGAAATGCCAAGGCAGATGCTCACTTGTTGAGCTGGAAAGAGCAGGACAGGTACAGAGCTACAGAGGATTAGACTCAGGTTCCTTTAGCCAGCAGGCTTTCTCCATCAGTAACCAAAAGCAGCTGCCTGGGGCAGAGTTTAGAGTCAGGGCTGTTTAGGGCTGACCCTAACAGGGGAAAGGACAGAGTGGGCATTTTGAGTTGGGCATTTCCCACAGAAACACGGCGGCGTTACCGACCTCCTGAACTGCTGCAGCCACCCCAGCTCCTCGTGCTGCCCTTGCAGTGAGCCAAGGAGCTCCTGCTGGGCACAGTCACCCTCCTGGGCATCCCCAGCCAGGTCAGCAACACCACAGACGCTTTGCTGATTACGCTCCGTGTTACCGAACCGGTTCTCCACAGCTTAATAGGCATTAATAAGTGATGAACTGGAGTTGTTGGCCTGTTTGATATGGAAAAGCAGCATGTGTCCAAACTGGTTACCAGCACTTCGGTGGAAGTTACCACGGATAATGATGCGCTACAATTAAAAGCAATCTATTGCTCTGCTGGACTGCATGACAGTGAGCAATAAAAGATTAATGGCTTATTAAAACAGCTACAAGTATTTCATTAACCTTTATGCATTATTTCTAACGGGGCTTGTCTATGCTGCACTCGCTGCGGTGACTAAGTGGACTCAGTGACAGGAGGACTGGGCAGCAGTGAAGGTGCCCTGCTCTGGCATAGTGTGCAGGGCAGCTGCCGGGGCAGTGAGTGCTGAGCCCCGAGTATTTACTGAGCTCTTGTGCTGGCACTGGGGCTCTTGGTGAGCTCTACGCTGCTGCAGGGCACAAAGAACAGTCTGAAGCTGCACTTGGAGCTGCAGCTCTGGTGAGAAGACATTCAGAGGCAGCTCTTCACTGCAGAGACCTGCACGACACATCTCTGGCAGAGTCAGGCCACTCCCTGTGAGGTGCCTGATTCCCAGAGCTGGCAGCCCCAGCCAGCTCTCCCTGGCTGCCTTCCTGCTCACTGCAAAGACATGTTCCCTGTGCATAGCAGCCATTCCTCGCAATTCTCTAGTCACCAGCTGAACTCCTGCCACCTGGTTTCCTTCCCATAACAGAGAACAGACGGGTCCAGTTTTTGGTAGGGAGTTCTCCAAAGAGCCCTGGGTGTCTCTGCTCACCTCCCTTTTCTGCTGAGTGTCACCTGTGCTGGGAACACCCATGTGGTAGGGTGCCGTTGGCTCCTGGGGCGCTCATTCATTTACTGTGTTCATCTGCTGGTGTCAGTGGGACCTGGATTCACACAGACACATGGCAACTCAGGCCAAATCTGGTAGTTGTGCTGATTACTCCCAGCAGCACTAACGACAGAGTAAGGTAGGCCTCCAGAACTCAAGTACCTCACGGTCTGGTCTTTTCTTCACCATCCTGCTCTGTGAAGCCATGCATGGCAGCCCATTTCATGCCCATGGCAACTAAAACAGCTCAAAAATGGGGCTTGCAGCAGAACAGTGGTTTTCAGGAACAGTTTTTAACTGTGTAAAGTAACTCCACGGATTGCTGAAAGCCAGCAAGAGGTTTGCTTGAGGAACAGTGTTTGAGACAGAGGAAAACTGCTCTTCATTCCTTCCTAAGGATGGCAAAGCCTCTTTAGTTCCTTCCTCCTCTCCTATGCAAATGTTCCCCTTTCATGTGGCTGGTCCTTGAGTGGAAAAGGACACACCTTCTCCCTCAGATGAAAGCACCACCACTTTCCTGTGTTCCTTATCTCCATTCTCTGTGCAGGAGAGAGTCTGAACCCTCCTTCCTAGACTCTGCTCTATTTAAGCCCCAGCACTGCACTCTCTTAGGCTCTCCAGCCCCAGCAGCATTCAGGCAGAATCATCTGAGGCACTGCCTAGGCTGCAGCCCTCCTTTATCTTCATATTAGTGGGACCTATTCACACTCAAGGCATCTCCATTATGCTTGATCTGAAAGATACGTGACACGTGGAAACAACACACTTTGAAACACTCACGCAGCAGTTCCATAACCTCAGCCAGAGTTCACTGGCTGTACATAGCTAGATCCCCTAAATCACTGAGCTGAAACGCGCCATTCTCCCGCGAAGCCGCTTCTCCTGTGCCTGGATGCAGTTCCTGCCTGCTGATACCTTTTGCTTTTGAAGGCTGGAATTTGTCTGATACATCAAGGCTCCAAAGGGGAAGAAGTAGTTTGCTCACAAAGGCTTGAAAACCCCATCAGTTTGCACCTGTGACTCTCAAACCAAACAAAGCTCTTGTACTGCTGGAAGTCACAGCATAAGGTGCTGCTGAAGTGTGTGGGATCATCGCTCTCCCCAAGCAACACGCAGCCGGGTCTAAGCAGAGGGTCTGGGAACCTCTCTGTGAACCTGGGCTAAGTTTTCAGCTTGTGAAGAAAGCTGATGAGTTTCTTTTTACACAGACCTCCCTTGGGTGATAGATCATTTATGAGGAACACGTGCACCTCACTTCCACTGGGGAAGGAGTGTGCTGGAGCTTGTATGGCAGAGGAATCCCTCCCTGCCCCCTGGTACGAGGGGCAGATTCAAAGGCACCAAGCGCAGAAGCACAGAAGCCTGAGAAGCAGTGTGACTCAGCACAGGAGATAAAATGTCAGCCTCACAGAAAGGGGCTCAGGAGCACTGGGACTGCTATAACAGATGAGCCAAGTGGTCTGTCTGCCCCAGGGTCCTTCCTCCCACAGGCAGCAGCTGCCAGAGAGAAAAGGGCAAAAGGTGATGCCCGCGGTGCAAGTCCCAGCCCCTGCAGGACAGCAAGTTGTGCTCTGCAGTAGTGATTTTTCAGGCACCCAGTCCAGAACGACGCGGTGTTCACAAACTCATTACTGAGTGATGCCCAGCTCCTTTGGGCCTTGGTAGGGCTCTGACCCAGACAATCATTCTGCTGAACCTGAACTAGAATTTGTATAAAAAAGACTCTTTTCTTCTTCACCCTGGGATCCCTGCTTTGCAGAACCTGATCTCTCTGCAAGACTGCCCCAGTGCTGGGCTAGCGAAAGGTTAGCTAAGACACAGCAGGTACTGAGGGTTCGTTAGAGCTCTCCCTTGGCATCTGTCTCCTTTGGTGGGGAAAAAGGGGTTATCGACTGTGGACATTATGTACAGGGTGTGGAGCACAAGGGAATGTATGAACTGTTTCCTGGAGGGCAAGTGCTTTCCCTGAGCTGTCCTTGCATTTGCTCCATCTCACTGGCTGTTTGCACATACCTAGAGCATTCTTCTCCTTTGCACAGGTCCAAAGAAGACAAGCCTCAGGAGAGAGTGTTCCTGCCCAGGGCTGGATCCATGCTCTGCACTTGACTCAGTGAGGAATGGCTGTCCCTGAACTCTCTGTTTACAGGGTGAATGAAATACTTTTCACTCGTTGTTTGCCTCAGTTCTTGGCACCTCTGCAACCTATGGAAAGCTGAAGAATCTGGAGCTTGCCAAGGACTGTTAATACAAAAACTTAATCTCTCCTCTCTGGCCTGGCAGTCACCTTTGACAAACAATCTCTCACATCTGCTCTTGGGCAACACCTGAGCCTTTTCATACAAGGTGGTGCAGAGCCAGGGCTCTACGTGTCTCCCCCTACGTGTTGTACAGGTCCCCTTCCTTCTCACGCAACGCTGGGAGCGGTCAGGCCCTGCAGCACAGCTCAGGCTGCTGCCCGTTCTCTCTTCCAGAAGCACACGTTTCTTACAAACAAACCCTGACTGTATTTGTCCTTCCAGTCCAATTTCCAGTTCATTTCATCCACTGAGGTAATCGTGGTTATTTCAAATGTGCTTCTGTGACTCCCTGCTGCCAGAGCTGGCTGTGGAAGCAGGCAAGCAGGGAACCTGCCCGGGTTCAAGGTCTTAGGCAGAGCCTGTTGAGCTAACAGAGGCAGCAGATGAAGCCCTATTCTAGGTTAAGTGTGAAGGAGTCATCTGCCCCTTGGCCTCCGCTTGGATCTAAGAGTCACTCAACGTGCTGCATGCACTCCTACCTGTCTCATCCTGCGCTGCACGGTGGTCTCTCTTGATAATGCAATTTACTTCCCAGGGCTAAATATTATGGCTCTCTTCAGTGGTGTCAAAGCTGGTTTTGGGTCTGGTTTTGGACCTGCTTTCAGACAGCACTCAGACTCACAACTCCTATTGCAGTCAGGAGATGCTTCATGCTCCCTGAAACCACAAGCCCTACAAGTACAGCCCTCCCTGTCCCAGTCCCTCAGTACTGAAGTCACGAGCACTGTCCTCCCAGGTATTCCAGAACTCTCAGCAGTCAGCTGGACCACAGATGCACAGCAGCACTCAGATCCCTCCTTTGCCCAGGACTCTGCGGGGCTGTTTACAAGGAAGGCCATCGTCTGACCCATATTAGTGCTTCAAATACACAAAACACTGCATGCAAGTCAAGCTGAGATGGCTTGAACAGGGCAGGGATTACCAGGAAGGCAGCCTGGGCAGACAACTGTGTGATGTACACTACTGCTCCCACACCCCGAAAGGCAGCCCCAGCCCCTCACTTCATACTCCTGATCAAACGGTCCATCAGCAGTAACGAGCAGCGTGGGGCTGGAGCAGACCAGCCTTGCCAGGCTGTAACAGGAGCTGAGGACCCAGCTGTAAACGTGCTGTAAAACTCTCCTTGACTCCACCACGAGCTGCTCTCCTGGAGTCCTGGAGTGGTTTCAGCTTTTCTCAGACAGTATCATATCCAATTACTGAAAGCAGTTTCAGAGAGGTGTTTGCTTCCCTAGGTTTTGTTCAAGTTAATAGCAAGTGACAGAGTTGGAGGGAAAGCAGAGCACGTGTGTTCCTGGGAAGAGAAAAGGGCCAGTCAACAGAAATGTGACCAAGTGGAGCTCAGTGCAGTGGGATGGCTTTGGAACATCTGCAGCTGGAGGATGGGGGACAGGCACAGGGAAAAGCAACGAGGCGAGGAAACAGCTCTCTGCAAAGCTCAAAGTCTTCCACTTGCTGTGTTTTCCTGCTCGTTCACACATGGCTGAGTGTAAGGCCAGCACGGAGCACACACCTGGTGCCCCTCTACCCACAGAACGGACAAGGCCTACTGTCTAGGAAGAAGAGGTAATGCCCAGGGCTGGCATTCTGGTATCTTGCATCAGTGCTAAATCAAAGTTGGTGTCAAGAGGAGGAGAGGACTCCTTTTATTTACCTGTCAGTGCCAGAAAGCGACGCTTTTGTTTCTTCCTCGGGTCAGGAAGGTGTTTGCAGCTTAGAGCTAATTAAAATGTTAAATTACCTCCAGCAACCGCAGAGAAAAAGCAGAACTTAATTACTTGTGAGAAAAAGTTGGAAGTTTCTTCATTCACTTTGAGCCAAATGAAACCACCAAGCTTGGTAGCTCTTGTGCCTTTTCATAAGAGGAGATGGTATTGACATGTTTCTGTCTACAGGAGCTTCCTCTGCTGCCCCTCTTGGCACCAAGGGAACTTTAGGAAGCTGCTTGAACCAGAAACAAAGCCTCTGCTGCAGCATGGAGCTGGTTCCATTTCTTTCTGTCTCTTGCTGAAGTTACTGGGATCCCCTGGGAGCTGCCTGGCACTGGGAAAG
The DNA here is from genome assembly GCA_013397515.1 of Upupa epops. Taxonomy (NCBI): domain Eukaryota; kingdom Metazoa; phylum Chordata; class Aves; order Bucerotiformes; family Upupidae; genus Upupa; species Upupa epops. The sequence continues at coordinate 533,516 of VZRI01005355.1, forward strand.
GTCTGTCCCTTGCGGTTCTGCTCTCAAACCCAGACACACAAGTGAGGTAACAGAGGACATGTGACAGCCTGCTTTCCTCTCCTAAGCTCTCTTTCACCCAGGGCAACACAGACCATCTCACAGCAGGACCAGAGCAAGGCAGCCTGACCCTAGAGCAACTCTGCCCGTGCACAGGAATGGGTAACCACACTCTGCTCTGCTGGGCAGACACCTGCAGCAACAAAACGAAAGCTGCACTCCTTGGAAAATGTGTTCACACACTCAGGATGACATTCAAACGTCCTCATCATCCCTGAACACTCCTGCTGCTCAAAGCTGCAGCCATCCCTGTTACCTGCCTGCCAGTGGTCTGTGAACAGGGGGGTGCTGCATACCCAGTTCTTCCTTCTTTGAAGAAACCCATTGAGTCCAGCTACTGAAATCTGCCTGCAGGTCATGGTGCTGATCATGCGGAGCTTTATAATGCACTGTAACTGCACTGTGCAGGGCCAGAGCTGCTCCCGCACATGTATGGCACATACAGACCAAAGACTGGGCAAGGATTTCTCTCCTTATCCCACACTCAGTGCCTGGAGCAGCTGGGTCTGGACAGCATCCTGCCCCTGGCAACTCTGTCACTGCGCGGGGGTTGCTTGTGGCAGAGCAGTGGAGAGGTCCCTGAACGGTCACCATCAGCAGCCGTAAGCAGGAATCTCACTCAGATGACTGTTAAAATGCATCTTTCTAATTTGGAAAAGCAGCTTTCGCCGTCCTCCTCCAGCCTTTCAAGCTCAGAAATGTTAACAATCGCTCCGGTTCAGAGGTATGAACAAGGCTGTCCTAATAATGTGTCTCTCTAGATTCTTGTCATGCTGCCCTGGTGATATTCAGTGTGATAATGAAGGCAGCAGGGAAGGGAGAACAGAGAAAATAGCAAACAACCTGGGAATAATATGGAGTCGCCATGAAGAGTCACAGATTCGCTTACCGAGATTTAGAGCAGTTTGATTTTTGCTCTGGAGTCCTGCTTGTTGTAGCAGAAGCCAGTACACAGGGGCAGAGCCACTCAGTGGGGCTCAACACCGCAGGGGCAGCTCAGGCACGGATAAAAAGGTTTGTCCTGGGCACTCTGTCAGCTCAAAGAGATGCTCTTAGCTTACACGATCCGGATCGAATGAGGAGGTACAAACAGCCTCGGGGCTGACATCACCTCATAGCCTCGACACGCTCCTGCTGAACATGGGCTTATCCTAACACTGGAAATGCAAGAATGACCTCTCCAACCACCCCTGGACGGCACCTGGGCTGCCAATCACACAACAGATCAAGGGTCAAGACAGCAGAGTGAAAAAATAGCTCCCTGCACTCTGCCGCAGGGTTAGTGCGGTTGGGAGTGGAAGATGGGACAGTGAGAGGGGACAGAGCAAAAGAGAGGTGGAGGATCTCCTCATAGAGGAAGATGCAGAGACAGCAGAAAGGCCAGGAATGGCTCCATCCTGTTCTCCCATGCCTGCTGCCACCTGCCTGCACACAGGGAGCACCCCAGGCCCCCCAGCAGGCTCCCAGCATGACCCCTGCAAACCACGACCACTCTCCACACACACCATGAAAGGATTTGTACTCTGAGGTTCACAGCTGGTCTAAGACACGGACAGGTCACAGAACAAGTGATGGAGTGCAGCAGGGAAAGGGCACGTGGTGCCAAACCACAGCCAGGGGTGCAGGATCATCAGCTGCACCGGGACAAAGTGAGATCTTCAGCAAAGAGACTGGAGGAAAGGCTTGAGAAAGGAGGACTGAGTGCTGCCCGGTTTGGAAGCAAATAAACAACAGTTTTCCATGACTGCCATTCTGGGATGAACCTTTATGACAGTCTCTTGGTCACAGAACCCACTCCCTCAGGTCAGCGTGGTGAAACGTCAGTGTTTGACTGGGTTCAAAGAAGAAGAAAACCTCTGCAGAGATAAACGGATTGATTTGTGAGATGATTTCTTTTCATCCCAGTGTTTGTTTTTCCTCTCTCTTAATAGACCCAGCTTAATTCACTGTTACTAAAGACACTGGGATTTTAGTGAGTTTTCTGTCAGTTCCCATAACTCATTTTGATGGGAACCCATTGGATTTTAATGGAAACCTATTAGGTGAACATATTGTGATCATTAATGAACTTGATGTGCAATTATACGGGGAACCACCTAAAGGTAATTAAAACCTATCAGGACCACTAGGGAATAAAGAGAAAGGAAGTTAGTCTTGTTTAAGACAATTAGTGCAGGCAATGATCTGAGAACAAAATAAATGATCCCTGATGAAGAAGCTGCGTAGGTGGCTACCCTGGAAGATATAGGCCATGCAAACAGGGGTCCTTTAGAAAATCAACAATTACAGTCCTCTTGGTGGTTTTTTCTACTGCCAGTGGTGCTTCGACAGGGAAGTTCAGCCTGTTCCTTCCCATTGCCTAACTCCTGACGTTTTGCTAATCCTCTGGTTCTCTGGGTCCAGCCAGAATCGCACAGAATGTCCTTCTGACACCTCTACTTGTAGATCCAGGCAGAGGAAAGCAAAGGAGTGTTAATCCCTGTTGTCTGGAAAGATGTGCTGGGTGACTGATGCCTGGACTGTGCACACGCCCTGTCTGCAGTGTGGTCAGGGTAGCCTGTGGCTAACAGCACAGAACACAGCACCCCAAAGGATCCACTCCAGGCATGGCAGGGAGCAGAGCTCTGTTCCACCCTTACTCCAGGGACTCAAATGCAACGTGTATTTTCCTTTAGTCTAGCACTTGTGTGTCCTATTGAAATGCTGCTTGGTGCCATGGACTTCTCCCCTAACCAGGACAGAAACATCAAGCTGCAGGCTCAGGAAGTGGCCCAACATCACTGATAAATTCCTCAAAACCACAAGAAATCCTACTGCTTGCTGACCACCAGGCAATGAAAGAGTCCCCCACTCCATCGCCAGCAATCTGCTCCGTGTGCCTTTGGTGCAGAACCAGGGAAGGCAATGTAACTGGCTGGTGGGTGATGTCCACCAAAAGCCATTCCTGAACACAGTTGCCTTAGTCCCTCTTCACCAGCGTCAACAGCACGGCTGCTTCCCCATCCACTGGCAAAGGCTTTCGCCAAGATTTTAGAATTCAACAATGAAACAGGCCTGCAACTAAAACATTTATCTGGCAGTTTTCCCTCTTTAAGTCAAAGTGTTATGTTGGCACCGTGCGCTGTGGGTGGCGATTTGCCAGGGAAAAGCATGTGTTGGAAAACCTTGCTCAATATTATAGCAATCTCGTGCTCGCAAGCCTCGTACGACTCGAGGAGGAGACTGCCAGCAGGGCTCACAGCCGTCCTCCCTCTTCCCAGGGCACAGCTCCGCAGTCGCCCGGAGCAATCGGAAAATGAGGTGGTGTTGGACACAGCAGAGCAGGGTCCGAGCTGGGCGGAGGGGGGTCTCAAGGGTGGGGGTCTGTCACCTGGTCAGCAGGAGGATGCTTTGCAGAAAACAGCACAGAAGGGTTGGCTTGTGTTTTTGAAACATCTCCCTGTGGCTCCTCGAGTTTCTCTGGGATGAGCTCAAGTGTTGGACAGCTCTGGCGGGTGTTTTATGTGGGGCAGAGCATTGTCACTGAAGCAGAAAGCTTACAGGGAATTGCCTGTAGCACAGAAAAGCATATTGAGGAGGCAGCAGTAACTTAATCTGCAAGAGAGGCCTGGATTCAGGAGCCAGTTGCATCATTCATTTAGCAACACTCAAGCTAGAGCTGGGCCGCCAACTGTGTGCACTGGGCATTGTGCTCCTGCCAAGTTACATCTTCAGGGAGCCGAGGAATGAGCCAGGACAAAAACAAGAGGATGGAATGGAGCAGTACAGAGCACAAAAAAAATCAGGACTCTCTTTCCCTGGTGCTCAGCTGACCAGCTCACAGGTACTTGGCCAGTGAAGTAAACCAGGAGAACACAGCTCTGACCGTGCTGCTGTCTCTCCCTGACCCTGTGCTGAGGTGGCAGCAGGGCAGCTGGCAGCACCAGTGGAACCCTTCACCCTGCACACACAGCCAAGCACTTAAATGTCCCTCTGACCATCCAGTTCAACCTTCTGGAGCACTCTGGAGCAGGATGTCTCTGAGATACAGAAGCTTGCTGATAGAAGAAGGGCTCTAACTCAACTGCAATTTCTGGGCTTTTGCTGGAGCATCTGCTTTTTCACACTGGACAGTCTGAGCAAGTCCTCTGCTGCTGAGGCAGAGATGCCTCCAGAAACCTTCCAGCCAGAACACAGCAGGATAGTGCCCATGACGTAGCTTCTGTTCTAAACAGCTGTCTGCAGAGTTGATACCAGGAATGACAGCTAAGTTAGATGTGCAAAAAGCCATAAAGTGGGTCAGTGGTCTTTCTGCTTTGTCACCACTTTCAACACCTGGAGCTGAAGGCCTTCAGACATGTCCTTACCCTGATACCCCATGGCACTTCTCTCCCATTCCCTCCCCAGTCTTCTCCCTCAGCTACAGTGAGAGACAAATAATCTTTCTCACACTCATGTCTGCAATTCCTTCAGGGTCTGTTTGAGACTCTGGCTGTGATGGTTGCTCTGTGATCCCTCCAGTTACAGCCCCACATGGAAAGTTCAGCTTCACCTTTCAATCCCTCAGGTCAGACTGAGATTTCTCTTTAACAGTTAAAGCCACACGCATTCATCCCCCTCCTCTGTTCACGCAGCCACAACACTGGAACTGGCTTTGAAACGCACGGCTATGGGAGGTACAGGGCAGAGAACTGCTGCTGGTCCTTGGTGCAGCCTCACAAGCAGGTGCAGCAGTACCAGTGCGCTGGTAGTGCCCAGCTCTGCAGCTACAGGAAGGAAACAGTCCAACCTGCCATACTGATCACAAAGTGCGGTCAGAGCAAAAGCCAGTTCAGTTTTATTTAGTGAGGTTTCCAAGTAAAGAAGTTCTGGGTTTTGCAGGATCTTCATCTCGCTCTATTTAAAACCACCAGCCCAGCAGATGTCACACAGGAAACAGCACGGCCGGGCAGCTAATGATCCTGCACTGCAGAGCTGCTGCTCCCCTGAGTTGCACAGAGCAAATACTGGAATCTAGCACACCTCAGTGGAAGTCAGTAGAAGAGCCCCCTTGTCAGGGCTCCCATGCTTGGTGCTCTGACTGCTCCAGCTATCAGGCAGAGAGAGCATGAGCGGCTCAGGCTGAGCCATGCTAGAACACAACTGCCCCAGCAGAAAGGGTCAGATGGCAAAACTCAGCGCAGCAGGTAATCCAAATACCTGGATAACCTGAGGAACATCTCCCTTCCTCGAAAACCAGAGCAAATAAGAACAGAATACATGCATTTTATGTAGAGCAGGAAGGAGAAAATGCAGCTGTGATTACTACCTCAGCCTTTCATTAACAACCCTAAACACTCTGTCTGCTCCACCTCAGTGATGTCTGGAGACGATGCACTTTCTTGTCTCCCAATGCAGTTTGTTTTGAAAAGAAAACCAAGAGGTGATAAATATATGAACATTGTGCATGTGCCAGGAACACAAACCACCCTTCAAACACTCCCCTCCTGACAGAAGGGCAGGCAGTGGACGTGCCTGAAAACTCCTTAGGAATCACAGCCTGCTCTCTGTTCTCCATTTGAACTGAAGCAGGAGATGGAAAAACATTCCCTTCCTCCTCTGCAGCTCACCTGCCTTGTGGCTTCATGCAGCACCTGGCCTTGCCCCTGCTGCAGCTGAGCAGGTCCTCTGACTGCCTGTTCCAGCTGGGATTTTTGACCTTTGGAAGAAAACAGCAGTTCCACCAGCAGCAGGCTCTCAGTTCACAAATGCTTTGGCCATGGGGGACATCATTCCCTCTTCTTTTCCTCTTTCCCCAAACCACCAGCAAAACCTTTCATTACATTTTCTTCCCACTCCTGCAAGCACCTTAACCTTCTTCTCACCCCTGGACAAGCTCAGCAACTACTTTGCCTGGAGGAGGACTTGAAAATGCCCACAGAAGTGCGTGGTTAGCACAGGATGCAGGGTGGACTCTTGATGTCACTGTCCCAATCTAACATACCTAAGCGTTAATACTGACCCTGGATAATTTACACGGGATTTGGTATTTACACTCCAGGAACCGTTTCAGACCCGTCACAGCCGCTCTAGGCAGCCACAGGCCCTTCCCACACAGTTTCTGTCTGCAGCCAGTGGTCTCACCCCGCTCCCCGCTTCCCCAAGACACAGAGCTGTCCTTCCCCCACATAAACCCCGAACAGTACCCGTATATCACATCAGCACTGTGATAGCCTATTTTCTTCCCGATCCTCACACTTATTCCTGGCTCTAAATTGTTCTTTATAAAGAGGTCTGCAGGGACCTTGTTATTTTTATTGCTGTAATAAGGCAGCTCTACAGGAGAAAAGGGAAATGTTCAGAGTGATAGTAAAGGCCCTGAGTCTGTCTGAACATCAGGGAAGGCCTTTTGCAGAGGCCAAGAAACTGGGGGTGCAGCCTTGCCGAGCGCTCACCAGTCTGGTGTGCAGAGGCAGTGACTGCGAGGGATGAAGCTGCCCAGCTGCAGAGCGAGTGCAGCACCACCTCGGCCTCTTCCTAAGTGAAGGAGATGGCTAGAAAGATTGTTCAGAGAACATGCCACATGAGCCTTGCTCTGCACTTGCCACTTTGGCTGATGTGAAATCTCTACCAAGATGCCCTGCAGGCTGAGCAGTGAGCTGGTACAGGTAAGTCTGCAGGGCAGGGATGGCCGAGCTAAATCTGCTGACGGCTAAGCAAACGATGCTATGTCTCCAGCAGAATCCAGTCTGAAAAGCAGTAGATAGGAAGTGTCCTGGTGGAGCTAGTGGGGATGGAGCAGCACACTGACACGTGAGAGAAGTGCCTGTCAGTAAAGAGAACCAGAGCACTGGCTGGAAGAGCTATCGATCCCATTAGTGCTCTTGTGTCATCCGGATGCAAGTCCTCCCACATCCATGACAGAAGATCACAGCCTGGATTTGACTTCCAGATCATGCAGTAATAACACTGAGGCAGCTAATGATAAAGGTAGAGCAAGTGTAAGAGGCTTCCAGGGTTACAGCTGAAGCAAAAACAAACATTAAATAAATTGAGTGCCGAGGGCTGTGCCCGTCCCCGCCGCAGCGGCTCTGGCTGAGCAGAGATGCTCAGAACGCTTTTGACCGAACGTCAAGAATCAGACAGTGTGGTTTCATCAAGGACGGAAGTGCTCCCTGGGAACACGGGCAGCTCAACAAAGCTTGAAATAGGAATATTTCTGAACAATTTGTTCCTACATCCTGAAGTCTCTATCCCTCTATACTTTATGGTTACAGATCATCTCTGACACTTGGAAATTACTGCACAGAAATGGTTCACTATTACACCAAGGTAATGTTTTCATAATGCTGGTTTGCAGGGGGGTTTTCCCAACTGGAATATTCTGGATGTTCTGTCCGATGCAGCGTTTCCACAGTTTGGTTTTTATCACAATTTAGGACCAAAAAAATCCTCCAAATTCTGAAATATTTAAATTTCTTGGGGGACCAATATTTCCTTTTCCAAAAAACCTTACTGCTGAGAAACTAAAAAGTAAGTGCCTTGGGAAGGCACTCAGTGCTGCTGCAGCATCTCTGGCCCTGGAGTACATGTACGAATAGATGGGGCTGCTGTATGATGCTAATACGGAAACGAGAGCTCCAGCAAGCCGTTCATCTCCCTGGTGAACAACCGAGCTCGGCAGCTCACAACTGTTTGCTTTATGCGCTCCCTCGTTGTTGCCATGAGGCCAAGCACACACATTCAGTTCCCTCAGCATTCCTGCAAGACTTAATACTCGTTCCAGGTTCCCTCTTGGCACAGAGAATTTGCTGGCGTGATCCAAAAGTAAAAGCAGCTTTTCTTGTCTCAATCCCATTGCTTTCAGCAAAGTGGCAACTCGGTTTTCCCTGTGTGCTGGGCTTGAAAGCAAGAGCTCTCCACTCCATACCTGTGCAACCCACAAAGGCTTGGCCTGAAGATTTGCAGCGAGAGCCATTCTGCCACCATTATCTCAGAGTTCTTTTTAAGATCTTACAAGGCAGTGATTGATCTGCCCATTGCAATGGGTTTGACTAACATTTCATTACCTATCCCCACTGAAAATGTTGTTTGATTTAGGTTCAAAGAGCTCATTATGTAGGGCCTTTTTTTTTTTTCTCAGAGAGAAAAATGAAATGCAGAATGAGAAAGTATCAGATACAGAGCTAATTACAATTTGCCAAGGTTTGGTTGGTGTATGAGAGTGCCTGAGACTTCGCTCATTACCAGATGTATAATATAATTTCTACTGCACGGTTAATTAGTACCCCAAAATAACCTGAGGAATTCACACAAGCCTGGTTGGAAGACATGAAATAAACCACTGAGGAATAGGTCTGGGGCAAATCCCCAGCGAAAGCATTTTCACTGTTGAAGTAAAGCACTCGGAGGTTTAACTTTCAAAACAGACATCAGGGGAGACGCTCCAAAGCATCTCGAGGATGGCCTCTGTACCGTGTTCAGGCAGCTAAACTCCACCTCATGCCACAAGCTAAATACGTGTGTCTAGCTGGTGTCAGCAGATCTCCAGAAGGCCCTACCTCAGGCCTCAGAGCCAGCGTTTCCATTGATCTGGCCTTTTGGCCTGTCTGCACTCTGTCTTTCACCACAGAATCTCTTTCCAAGATTCCCCTTCCTTTGACTGCTCATTCCCTACACCTGAAGCTGACAGAGAAATTTCACTCTAAGCACTAGCCCAGACACCTCTTCCTTTCACCACCACAGCCTCTCATCCTCTGAAGGCAAGGGAGCTATCGCATGGTAGAGCAGCTGACAGATCTGCTCCTTCACAGTCAAGCAGGCTCCCTTAGGTTCTGTATGGCCATCTAAATCACCTTCCCAGCTGTACAGTGTGACTGAGAAATAATCATCTCCCTCCCAAAAGTTCCGTCTCAGCTCTTGTTCACCACTGCAGAAGACTCACTCTGAAAGGAACAGCTCTATTTCTTCTAGACCATTTCATCCATCGCTACTTGCTGCCCTTTTCCATTCACATGCATGCTCTTGCCCTCTGAAACACGTTTGGGTTGTTCTACCCCCAACCCAATGCTAAAACGTAAGCTGTACGTTACCACAGTCTTTGTGAGGCTCTTCCAGCAGCTCAGCAAGAAATAAAACCTACCAGGATGTATTAAAACCAATGACCATCCCAGACTGCTTAAAGGAAGTCAGATACTGGTAACCAAATACGCCGCCGCAAACTGTGCTGCTCTGTCTGGGGCTGTGTTTGCCATCATATTAAGCCTACAAGCGGCCTCCAATCTGCCTGAACCTGAATTCTTCATTATTCACCGCTCCTCTTAAATCTGATGTGATCTGCAAACTAGGAAATCTTGCTTTCCACATCCTCAGCCAAGTCTTTCATACACTGTAACTATCAGAAAGACCGGGATCCGCCAGTGCAGTCTCCTACAGTACACGCTCCTTTATTAACTTGTCTTTCATCTTGAAAGGCTTCTATTTATGCCTCCTTTCCCCACTCTGCTCCTGTCCTCTGGCCAATTTTCAATCAGTGAGCCAATTCTTCCCCTTTCCAACTCCCCACCTTTAGACATTAACCTCCGACGCGGGACCCTGTCAAACACCGTCTGAAGATCCAAGCCTCTCCTGACTGCTGCTTAGCCTCTTGTCTATGCCGACAGGAGCGTATGTTCTAAAAAAAGAAATTTCCAAAAGTTAGCGAGGCAGAAAAGGTCCTTTTCGGAAACCATACTGGCTATCTTTGGTCAAGCTGTGCGTTTCTCAACAGGCCACCTTTCATCTATTAAAACATTTTCTAAGACTTGTCTTCACCTGAAGGGAAACGAACTTCCCTGCAAGACCCTGGTGCACATCTGGGTCGTTCCTTAAATAATGGTGGGAGGCTGTCCGCCTTCCACCTTTGAGGAATCTCCTGCAAAACACTTCAGCTCTGTGAAGTGCCTGTGAAAACCTTTCCAATTTAGACCCACAGTTGCTTTAACCTCTTTAATAAGAGAGCCATAGAGTAGGGGGTTTGGTACCAACCATCCACTTCATACCCTCCAGCTCCCTGAAAGCTTCATTTGCTGTGCTCTCTTTTCCTTTGAGGAATAAAGTCTGGTTTCCACCTTTCTACTTACAACTTTGGTCCAGGCGGCTTCTCTCTGACTCAAGTGTATTCCCTCTGCCAGCAGCCAAAGCCTGGTATTTCTACTTGCCTCTTCTCTACTCCACGACCCATAGATTAAAACAAGATTAGCCTCCATCTTTGCAGCCAGCCCTTTTCTTCCTGCTGACATGCAGACTCTCCCAGCTTGTTCTCATCCTGCTCAGCTCCAACGCCAAAATGTCCCCAATTACCAAAGAATCCCATATATCCCGCTCTGTGTGCGATCACTCCTACACCATTATCTTACTGCTCGATTCATAGCCTCTGCCTAGAAGCAGCAGTAAACCTGTCTCCATGTGCCACTTTACATCCACATTGAGTCTCCCTGGTCTCCAGGGGAGTGTCTCAGCTCACAGTCACCTTTCTGCTCTGCCACTTAGAGAGAGGTGTGCGTGCACATGCTCACTCCTTCCTTGCATGCCAAGGAGGAGATAATATCCCTCATTGCTTCCACAGACGCATAACCAGGCCACAGTGCTGTTTTGTGTGGTTACAAAGAGCTGACTTAAAGACATCCAAACGATCTCAAGGGCTACGTGCAGTGGTGGTTTCATCTTCTGTTTGTCCACAGTGCCTCGGATAAAGGTGATGTGGCTGCAAAATGGAAAGGAGCAAGATCGAAACTTACAGCGGGCAGAAGAAATTGTTGGGTTTCACTCACTGTTGGGGCTTAGTGGGGAGAGCTGAAGAGATCAGCCCTAAACAACTGATGTGTCCAGTGCAAAGACCGAGTTCCTCACAGATTGTACCAGTGTATGGAGAAGTAAAAATGGTTCTGCTCTATCTGCCCTGCTTCAGTGTTTTCTTACCCTAGGTAAGACAAGCCAACTCCTCACTTCAGATCGAGCTGCTCACTGTCCCAGCTCTAAGTCATCCAAGACAGCTCCTCACAGAAACCCTTCCAATCTCCTGGATGAACAGTGGCAAAACAGCAATTCTTCTGGCAGCTGGTGGAGCAGAGGATTGAAAACCAGGCTGACAGCTCTTCAAAGCATTGTCCCAGGGACACACACCAGCAGAAGCACCTCTCTGCTGCAGGCTACTGTGAGCAGCAGCTATGTCTAGAGGAAGCTACTGCTCCTCTGAGTTCTCTTGAATTCCTCTGTGTCCCAGAGTTCCCCAGCCCCAGTTGCACCCAACTGGCCAGGCAAGGCCTCAACAGGTTCACCCTTTGTGAGAAGAAGGTAGGTCAGGACTCTCACAGGAGTCTGGCTGGCTGCCTCTTGCCAGAGCACACCAGTTCAGCAGGAAACGCCAGAAAACTAGGGGCACTGCCCAGCACTGCACTAGCAGCCAGTGGTGCAGCGAGGGACAGGACAGTGCATCTCACTTGCTCTGGTGTTCTGGCTATAAGGTCATCTGTCACTGCCAGATCCAAGCCCTGACTGCAGCAAAGGCTCTCCTTGCCCTCCGGACTCCACTCCAAAGGTAGCCAAGGTCACATTCACCGAGTTACAGCTCCAGAGCAGTTTTGTTTGTGTCAGACAAGCCAGGGGGAGCAGACGAGAGAGAGTCAGTCTGTGTTATCACAACTAATGCAGCTCATTAGAATTGTTTTAAACTCTGAAAGCAAATGAATATCTAATGAGATTTCCCCCCAGGTGTAATTAGCAATAAGCTTTACATTGCTCTAAAAATACTCTCCGCTTTTTTGAGAAACTAAATGCGGATAACTGGAAGCTCCAGTTACACTTAATGAACTGAACAAAGCACATTGAAAACTAAGAATATTTTAATTGTGTTTATTTAGCCTTCAGCAAAGGATCCAAGACGTATTCCTAATCATCAAATTAATGCCAAAACGCTTTTCTGTAAGCTGTCCAGCTCGTGATGGCAGCGGGGATCACGTACAGTGGGCTGTTTCCCGATCGGACGCTCAGTTTACCAGACCGTCCGTTATTCAGGCAACCAAAGGCATCTCCTCACCAAGGCTTCCCTCCCTTTTTATCCTCCCATGAGCTGTTTAGGTCATAAAAAGGGAGTTTATCAGCTCAAGCAGCAGCGCTGCAGCTCCAGTCAGTGAAATAATGGGGATTAGAGATCTTTCTCCATATTTGTTCAAAACAAGAACGGTGGTGAAAACACTCATTTTCTACAGCTGCCACAAGTAGGGATCACCCCTCGCATTCACCTCAAATCAGCTGGTAAGTTGGCTTCCTAGTGCTGAGGATCCCAAATGACCCACTGATTTTGGCAGCTATCAGCCAGAGCTGTCCAAAACACTGACCTTTGAAAGACAAGACGCTGCAGCTTGACGCTGCGTCATCTCTCCCTGGAAGTGTTTAGGACTCCATCCTGGCTTTGATTAAATCAGCCAAATACCAGCAAGATACTGTGTTGTGGCTTCTCTGCCGCTGCTGTCTCCTTCCTGAACACTAGTGCTGCTGTTGAATCACAGGTCTAATTCAGTACTGACCACCAGAATGAGGAGCAGGCAGAGTAATGCTAATAGCTCAAGTCAAAGAACCAACCGGAACAGCTGCTGAGGCCTCTCCTCTGGAACATCCGCATGGTTCCACTAGAAAATTCAAGTACCACCGACAGCCCAGTTCCTTAGTCTCCCCTACACTCCCCTCACAGGTTACTGAACTGCTGCTTCTTTACAGACAGCGTTGCTGCTTCTGTTCACAGACAGCTTCATCCACATATCCCTGAGTAAGTGTGAAAGTGCAGGACACAAGAAGAGGCCATGCAACTCTCCCTTCTGCTTCTGCTAATTGTGCTCCTCAAGAAGCCCCTGGAGCCTGGCTGGGGCTGGAGCGTGGCCTCACCACACTGCTTCACACAGCCCAGGTAGTCAGATCCCATTGACGTCCCCTGTGCCTCCACGCCTAGCTGGCCAGCTTCCTCTGAAGCATCGCAAAGGAGAGTTAATTAATTCTGATCACTCCTAATAGTCTTCTAGGTCACAAATTGGTGATTCAGCTTCATTAATTTGATTTCTAACATTTCATCCTTTGCACTCTCTGCCCGATTAGCTTCCTGAAATTTAGTTTCAGTAAATGGGATGAGCAAGGCAGAAACTTCCAAAGAGATTTTCCTCACTGGCAGTTGGAGGATGAGCCACAGCGCCTCAGACCGCCTGGACTGTCGGCCAGGGTGCGGTCACCTCAATTCTGCAAACTTGGTGATGACAGGGGGAGCGCAGCCAGGCTGCAGATCGTGTGGGATGGAAGCACTGACTGCCCCTTCACTCAGCCAGGCTGAAATCAAGCAAAGCACGAGCGCAAACTGCTCCAGAGCGAGACTGACACAGGGAACACCAGACCGTGGAATGTGAAGAGAACAAAGAATTCATTTCCTCTGATGGTGCTGTTACATAAAGCTGGCGTCGGTTTGTAGGTGTGTGCAAACAGCCACTGCACAGACTGGAAAGTCCTCTGTTCTTCCAGGCTCCTCTGCACCCAGTGTCAGGAAACAAAGCAAATCATGTCAGCCACAGCCCAGGGGGGTAAGAACACGGCATCACCTTGTGCTGATCCTCTGTCCTCCGCCTTTATAGATGGGTCACTGGTATTGGAGCCCCTAAAGAGTTACTGCTGCTGGTGGGACGTGAATACCTTTTTCTGTATTTGGGAGCTAGGTGGAGTCTGAAAGCCAAAAGACATCTCTTGAGGTGACCCAAGGATGGTTATGGTGCTACTGCTGGTGTTCAGATAAGACTCCAACAAGACATGTTCATCTCTCAGTGCTAACAGGTTTTATTCCACTATACAACATCATTTTTCCCCATAGGAGACCAAACCCACTTCCTTCTTGGTAGCCCCTACTCTTTCTCCTCAATGAATAAAAGCTTCAATGCCCTGAACACTCACACCCACCCACGATGCAAGGCAGCACTCACTGTCATGATTTCAGCAGGGGAGGGAAAAGAGCAGGGACAGCATCAGTCCTATTCAGAAAGCAGCCTGTAACTGCCTGACCCATAAGGTTTCATGAGAAGGTAAACTAGACAAAGTTCTGCAGTCACTGATGTTCCAGGCACAAAACTGCACCCCCTGTGCCCATGCAGACTGCCGAGGAACATCTTCTAGCAGAACTAATCCCCAGGCAGAACTTCACGGCCAGGTTTGAATCGGAGGTACACGTGGGTTTGCCACAGAACCGCAAGGCAGTACACGTTTGGGGATGTTCTACCAAACCCAAGGCCAAGTTGAGCACATTAGGGAAGTGTGAAGGCGGGCTGGTCCCACCTGGCCCGTGGTTTCACTGCAGACACATCAGAGTGCTGGTGGCAAGAGGAAGCAGCTTTTCAAGGCCAAAGGAAATCTGGGGGTGAAAACATTTTCTCAGAAATGAGTTGAAACCAGCAGATGTACAGCCAGAGCAGCACAACCTGAGAGAGAGGGAGCAATGGTACAGCTGTGGCTGCAAAATAAACCTGCCCTGTCGGAGCACGGCTTTTCACATCACTGAGCCAATGGAAAAGGGCTCCAGTGTTCTCACTGCTCAGACATGTGCAACCTGGACCCTTCGCTGGGCTTATTGTTCCCTTGCAAAAGGCCCATTTATAGCAAGCCCAGCAAGCCTGAGAGGGGAAGGAGGACAATGGCAATCTCCCCCATTCAGTAGCAGAGGCCTAGGAAATATTTGCTACTCCAGGAGAGCAGCAGAGGCGCCTTTTCAAAGCTGCCTTTGCTGGGAGTTGAGTGACAGCTGAATCACAGAGCTGCTTTCCAAGAGCCAGACCTCAGTAGCACTGCCAAGAGTGGCCCGTTGTATTCAGAGCCCCGACACAGCTGCAGTTACTGGGAGGTCCTGCCATTGTCCTCCCCCAGCAGAAAGATGTTTCTGTCCCCCCTTTATAGACCTCCATCGCTGCCCAGTACAGGCAGGCTGAATGAAAATGTCAGCAGCAAGCACCGAGCAGATGTGAAGGGACCATGCTCTCTGACCTGGATTCACCCATCACGTGGGCTAACGCTGCGAGGCTGAGAATAGCTTTAGAAGACAACTCCAGGGGGATGGGATGCTGCCGTTTGAAACAGCCTGAATGTGGGGCACAGACCTGACCAACTCAGGAGTGGGGCTTCAAGGGTGGCTGAGAGAAATTCTTCAGGGAGACATCCAGGAGGAGAACTGCCTTGTGAGAGTTCAGCAGGACTTGGGAGTTCCCTGAGAACTCTCCCCACCTGACTCTGCTCTTCGTAGTACATACACACCGGTCACAGTCAATACCTCACTTTGGAACAGTGGCTGCCGGCTTCAAGGCCAAGGTTTTGTAGAATGAAAACCAATAAAAAGTAAAAGTTTTAGAGAGCATTAACAATACAAAGTCTCCAGGAAGTGAAGAAAACAGCCCGTGGTACCATTCTGTCTGCACAAGAGTAAAATTAAATGTATTAAAAAAACAAAAATAAGTGAAGACAACTGGTGTCGCTTCCCAGACCACAGGAACTAGGATGCAGAAAGCCCCAGAACCAAGTAAACTAACAGAAAAATGCCTTCTGTGTTCAAAACAAATTTTAAGCAAATTTTGTCCCCATTGTGTTTGTGACACTTCTGCAGTGAACGCCAGAACTGCAATTCATTAGCCTGGTGCTCACGCTGAGATGGTAAATATTCATCCCAAGAGCATCCAACTGCCTGATGATACAGGGACGCAGGCGGTGCCCTGTCTCCGCACGCCCTGCCCCGGCAGCAGGCACACACCGCCCTGTGACTGAGGGACTACCCACGGCTCCCACCAGCATATGGGCACAGATTTTCAGCATCTGAAGAAAGGACCAAACAACACGATTGATAGTTGAGCAAGAAAAGGAAAGGAAGGGGAAAAGACTTGGGAGGTCTGTCAGCAGGGCAAGCAGTGTGGTCCAGGGGGGATTTTACTTCGTTTGGGAAACAACGGGACACTTACGGAAGGGACGGTGCTCCTGGGGATAGTACAGGAGAGCAGCTGCTTTACTCTGTCAGCCAGATCAGAGGCAATTCTGCATCCAAGGGCTGGATGTGAGCCAGGTGTGCTAAATGACTACAGAGATACCTAAGATACAGGGATGGTAATCTCTCACCAGGTTTGAAATGCAGATGAGGGTCTGCAGAAAGGGCAGCAACACAAATATCTGGGAGCTGTGGAAAGCCGACTTTGAAGGGGAATGAGACAAAGCTGAAGGAAATTGGCTAGGATTCAACAAAGCCCGAGAAATGCACAATGGAAAGGGTTTAATGCAGTCAGAAAGTAATTACATGAGAATAGGAACACTTTATGGCACTTTTTGCATCATCAGACTTTCCTTCATGTTCTCTCTCTGCCAGTGGCAGAAGCCAACATCTCATGAGGAAGAAGTCCTGAAGGAAATCTCACGCAGCACAGTGCTAAAGACAGGCAATCTGCAGGACCCATGATCCCTCTTAGCCAAGAGAGAAGCACTGAGGAAGCCGAGCCCGTGGCAGTGTGCAAGCAGGTGCCAGCAGGATGGCAGGAGAGCGACTGGCACTTTGTACCTGCCACTCCAAGTGCTGTCAGGTGTGTGGGTAGAGAAATAGCTGCTCGGCTCAGAGAGCTCCCGGGCATAAGGTCAGTGCTGTGAGTGACAGAATAAAACTAGAGGGATGGAGCAACTTCTTACCAACACTTCAAACCGAGCAAAGTGCCCGTACAGACAGCACAATGGGGCCATTGAAACCAGAGAGTGATAATGGGAGAGGAGGCGGCACCATACAGCTTAAAACCAAAGCAGATTCTTCCCAGAACGCACTCCCAGAGGCTCTGCAAACCAAAGGGAAAAACAAGAGGGTAAAAATAGACTCAACTCTGATCCACAGTAATTGCACAACAGGGATAAGAGGGATCTCAGAGGTGGAGATCATAAAGAAGCAGAGTTTCTTAAAGTTAAAACTGTGAGCACCTAGAATTAAAGCAGAAGTTGATGAACCTCGAGACTACAACCTATAGTGCTACTTCAGCTCTAGGCTGAACCCTTCTCCGAGTCCAAGAAAGGGTCTTCCAAGGATTCCTTCTGCTTTGCCAAGCAGGGAAGGTAGCATATGTGCATCTTATAGAGCCACGAAGCTACAGGGAGAGGGACAGGCATTGTCCTCCTGACCCTGGCTGTAAACAGAGCCCATATGAAGCCTCCGGCTCCATCTTCTCACCGTCAGCATGGTTATCCTGATGAACACCAGTGCTTTCCAGCCCTGCAGGATTCTTCCATCTCAGTTCTAGGAGGAGCTTACATTGAGCAAAAGGCTAGTGCTCTTATTTTAAAAACCTGTTCTTCCCATGTATCTGCCTTTGTTCTGGTTTTACCTGCCCCAGAAGGCGAGGTGATTTAGACTAGCACAGAGTAATTAAAAGGAGAGACCTGAGTCTTAAGCCACTGACATCAAACTTTCTACCAAGTTACTGACTCCTGCTTAGGTCAGACAGACTGAGGAGGAGGCTTGAAAAATGAGCAGGAGCATCCCATGGGGTTGAGTTCATGTCAGCACTTGGAGGGGTGCAGAGCAACGAGGGTCAGTCCACAGATGGGGAGTGTCCATCAAACTCTACCCACGGGGACAAGTGGCACAGCCAGAGCAGTTCCTGGTCATGTTCCCTTCTCCTCTCTCACCAAAACAGTGTCTCCAGGCTCCCAGCAGCCCCCAAGTCAGTGCCTCAGCCCAGGCAAGCGCTGAATGCTGCTGGTTTTATCAGAGTGGGCTCAGAAGAGAAGTAATCCCTGTGTGTGGTGCCAGTTTCATGTGCTAAAAACCACTGACTCATTCTTCCTCCCCAAAACCCCATCATGTGAGGGCAGATAGACTTTGGTTTCTTTTCCTTTGCTTTCTGGTTTCTAGCCCATGAGGCTGCATTCATTTCATGTTTTGAGGAGTTCTCACATAACCACAAAGATTAGAAATATCTTTTCTAGAGTGAGAACTCAAAGGGCACAAACATCCATTTCCTTTAGCATCTGGAATTAAAAATCCCACCAAATTCTGCAGGACTGAGTCACACTTCTGACAGGAGAGCAGTGAGCCCTCTCCTTGCAGTCCCAGCCTGGTCTGTGAGCCTTGTTCCCAGCAACAGCTCTGCCTCAGGAGTAATTAGGCAAAGTCAGCAACCAAACCTTCTTCCTGCTCTCCATGCTGCCTCTGCCCACCCCCCAGCAGAACAGAACCTTCTCTTTGCATGACTTGTGGTGGTTCTCTCAGACCTATAAAGTGTTTCTTGAGCATTACACACAATTGCACCTCCTGGCAATGCCTTCTGTACCAGCAGCCCTTGCTCTGTGACCATACCACACTGCAGGGGCAGCTGAGAAAACTTCTCTCCAGCATTACCCTTGCCAGAGAAAAAACCTAAGTGACACTTTCCCTCCTAACAGAGGCATCACCTGTTGTTTTCATGTGACAAACCAAGTAAGAGAAGCCTAACAACCACTAACACAAGAGCCACAGGGCCATCATGCTGGCCATTGCTGGAGGTTACCACCACACCCCAGTGATTCAAGAGTGTCTCAGATCTCCCTGCACTTACAGCAGGAGTCCATGCCTTGTGCTGAAGAACGGAGGCCCGGGTCTCTCAGTGTCACAACACATTTCGAGGTTCCTCGTGGCAGAGGCTTGTGTCATTTTTCTCTGATGAACACATTTCTAACGGGATCCAGACACGTCTGACAGGGAGGTGGAGTCTGGAGGGAAATGAGGTGGTTTTGATGCAAGCCCTGGCTTCCATCAAATGCTGTGGTCTGCTCAGAATGTCTGTGGACACTGTTTTACAGCACACTCACTCACATGCCCAAACCCCCTGACTTGCAGTACAGCCCAACCTACAAACTCCTGTAACCACACTGCCAGGAGCGAGTAAGCGCTTCTGCAGGGAGAAGATTTAGAGGTTGAGTAAGACAGGACAGGGGGAACCACTGGAATGGGGTGCAGATTCCACCACCTCTCATGGCTGTAGCTTTCAGGGGATTCGTCCTTGCTGTCTGGGGAAGCTGCACACAGCAGGAGTGACCAAACGTCATCCTGAGTCACCTATTGATCTTGTAAGAGCTAAGGTTGTCTGGGAAGCCAACGACCCCAGTGCTCCTCCCTCAGCCCTGCCATGCTGCCATGTGATGGGCGCCCAGCACTAGGTGGTCTGGCTGTAGGCACAAACACAATGGCAATGACAGCAATAAGTGTGTGCAGCTGTCCCTCAGATTCTAACTAAAAATATTTCATCCATTGTTTGGTTTTACTGCAGGGAAGGGCAGGGAGATGGAAGCACATGGCCCGAGTGATGATCTCAAAGATACCTGCCCTAATGCTGTTACTGAAAGGAACATACTAGCCATACAGTGCAGACTCCTTGTCCTCTGGTGGGCTGAGGTCTGGCAATCCCCCCCTCCCATCTATGAGTAATTCTTAAGCAGTGAACTCATGATAGAGGCTTTGAGGACACCTGAACAGTCACTGTGCTGCCCAACAAGTTGAGTGAATTAGTAGCTGATGGCATGTTTGTTCCTCCTCCAAAGCACAGCTGTTATGACAAAGGCACAACCAGAAACCCCCTCCCATGGCATTTGCTGTAGGCTCCTGCTAGAGCAGACACTGTGCCCAGAGGAGCTGGGTTCAGCTTCAGGAACATGCAGCAAGGCTGAGACACTGCTAAGGCTGGGAAGAAATGCTCAGTGCTTCAATCCTTGCACAGCAGGGCTAGAGGACTGAACCTGACACAAATGCTTCAGACTCTTGATCTCAGCCCAGGAGCCTTCTGGCTGGACACACACATCACCTCTAAGCAAAGCTGCAGCGTTAGGCAGCTAAGGCAAAGGTAGCAGAGTGTGAGCTGTACCCAGCACTGCAGAGCATGAAGTCAGGGAGATGTTTCGTCTCCCTGCCATGCAATCAACAGGAGAACCTCATCCACAGCCGGTTTAAACAAGGGGCTTATTCGGACTTTATTAACAAACCTAGTAGCCACTAGATGGCAAACTCACAGCCAAAACTGAACACTGACCCTAACAGACTGCTCGCAGGCTGCAAAATCAGGGATGCAAAACGCCTGTAAAGTGGGGACACAACTCACCCCAAACACTACCGGCTCCTTCAGCCCAGTCAGCTCCTGTGTGCATTCCTGTCCCATGCCTGCACTGCACTAAGCTGGGTCACAAACACGGTGCTGACACCCTTCCAAACCACCTCCTGGTATGAACACCCCCTTCCAAACATCCCAGACCCAGGTGTGGCAGAAGGGCCAAACTAAATTCCAACACATCCACTAACCCCATATTGCTTAAGCCAGGAAAAAAACCCCTGCAGCCTGCAAACAGCGTGGCTAGAGGAGCCCAGATTGCAGATGATGTATTATTCATCGCTAGCATCGCGGCGAGAGCCTCCAGTCAATCTAGCTGTTTCTGCGCCGGCTGTAGGAAAGGTGGGGCCGCTATGGAAATCAGGAGTCTCTTGCAAATGACTGTTACATATTAGCTGCATGTCTGTGAAAGGAAATGAATCGCATGGTAGCCAACGCTCTACAAAAGTAATCATCTTTGTCTGGCAAAGTGGCCATTTGTATTTTATGTCAGCCCGTTATTATCATGAATCCCTTCTTGAGCAAAGATCAAAGCCAGCCGGAGCAGAGCAGTCCTCACTCATTACATGCTGATAATTTGTCTAAGTAGGAGCCCTTCCCCGGCGCTGGAGGCACAGCAGTGGGCCCTGTGGTGTGCAGGATTCTGCACAAAAGCTGGGTCACACTGAGACAGATTTCAGCAGAGATGCCAAGGGGCTGGTGTTCTCCCCATGCAGAGAGACTGGACACCGACACTGCTCTGCATCAGTGCAAACACAGGGGCAGCAGTGTGGTAGTCTGACCTCAGGGAACTCTGAGCAGGGCTCTTAACTACAAGGGCAAACATCCACAGCTCCAAAACCAATAGAGAATAGGTTTTTATTCAGTGTCCAAATGGACACATGCCACTGGACAGGGTGAGACGAACTCCCAGGCAGCCAACTTCCCTCCTGGAGTCCCTCCTGTGACCGTAACAAACAGTTGATCAAAGCAACTCTAATTTTTACACCGGTTTCAGAAGTCCAGTTCTCATAGTAGGGCTGTTCACGGCACTCAAAGCAGCAGCAGCCCTGCGTACGCAGACTCAAACCCAAATATTGCCACTGACCCACTTCCCAAGGATCCAAGATGAGGTGCTCCGAGGTCCATTCACACAACTCATCCATGAACATCCTCTGCTCTCCCTTTTCCAGTTCCACAAGCTGGACAAGTTCTCCCGACAGGCCCTTAAGGAGCAGCAAGCACACTGCTGCCCACGAGTGTGTCTGTCACAACCAACATACCGGACCAGGGTGTCTCAAGCCTGCGTACTGCCCTAACCCAGGTAATGAGAATTGTGTGAGGTGATTTCCAAACTTCCCATCACCAGAGTTAGCCAATGATCCATACAGACTCTTCTGTTCTGAGAAGCTCTGCTGTACAGCAGGATGAGACTCTTTGTGGCCACAAGCTCCTCTCAGTTTCGTTTCATTAGGTTAAACTAGAAGCATTGACCGCCTGTTGGCATTGTTCTGTGTGCTCTGCTCTGCACAGGGCATGCAGCCTTTCAGCGATGTTCCTCACCAAGCTCTGGTTGTGAGGAGCCTTGCAGCTCCTCTGCTTCCAAGGAACACTTCTGTGAGCACTGGAACCACTCCACTGCAGTACTGTGACACTGGAGCTATTGCATTCAAAGTACAGACAGTGACAGAGATCTAGAGAAGGAAAACCAGCAAAGAATTCTGAAACCATTTACTGACGTTAGAGAGAGACAGGGCCACTCACTGGCCCAGGTCAGTGAGAACAGAGCTTAGCCCAAAAGCTGCCTGGCTTACCCAAGCTCAGAGCTGCTGGGCAAGACCAGGGTATCACTGTGCCTGTGATCCTAGCCTGACTCTCACAGGATCCTTGCTTCCTGACCTCATGTCTTCAGCAAACACTGGTATGACACAGAGATCAGTTGGCAGCCTGCTGGGAACAGCCAGGGCAGCAGGTGTGCACGTAAGTAATGGAGAGAGGGAGAAAGGGAGAGAAGAACTGATGGAAGCACCAGGCAATTTCTCAAATGCCCTCTCTCCCACCAGAGAGCAATGAGGCACCCTCCTCCTCAAACTGCCCAAAGTAGTGATGGCCTCCAATTACAGCGTCACCTTCAAAATGGAAGAGGTGAGCACAGATGCAGAACAAGATCTGCTGCTGGTTGAGTTCTACAGCCTTCCTCAACACCTGCAACCCACACACCTTCTGCTGGCTCTCCTGGACACCCACAGTCCAGAGCCCATCCGAGGGGATTCCCATCAGCGTTGTCCCCAGGATGCAGAAAGACAAGAACTGTCTAATGACATCTGGATAGAGTCTGTCTGCACTGCAGCAGAGCAGGCCATCTCAGAGCTTTCCAGTGGCATTCACAGCATCTTTCTTCGCGTGAGCTTCCAGAATTAATCACCAGTGTATGAATTTGGCTTCCCATCCCTTTCCCCAGCTGACAGGAATTGATGGCACCAACTGCCGTCACCACGAGAAATAAGTGATTCCTTCACTAGCATGGCAGACATATGCCAGCTAGGAAGAGAAGATCTGATCATCAGACTTGCTTGTTTTGGCTTTTCAATGCACAAAAGGCTGTTTTTCTCAGAATTAGGGTGACTGCGACAATCTGTTTTTAGACAGAGTTAGAACCACAAGATAAAAGAGGCAGAAATCTTCTCATCTGCATATTTATCATCAAAATGCAGCAACTGCATAATTTAAGCTTAGTGTTAAAAATATTGTATGTATATTTTAAGGTTTTTCTGCTCAGGTGAAGAGGAGACATGCTTTCACTAAGGAGGTTAATTATTTCCTAATGGTGTGAAAACAACAGGAAAAAAAAAGGAATCAAAAGGAATTTTCTTCCCCTTCCCCCTCTGCTGAGGCAGAGCAGAGAGGCATCTCTGTCCATATCCCCCCCCCAACACACACATGTACAGCAAAACGACTCAAACAATAGAGCAGAGGCTCACACTGGCAGCGAGGGTCCCACCAAGCCCTGGACACCTGCACAAAGGTGCAAGATAGAGGAGATTTGTGAAGAGAGCAGGAGCATCCTCTCAGCTCATTACACTGCTCCCCTGAGGAGAGAATCACTCCCATAGGTGGGGAACAGGCACAGGCACTGCCAACTGAGAGAAGGTTCAGCCACACCACAGCAGTGGTGCCACCCAGCCAGGGATCACCATAGGCAGCCTTCTCCAGCAGCCAGATGCCAGCAGCTGCCTCCTGTGCAGTCCTAAGCAGAACACAGCTGTCCCCTCGCTGTCTCCTGTCACCCTCCATCCTACCTCACACACCACCAGGGAGAGGAGAGAGGTGCCAAACTCTAGGCCAAGCTCTGCAGAGAAGAATGAACCAAACAACTCTGTGGTATTGAACCACATCTGAGCTCTGTCAGTGGTACCACGGAGGTTTCCTTCTTGTTCCTCCCCTTCTCTGCTTGACATCGTGTGTGGCTGAAGTGACTGCCAGGCTGCACCTGAGATCCAACCTCCAAGCAAAGAACTCACGCACCCAGAGGTGCCTGTTCATTGTTGTCTTTCCCTCCGGCTGATTCAATAATACAGTTTTAATGTGACCTCTGCTGCTGTGCATGCAGCTGTGTGATGTTCCAGGACCTTCCTTTCACACCTGGCAGCCTCCTCTCCTCTCCAGGGCTGCCCAGGGACCCCTCAGCATGATCCGTCACTGCTCAGAGATGTGAGCTTGGCATGCCCAGTGAGGGCTGCAGAGCCGGCTGGCCATGGGCAGCTGGTGCCCCCACAGCTCAGCTTTCCCATGGTCTCTCCAGGCTGCCTCAGCGTCCTCACACCTTGGCCCTACCCTACTCTGACAGCCTCATCCCTCAGGCCCCAGTCCCTGCACCTACCTGGTACACACGTGCACGTGTTTAAAGAGACGAGTTAGAAGGGTAGTGTATGACACCAGACAGTACGTGAAGACAGCCAGTCAAACCAATAAATCCCCACCGGCTCCCCAGCAGCTGTGGCCCAATTAAACCCAGCAGCTCACAGGTGTTCAGGTAATGACTTTAGCACAAAAAAGCGCCGCTCCCTTTAGGGGCCTTTAAAAAAATTTAGAGCTCTTTAAATTTTATATACCAACAACATCAAACCAAAGTAGGAAATCATAAAGAAGGGAAGGAGATAGAGCAAAGAAAACACCCCGAGTGTCGGCATCAGCAGTGGCCTAATTAAACAACAGCCAACAGGGAAACGCTCCTTCTGCTCACCCAGCCATGGCCCTTCCACAGCCCCAGCGCGGGATGCGGGAGCAGCTCTCTGCACGGCCGGTTCGGCCGGGCTACACCAGCCACGCTTCCATTCACAAAGTCCCTCTGCCTCTCAGGACAAAGCTGTGAATGAACTGGCGTCAGCAAAGCAGAGGCCAGCATCGATCATTTCCCTCCAAGTCCTCAACTCCCTCCCTGCCACGAGGTCGAGCCTGGGCTGCTCTCCACAGTGTGCAGGGGAGGCAGAGCCTTGCACTTCGGGAAGTGACTAATGATCCCACTATTTTCCGTGGCCTTGCAGCACATGGTAGTTGATGCGGGGAGCCCTGCTATGCTGACACCATTGCTGTTCAGGTTGTCTGCACCATCTGTTTGCTCTGTGCCAGCAGCAGCTCTCGTTAGGTGCCCCCTGATTCTTGGGTTGTGTTACACTTGCTGGCAGTTCTGGCCTCAACACTGCTGTTTTCTTTTGCAGTTTGCCCACTGGTTGCAGGTGTTCTTTCTCCTAACTCACCTTCATCCCCCTCCTTCCCCCAGACCTGCAGGCATGAGCCCCTCACAGTATCAGAATCACAGCTAGGAGCTGCCACATTCGCCTGTTGCAGGAAGATGAGGACACAGGACACAGAGTTCTCACAAACCCAGAGAAGGAAGCATCAGGCTAGAGACGAACAGAGAACTCTGGAGTCCTATAGAGTCCTGAAGAGGCAAAGGATCTGCAGTATCTGAGCCCTGGGGGAAACTGTCCAAGGCTGCTGTGTTACTGCCTTTGGTTTGATTATGCTTATAGCTCCTGACTCTCCCATGTGAGATCCTGAAGCCAAAGAGGGTCTGAGGGTTCTGCTCTGAAGCCATCGTGGCTTCAGCTTTTCCTTGTGTAAAGGAACATGAAACGTTTTTGTCCAGAAGAGTTTTTAAGAGGGACAGTGAAAAGATGCTGCTCTCTCCTAAGTCTGAAGGGTCTGCGAGGGAAATCGGTTTCTGTCCCTCTTACTAAAAACAAGAGTGTAAGAAACTGAAATATTTTGAGGCTTCAGAAATCAACTTACCCTGCCAAAGCAGCACAAAGGAAGACTCTGCCAGAGTCCCTAAAAAGGGAAAAGACCATCTTGCTGGGCCTGTGAAGCCAGGAATTTGCATGGAAGCAAACTTGGCAGCTGACAGTAGCCAGCAGTGGTGAAATCCCTGGCCCCAGTCTGCCTTTCCCAGAATACAAAATCTGAAATCACCTTCTAAAAGCAAAAGGCTGTGGATTCCAGACTTCACTGATTCTCTGTTGAGGGGCTGCAAACTGTAGCTCCCTATAAAAGGCCGATGTGCAGCGCAGCATTGAGCTCTCCGCGGCTGTGTATCTCGTTCACGCACCTACAGCACGCAGCACACTGGGCCCAACCTGGGAGATTCCTCTAGGAATTCACGTAATATAAATAGTAAATAAATATGAATAATTATCTGAGGATGATAACCAGTTATTTAGATATGAAAAGGCCCCAGGATGCAAGTGCTAATCTCTCGAGATGCTTAGCCATCCTTTCAAGATGCACGAAGACATATAAGTAGGCTAATTACAAAGAAAAATGTGTCTTGTATCTAAAGCTCATCTACATTCACAAGTGATGCAAAAACAAATTGAGAAGAGACCCAGGAAAAGTTCAAGAATGATGCTGGGAAAGGTTAATTTTGAGAGACTTTTTTTTTTGTTTAAGATAACCCAGAGGATCCTTAAATATAAAAATAGTGGAACTTTAAATAGCAACTGCAAGTGTCACCCCTGCAAGGGACTCCGGAATGAAGAGAACTACTGAACTGTGGAAGCATCGCGGCAAAAAATCCCCACAACAATTTCATTTTCTTAGCTTAGTTTCAATTTATAATTCACACAAGTAGCTTAAACACGTCGATCTGAGATCAAAACAGAACTGCAGGTTACATAGCATCTGTTCTATAGGAGGGTGCTGTGTGCACTGAGATAATTTTAGATGAATGTGTTATAAACAAGATCTGTGGAACATTGCAGAGTAGCAAGTTTGGAGGGAGAAAAACATACAGTTGAAACGCATGAATTGTTTAGCATGTGGTTGTAAAGCGATCAACTGAGTAATCTGTTCTCCAGAGCAGGACAGATCACACAGATGAAACAGCAGCTTTCTCTGTGTTTAACGTAAGATGCTTTCAACGCTCAGAGAAACGCGTCCTCGCTCCGTGAAAACTTGGTGAAAACAATGCCACGGCTCTTAGCCACTGCTTTTGTTCTTTTCCGGCACCTCCCCGGGCTGCTGCTGTCATACCAGGTCTGCACGAGATGCAGATCCCACATCTCCTGGCTGGAAGAGGGCCAGTTCTCAGGACATCAGGCTGCCCGCTCTGCCTACCTCAAAGAGGACACCTGTGGGTACCACACCGACTCCTGACTCACTGGACTGGCTTTTCACAGCTCTTCCTGTTCTAGTCCTAGACTGAACATCCTTCAGTACCCTCTACCAGTCCCACAGGTCCTATATAAACTCAGATGAGAATTAAAGATAAAGGCTGGCTATTGCTTTTTAGGATTTAAGAAAACAAAAAAATTCTGAGATTCAAAAACCAGTGTGAAACAGCCTACAAAGTAAAAAGACAAAGACCAGTTCAGCTGGTTGCTGATTCTATCCAGTCTGCAGTGGAACCTTTCTGTGCCACGTTTCCTCCTGGGCAAGGTTATTTATGGGTTGTTTTCTAGCTCGATTGCAGCAGCTGACACCCCACAAAGAACTGGAACAAGACCAGAAAGCAGCGAGCACTGCTCCCTCTGAGATACCCAGCCTACTGGCTCCAGAGACGATGCATCCCTTCGCAAACCATTGCACAACTCACCGAGGAGCAACACGGTGTGGTAGCGCTCTGGGCCAACCCCACCGTCGCGTCCCACTGCAGAACAGAGCCCAGCTACTGAAACTGCAGGGAGGAGTTTGTGGGGTGGACTGGCTCAGCTCTGCATCAGTATTCAGGTGATCTGCTCTGGAGATGTGCGGAGGTCTGCAGCACTGAACCAGGTCTCACCTGAGTGAAACCTGTGCTGAACTTCTTTTCTACATCTAGAGTTAGGGCTAAACATAACCCGCTGCCCTGTTAACAGCCCGTTCCCATGAAGTGCAGCAGCTGCCAAGACCTTTCTGCTTCTCCCTCAGTTTTTCCTGCCATCCCTGATCCTGCTGAACTGATGTGAGACACAGACACAGCACACACACTCTGTTTTGCTGCTAGGAAGATCAGCAAGACATGGCAGCAGCTCTGTTCAGCCCTCTGGAGCACAGACAAATGGTTCTGACTGTAGCACAGTCGCCCTCTCATTGCGACCCCTGAAAATTCTCTGCTACAACTACACGAGGGAGCAGAAAGCTGAGGAGCCCCAGGAACGAGTACAAAGCCAGAGCAGCATTAACACGGACACATATTCCTTCCTGGATAAAACCACCCAGCAGCAGCACCTCTGCGTGGAAGCTGCAGCAGCCTGGCTCCAGCAGAGCCCTTCAGCGCAGACCAGAGGTGGAGAGGATGTGAAAAAGCCCTCCCCTGCTGTCAGCACTGGTCTCCTGCAGTGCTCTGCCAAGGCAAAAATTACACCTGTGCTCCAAAGCAGCACAGAAATGCACGAAAACTGCCAGAACTGGTTGCCCATGAGGACAAGGCTCTGGGTACAGGGCAGAGCACGGCGGTGACTCTATTGGCTAGGCTCTGCACTCTCCCTGCTCCTGCGTTTGCAGCTCCCACTGGCTCAGAGACCAGGCTGTGGTGAGGGTGAGGTGCCCATCTGCTGTTTGCAACCTGTTTGCACCAGTTGCTCACCGGGCATGCTGTGACCTCCTCCCACCCTACTCCAGACACCAGCCGCTTACACACATTCATCTTGTGGCACACTGAGCCAAGGCGCTGTCACTCACAAAGTTTATATTTAAATAAGCCCTTCTGTTGAACTCGAATTAAATTTAGCTTGGTGGAATCTGATACCATGAGAGAACCCAGGCTGGAGGCGAGAGAGAGAGAACCAGGAGTAGATCACAACTGAGCAAATACACTTAAAGCTGCGAAGTTAACACCAGGCTGCACATCTGACTCTGGTACGCGCTGGGTTTGTCTCTTTTCACCTCAGCTGTAGGATTAGTTGCAGCCAGGTCACTCTCGCACATCCTTCTGCTTTAGGGCTCCTACTAGACAGCCACAAACAAATCTTCAAATTTTACCGACAGAAGAGAAATGCAGACAAACAGCATTTGCCTGCCTGACCTGTCAGCACTCACAGCAGCACCTGACTGGCAGCGGCGCAGAGGGGACGGCAGACCCTCTGGGAAGGCAGCTATGGCAGGGCTCACCGACAATAACAACCAGCTCTTTGCTAGTGTCACAGTGCAACAACAAAGCCCGTGGCTGCTTGTGCTGCAGTTCAGGCCAAGGACTCGCCCTGCGCTTTCTGCTGTGGCCCTGCCACACAATTTTCAAGCGGTGCTTGAAATCTGGTTGGGGAGAGTGGCCTGGGTGGCTGGACCTGGGGAAGCCCTGAGTGAGTATCAGCAAAGACGTCACTAGGGCCCCCAGGCATGAACAAACAGCCCGGAAAGCGTGACCATGGCAGTCAGGGAGGAAAGCAGCACTGCTGCTGTCCTTTATGGCTGTTTGCTGCCTTTGACAGACACAACATCCCCTGTGTTTAAGCACAACCCAGGGCAAGAAGAAGCTGAGGAGGAGAAGGCACGCTGAGCCAAGTTGCTAGGCTTGCAAGAGTTAAAATGCTCCGTGTCCCAATGCCTACAGACTGCCTGGAGTACCCATCCAGCAGTGTGTGTTGAAAGGCAGGGCAGGCAAGCCCTGCTTTGTCCCGCTGCAAGCTCTTCAATTATTTTTTGTGTAGTGTATTTTACAAAGGATAAATCAGGGAACATTTCAAGAAGTGTTTTCTCATTCTAAAACTTATCAAAATATTGCTGACACTGATCCATGGCTGGGAATGTCATTCCTGAATAAACATGATGTCATTCTCATTCCATTCATACTTCTCCTGGACAGCTGCTGTCAGCCTCAGTGAAGAAAAATGCCACCTCACTGGTGACAGCTGCCACTTGAGGTACTTTGTGTATCAGCCTCCGTAGGAGAAAAACTAAGAAAGAGCCAGTCATGCAGATGCTATTTAAAGTATGTTGCATCCTGATGAGAAATGCACAAGTTAATATGGAGCAGGTTGCTCTGTGTCAAAAGTCTGGGCAATGAAGAAGGAGGCCTATTTCTGGTGGTGTCTCCCTGAAACACAAAGCTCTGGCAAGGCCCTCACCCCTGCCCTGTGTTTGCTTCTAAAACAGAAGGGCGCTGGTTGCTTTATTTTAATCTAGACCTGGAAAGTCTGGATCTTACGGCTTACAGTGGGACAAAGAAGTGCCTGAGCAGACCCAGGATGGTTGCTCACTATGACTCTACACCTTCTGTGTCCCTAGAGGTGACACCTGCAGTTCACACTATGACAGAGTCATCTGCAGACTTTGGGTACAACCCACTAAGAGCCTGTACCTTGGCTAAGCAGGTCACACCAGGGAGCAGAAATTTCCCTCTTATCAATTCTATCCAAGAGAACTAATCAAACAGCCAACAGCTAGGTGTCCTTGCTCTGGACCCTCACGTGTTAACGGTGCAGGTATTTCCCAGTCACACCCCAAAAGCAATTCACCTCAGCCCTTACCTCAGTGCTTCCCCCACTACGATTTCTGCAGGTGCCTCTGGCCAGACCTTTCCCACTGCAGACAGTTTTCATACTGGGGTGTCCCTGAGCACCCCCCATCGCAGCAGATGCTACAGAAAAACCACACTGAGGAGGGGTCTGTGTCTCAAAGACCACACCAAGCTCTACACTTCCACCCCCTCATGCAAGGAAAGCGGAGGCACCCCTGATCCACGGTTCCCTACAGCATGTGGAGCCAACTATCAGCCTGATTTGGAAAACATTTTGTGGTACTTTCCAGCTCAGACAGGAGGTGATGAGAAGGCAAAGAGCAAGCACAGCCACTGGGAACACACTTGGGCAGCCTTCAATTTAGCAGCCATGCAGGGATGGTACAACAGGCAGACGGATAACGAACCGTGGCTTTCCCTGGGATCCCAATTACATTTGCACTTTGCTGGCACCCAGATCTCCTGCCACTGCTCTAGAAATTGTGCTGGGCTGCTTAAGCCCTCCACTTCCTTTCCAGTCACGGAGAGAGACAATCCTTACCCCAAAGAACAGCCCTGACTGAATCTGTTTTCTGTTCCTTTTGGCCTCCAACTTGCACTGCTGCTTCAGTGTCAAAGGGGCAGATGTATAATCTGGGAAGCTTTCCAGATGCATCGTGAGCAAAGCAAAGCATCGTGAATCACTGGTGCTAAGCAGGATCTTTCAATCTGTCACTGTGGCACTGGCAGCGCTCAGCGTGCGCTCACAGAACCCCCAGGATGGCAAACACCTTTTGGAGGGGACACCAGTGTGCACCACAGCCAGATTCTCAAAGAACAATAAGGTACTGACTCTTGCAAAGTGCAGTGTCCTCATGCAGGCTCTGCCCTAGCAGCACTGCTCTGTGCCCTGGTAGAATGGCAACACGAGTTCCTTTATAGCCACAAACGCTGCATTAATAGGTTTCTTGCCAGTACCAGGCCATCACTTTAACTTTTATTACTTCTCCTGTCCCATAAATGCTCTCAGGTGCTCTTCCAAGGAGTCTGTGCAAACTGCCAAGCAGAGGAGAAGAATGACAATGACATGGCCTCTGGCTCTCCCCTGAAACAGCAGCTTTTCTGTCATCCCCTGGAAGTGCTCCAGTTCCTTTACACCTCTGGAAACGTGGCTCAAGCAAGGTTGCCAACACATGTTCCTCTGTGTCAGACATTGCTCTGATTCTGGAGCCTGCGAGGAGCCTGTCAGCTATCATTCTGCCAGGAGTACCCCAGCCCTGGCTCCTCTGCTTTCAAATTCAGCCCGTGTTAGGCTCAGTAAGAGGAGCTGTCAGGTATCTGGAAAAACAATAGCAGCTCCTGCTTTAATTTGCATGCTCAGTATTGAAATCCTTTGTCACTAACTCAAGTGGGCAGTGGATAAAAACTAAGTGAAATATAATGATGTGGCTCACAGAAACGCGGGAAGGGAGCATCTCTGCGCCTGACCCCGAGCTCGCCAGTGTGCTGGTGCAGATTTGTTGTGTCAAAGCATCACAGAATAAGTGGATATCCAGCATGTTGAAGTCCCTTATCAAAATGACATTTATCAGGTCTCCTCTCAGGCTGCCCAGTTCTGATTTCAGGGGAGTGGGAGGTTGCCAGTGCTTTCTTTAACCTCCAACACCCTGACCTCTGCTGGAACTGCTCCCCAGGCATGTCCCAGACTCTAGAAACCCATTCTTTAGCCATTTAAAGGAAGAAGGAAAGCCTCCGTAGGTTTTTTTGTGTATAGTACCTTTTCCTGGCCATTTTGACACAGACTGCCTCTACTTCCTCACCGTTTCTCCCTGCTGGCCTGTGTGCACAGCCTTTAATCCCTGCTCAGGTTTCCACTGGGACCTGCGCTCAGACAGCTCACCCCCTCCTGCCTTACGGGCACCTCACACTGTGAGGCAGGAGGAGGAGAAGGGACCTCCAGTTCCTCAGCCTTAAAGCAAGGGACTGCCAAGCAGCATCAACTTCAGAAAACCTGGAGCCAGCACCAAGAGAAGCAAAGCTGAACTCTTCTCCACACGAAAGCCCTTCCCCACCCCAGAGCCGAGCTCCCCACTGCTGTTTGCCAAACCAGCAGCCACAGATCTCCGCGGTGCTCAGCTGTGACCCTCACCAAAGCCCCAACCGCACAGTTAATGAAGGACTGTGCCCCTGCCAGCCTGGTTTTCGAGAGGTTGAGAGCCCACGGCAGCACCCAGGCCCCACGGGCCCCCTCAGGCCCAGGCCCCAGGGGACAACGAGATGGCCGACCCTGCTGCGACGCCTCCTGAGGGGGAAGAGGACGGCTCCACACACTCCGAGCCCCAGACACCCCAAACCTGCCACCGCTCCCCTCTCCGGCCCTACCTGGTGCCGTCTTCTGGGCGACATTCCCTCACGTGGTGCCCTCAGGACAGCAGGTGCTCCTCGGGGTCCACGGCTGGCACTGCCCGCCCTTCACAGGGTCAGGGGGCCCAGGCGGCGAGACAGTGGCTCCTCAGGGAGCTGCCCACCATCCCGGCAGCAGGGTGCGGGGTCTCTGTGCGAGGTCCAGGCTTTCCTACGCTTGTGAGGGTAAAAACTCCCCTCAGATTGTCCACAGTCCCCCTGGCAGCCCTTGAGGAGCTCCCGGCCTTCTCCCTGCAGCCGCCGAGGCCCCGAACCCCGCCGGGGTGAGAAGCGGTGCTGGCGGGGCGTGAGCCCCTCAGACGCGCCAGGCCTTCCCGCCGCAACCGGCCCACACAGCCCCCTGCCCGGGCCGAGAGCTCCCACCACCCTGAGCGGCCTTAGTACAGGGCTGGGAGGCCGCGGCAGCCACCCAGGGGGCGCCCAAGGCGGCCTAAACCGGGCCAAGGCGGCCTAAACCGGGCCAAACCGGGCCAAGGCGGCCTAAACCGGGCCAAACCGGCCCCAGCCGACTCAGAGCAGCCCAAACCGGGCATCGCAGCACAGAATCCCATGGACTCGTGGAACGGCAGGGCTGGAAGGGAGCTCCACAGCAGCACAAAGTCCTGAGGAAGGGATAGGGTTTCCTCCACCGATCTCCCCGGATGGAACCTGCAAACCTCAACAGAGGGAGGCTCTGGAAAGGAGCTCATTACAGAGCCCCGGTTCCCTCCGGTGCAGACCCTGGGCCTCTGCGAGCACAGAATTAAGCCCCGAGCATTCCCACTGCTAATTACGAATTAGTTGAGGAGCTCTTTGATATTAGGGCTGTGGTTCGTGCTGGTGCCTCGTAGTGCAGAGAACACCGATGCAAACCCGCCGCTGTGCTGGCTGCAGCCTCTCTCCTCCCGGGTTTTGCTCATTTACGCGGCCTGAGGCCTTTAGCAGCAGTCTGTGCAGCTCTGGAACCAGAGCTGTGGCTGCTTTCTGCGGGAAATACTCAGCATTGCACCGTGTGAGCCTGGTCCTGCAGGGGTGGCAAGAAATGGCAGAGGGGTTTTTTCTACCAAAGGCTCCTGTATTTTGTTCCTAACCCGGTGAGGCCACAGCTGGAAGCACTGAGTATGTAAACAAGCGCAAAGCCCTGGTGCTGGCAGCGTGTGTTCCATCTTCCGCCGGGGTTCACAGCTCCTGGCTGTTTCAGCGAGGAGCTGAGCTGTGTGAGCAGATCCGCAGAGATGTGTGCCCGCAAGGAGAGCGGCTGCAAAGCTCACAGACACTGATTGTGCTTCCAGAGTCTGCTCCGGGGCCTGCTGAGTCACGCACCAAGTGCTGGGATGACTGGTCACCTGCTAGCTCAGCTATTGCGGAACGGTGGTGATGTGACCGCAGTTCACACAGCAGTGCTTCCTCTCACCACTTGTTGTTCGATAGCGCCGAGCCCTCGGGGATGCTGGTTAGGACATGGGGTCTGCTGGAGGTGCAGCTCAGCATCACACACACACACAGAGGCACAGAGAGAGTCTGGACTGGATGTTGCAAACACGGGATACCCACCAACGGGAACATGGAGCAGCACGTCACAGCCGTGAAAGCTGTTTTCTAACACAGCATCAGACTGTGTGAGTCCTTCTGCACACAGACAGACCTCCTGGCACCATTTGGCAAGGTTTAGCACGGGTACCAGCACGTGCTCGTGTTTGGCATCGGTCCTCCCCCAGGATCTCCCATGAGAGCAGGAAGAGCAGCTGTAAGACATTCCCTTGGGTCTGCTCCAGAGCGGTGACACTGTCTATCTGTCCAGTCCAAGAGACCACACTGCCCTTGGCCCTCCAAGCCTGGCTGATCGTGGCCAGCTGCCAAGAGACCCTAATACGAGCATCTCGGCGGAGCACTAATAGGAAGCAGAGAGCGTTCCCTGTGCGAGGGAATGACTACTCCGAACGCGAACGCAATCAGAAAGCAGAAAATGAGAGCTTCAACCATAAAGTTCAAAGAACACGGGGAAAAAGCGTGAAAAATAATCTTGACACTTTGAAGTAGAACTCAATTGTTCCATTAAACTGTATTTTTAATAAAAAATAACAATAACAGCATGCCAGTATCTATTTTATAAGCTTTACTAATGTATATTTTTTTAATACATGTCAGAAATTCTTACTTGAGGCAAATGCAATATTTATAGAAAGCAAGAGACTTCAAAACAGCTCCAGAGACTTTAAGCTCTCGATTTATTCACGGGTTTAGAGTAACTCAGGAATACAAAATGACAAAATGTACATTTTTTATATTGTTTACTAATGTATTGTCTCTTGTCCCTGATCCGTCATTTTCCTGACTGGAGGAAGCGCAGTCAGCTCCTTCCCTCCCTTTAATGCTACTCACTTCTGGAGGGAAATATTCCCATCTGGTGAAAATCTATCACAACCCTGTCTCGTGGAATATCACTCCCGGAGAATTATGTGCGGATCATTAATAAATACACTTTTGCCATGACAGTCATTTCTTCTTTGGTCATGATTTGTACCTATTATTTGCCTCAGCCTCTCCCGATCCCAGAGATGCTGCTGGTGAGAGGGAGGATGAGAAAAGGCAGTGCAGCTTCAGCACAGATTCAGGATGGAGGGTTGTCAGTGGCTGTAAAGTCTAACAAGATTGTTCCAGACCCACAAGAGTGCATAGAATCACAGAATCCTTAGGGATGGGAAGGGACCCCAAAAGCTCATCCAGTCCAGTCCCCCTGCCACAGCAGGATCACCCAGACCCAGTAGCACAGGAACACAGCCAGGCGGGGCTGGAACGTCTGCAGAGAAGGAGACTCCACAGCCCCCCTGGGCAGCCNCCTCAGCCTCTCCTCAGCAGGGAGCCGCTCTCCTTCCTTCATCCTCTCCGTTGCTCTGTGCTGGACACCCTCCAGCAGCTCTGTGTCCTCCTGGAGCTGAGGGGCCCAGCACTGGACACAGCCCTCCAGATGCAGTCTCACCAGTGCAGAGTAGAGGGGGAGAAGACCCTCTCTGGATCTGCTAACCACCCCCCTTCTGCTCCCCCCAGGATGCTGTTGTCCCTCTTGGCCAGAAGAGCACAGTGCTGGCAGTCTGGAGACACCTCTGGAATGGCAGAATTTATGGCAGTGCTCCTGCACTTTTACACCTGAGCACTGCTGTGGCACTGAGAAGCTGGGCACTGATCGGTCCCGGACACCCAGCTGTGGCAGAGCACGACCTCCATCCGAAAGGGGTGGAGAGGAAACAGCCAGAAGCCCAAGCGAGCTGTGCAGTGTGAGCTGACGTCTGCTGTCCCGGGCTCTGGTGGGACGGGGTGATGATGTTTGGCTGCAGATACCCCAGTGCAGCTGTGACATCCCCACAGCATGCTTTGCTGAGGAGCTGTGAGCCCTCTTGCTCCTGCTTCTCCTTTTAGTTTAAGCACCGTGTACCCTTTAGAGTTAAAGCTGCCTGATGTTCTCCTGAAAAGCAACCTGGCCCTGGATTTTGGGGTGTGAACGGATCCACACACCTCACTGTGCCGAGCGGGGGACACGAGGCAGCGAAGGAATCTGTGACCCACATACACAAACAGCTCTGTGTGCAGCAGGATGCAGAGCTGGGCAGGCACAGGGTGAGTTTCCTTTTCCAAGAAAATCCTGGATCAGAATTAGTCAAAAAGACATGTTACCCTGGCAAAAGATGAGTCCGGAGCTCTCCCAAGTGTACTGCTGATGAATCAACAGCTAGAGCACGCCGCCAGCTCCGCGTTGTGCTGGCTACACACAACAAGCGATGTACTTTTGCTACACGAATTGCAGCAGCGCAGACGCGCCGTGGAACCCTCAGTGTTGAAAAGCAGTCGGTGCCCCGGCCCTCTGTGCTGCTACCGAGCGGTTCTTTCCTCGTTGGACTTCTCCCTGATGTCTCCATCTTCTACCAGAAGGTTTCAGTACCTGATGAGCAGCCACAGGTTGGGCAGCACTGTGTCCTGCATGTTCTCTCTGAGAAGTTGGAGACCTCAGCACAGGCACGGTGCTACCTGTTCAGAACAACCCTAAGAGCCTTCTGCTCCAGGAGCGCTTTCCTGACTGGCCCACTCACGGTTGTTTCAGTCCCTAACGCCCGAAGTTACCTCATGGCTCTGAACAGCGGCGACTGAAAGGTGCGAATAAGTGCAGGGGGCTGTGTTTTCCCCCTGGTCTCTCCGTTCAAACCACAGTGGCCCACGCAGAGCCTTGACTCCAGCAGCTGGGCTCTAGGAAAAAGCAGCAGTGGTGCGACGGCGTGTGGCCCCGCGGCGTAAAGCCGGTGAACACCGAGCAGGAGGGCTGGGAGAAGGCGGGGGGTCAGCTCGTCACTGAAATATATTCAGAGCTTAGCTGGCTGCAAAGCTCCGCAGGGTCAGTGTGCTCGGGGGCTCTGGAACAGAATGCACCCCAGAGCAGCTCCGAATGACAGCGGTAGCAGCGCTGTGCAAACAAACACTTTCCTGAGTAGAGGATCAGAGTGGGGAGAGCAAGCAGGTCCCTGTGAGCCCTTCACCCCAAACGGCTCTGCGCTGACAAACCCGGATCTTTCAGACAGAGACAGATTTCCTCCCGGCTGCTTTGGCTGCAAGGAAGGGAAAACGTGTGAGAGTTTGGGGTGCACTGCACCACAAAAGAGGGGCCGTTTGTCTGAGTGGGAGCCGTCACGGTCAAAAGGTCTAGGGAGCAGCCACCACCGTCCTGGGTGTCCAGAAGAGTGGTTCCCAGGGACATGGTGCCCGCGTAGAGCAGCGACCTGTGCCGGTCCAGCAGACCCCACAGAATCTCAAACAGCAGCTTTCCAAAGCGTTTGGGCTGGTGCTTTTACTGGCACCAAACTCCTTCCGCTCCAGTGCAAGGACAGGGTAGCAGAGTGGACTTCAGATCCTGAGGAAACCCTCACAAAGTCTCACCAGTTCCCTCCCACCCCTCTGTGAACTGGCCTGGCTGCCTGCTTCTGCAAAGGTCTGCGGCTTGGAGTCCTGCAGGGCTCTGGGTTCAGTCCTTTCTCTATCAGTTAGTGACGTTTCCATGCCCATAGCTGCTGCAGCAGCAGTGCTGTCAGCAGGGCTCAGTGCAGCCACTGCACTGGGGCCGCGGGGGACCATGGTTTGGACGTGCCGGATGAGCAGAGCCTGTGTGGGCTCCTGTGCCAAGAGAACTCCTACTCTCTGAAACTGCCTTAGCAGGACCTCACATTTTCACATCTTGCTCCAGTGCTCATTCACAAGGCTGACACATATGGCTGTACCCTGCGTGGCCCCTGCTAATTCACGACAACACTAGTGACTGACAAGAGCTGGCATCTTCCCCATCCACACACACTCTGGGCCAGCGTGAGCAGCAAATCTACGGCTGAGGAGTCTCTCTTAGAGGAAACGCTGCAGCGAGTGCTGGTGGCTGCATCTTGTAAGCATTCTTCAAAGACTTGGCTCCTGGGGTTGGAGCGTACCGTCTCCCTCGTTAATATTGATGTTACAAATATTAATGCTACAGCAAACGCAGCCAGCTGCTGCACGAGGCAAGAGGAGAGTTTATAGCGGAGAAGTCCCTGCAGCCTATTAGTTCTCTGCAAGGCAGCAGTCTCATCCTTCCAGATGTGTGCTCTGGCGTTCGGCGCCGGAGCATCTGAGCGCTGCGGAGATGGCAGCTCCACACATGCCAGACATGTGTCAGAAACGTTTCTGAGCAGCGTCTGCTCCTGCTCCCCATCCCACGCTGTCCCATACTGTTCCTGACACAACCGCAGACAGCAGCAGCGCACACCAGGGCTCTCGCTGTCAGCAGTGATGTTTTGAAGCCACGCTCCTGGGGCTCGGGACTGAGCAGGGGGTGCTGGCCACAGCGCTCCACCTCCTGTCAGCCAAGCAGGGATGGGGTGGAGGGCTCCTGGCCCTGAGCTGCTTTCCCTGTTGTGCTCAGCATGGGCGAGGGCTGGGCACAGTGCCGGGCACTGCTCTCTCTGGGGTCACTGCCTGCCCTTAAAAGAGCAGCCTTTCCCACTCTTCCTCTCTCCACAGAAAGTTTTAGCTGACATCCGCACGGGTGAAGGACAAATTTCCTCCCGAGTGCTGGCACCTCAAAGCGAACAAAACCATGGGAGAGGCAAGAGGAGCCGACGCCGTGCGCTCATTGCCTTTGCGAGCCGTCACCGCTCAGGAGAGCGTCGCAGGGGCCAGTCCGGAGCAGGACTGTTGTTTGCAGTTGCCTTTTCCTTTTGACGTTTCCTCTGAACGTTCTCTCAGGACTGTAAACCTCCGGCGATGTCTG
Organism: Upupa epops; assembly: GCA_013397515.1. Lineage (NCBI taxonomy): Eukaryota > Metazoa > Chordata > Aves > Bucerotiformes > Upupidae > Upupa > Upupa epops. The sequence goes on from VZRI01005355.1 coordinate 572,280, forward strand.
TACAGCGCAGCAGAGAGGAGGCAGCCTCTGAAAGGCTGAGGAGAAAACGTCCTGCCACCTGGGAGCAGCACTCTTTATCTCCCCAGCAACACCCGGGCGTCTCGGGCCGCTCGGGCTCTCTTCTCGTCCCCTCCACTGTGATGTTTTTCAGTCGGTGTGTGCCCGAGTCTCTTTTTGTTTTGCTCTTCTCTGAATCGCAGGTACCTCTGAAAAACCAGGCACGAGCCAGCCCTGCCGGGTGAAAACTAAAGGCTCCTGATTGCTGCGGTGATTATTGCACCACCAGACATTCGATTAACACGAACGCCTGACATTTCCCTCCGCAGAAAGGCCTTCTCCTGCCCTTCTGCCTGGCTACTCTATTGAATCCAGACTCCGTTTCCGAGGAGCTTCACCTGTTTAAACGGCGCCGTGTTTCTAAGAGCAATTTAACCTTTCATCTTCTGCGGATGGATCCTGTTCTAACAAAAACCCTATCGGGCCATTTTTCTCCTCGTCTCCTTGTGATCTCGGTGATGCTACGTGATGTCGCTTTTGAAGAAGAAATGCCGAAACAGCAGCTTCACCACCTGCAGCTGCTGCAGCGGGAAGACGGAAAAGGCGACCTGGAAAAATCCCTTTTCAACATTTCTCTCACAAGCTCCTGGTAAGAGCCCCCCGAACCGACGGCGTCTCGTGCATAGGAATGAGGGGCGAGTGCTCAGGCAGGAGGGAACGGCCTGGAGGTTCTGCCAGCTTGTTGTCCAGCCCCGCGCCCTCTCCCAGCCTCGCTGACTCCAGAGCCGCCCAGCTGCAGTGGTTTCGCGTTGGCAGCCGCCCTGTGCCGTCCCCAGGTACCAGGGTCTCCTGGGATGAAGAGAGTCGTCGTGAGCACAGCCGGTGCCCGGGAGGTGCGGTGTTTAGAGACAGAACTGTTTTGGCAGCACTGTTGGAGGATTTTATTGCTTACTTACTGCACGGCCCACGTGGGACTCTTGGTTCAATAAAACCCAGACAAACTACAGACACTAGTACGTATTTTCCTCGACTAAATCTTCTAATCTGTGTTCAGCCCAGAGTACTCAGAGAAATTCAGCCTCTCTCCCTGCCAATAGATGTTTCTCCTTCTCCCTCCTCAGCGCAGATGTCTCTCTGGGGAAGGCACATCCATCCTCACAGCAAGCCCAGCACTCCCTGAGCCCCCACACATCACTCCAGCAGGGATCTAGAAGAGGGCTGTGCTGGTGCCAGGCACTACAGGTCCCTTTCTCCTTGTCCTACCTGCCTTGGCACCAAATCTGAGTGATGGCCACACAAAGCCACTCACCCCAGCTCTGCCCTGTGCTTGTGGAGAGGCAGCTGGCTCCACTGCCCAGCTGGGATCACCCAGTACCACTGGCCAGGGGGAGCACGGAGAGCCTGGGGCAGGGGAATCTTGTGGTTCCCCCAGCCAGAGCCAGGCACCCTCTCCCCGTAGGGTCACACTTGGTGCCTTCCTGAGTCCCTGGAGAGCAGGGTGGCAGCTGGTTGCTTTGCCCACAGGGTGAGGGACTAGGTGTCCACAGAGGACTCCCGATCATCTTACCCTCTGCTGCCCCTGCTCTTGCACAGCATTAGTCCTACGTTTCCTCATCTAACGGCTCCTGTAGGCTGCCCCTCTTTCCCTGCTGCTCTGCACACCAGGTTCCCCCAGAGACCTGAGCCCTGGAACAGGAGACTGAACTGGCTGAGCTGCAAAAACAGCCATAACAAGGCCCTCCGGAGCCTGCAGGCTTAGGCCATGGGCTCATGAATGGCAGCTGGAGCAAGAAGGACACGGAGAGATGTCTGCAAGCACAGCTCTGCCATGAAACACCCCTGCCCTGGTTTTCCTGAGTCACTGACAAGTTGTCAGGAGGTTCTCAGGGAGCTGTGAACCAGAGACAACCAGAGAACCTGGATCTTCTCTGTGGAAGATCTCTGGATCTCTAAGTTGAGGAGTGTCTGGTGACTAAGGATGGGGACTGTTGAGAGCTGCAGATGGAAGGCTCCTCCTCGTTGTGGGCGGCTGTCCCCGAGCGGGAGCAGTGCTCAGTGACCCTGAATACAGGTTGTTGTACAGGGCTCCCGCTCCTGGAGCCTTTGCTGCAGTAAAGCTTCCCCCAGTCCCTCCCGCGGACCTCCTCTGGCTAAGGAAGGTGTTCCCGTGCACTTCACCCCTGAAGAAGGACGGGCTGCGCAGCCTCCCGGACCTGCACCGGTGTCCAGCAGGTTCAACCCCACAGCGATCTGTAATTTCCTTTATAACACGCATTAGTAAAGATAATGAACGCCAGGCAGGCGGAGCATGGAGCAGCCGGAGAGGCAGCGTTAGCCTTCCCCGCACCTGAATAACACGCGAGGCAAAAAACAACGCGGGGATTTCGAGTTCAACTGGCAGAAGATAACGCCGTGCGTTAGAAGCGAATGAGCCTCCCGACGGGAGCAGCACCAGAGAATGGAGAGAAAATAAAGTAGGGCAGTGTGCCAAATTCAGGAGGTTTCAAAAAAAATAAGCAGCACAGCCATCACAAAAGAATCCCCGTTCCAGCCCAGCATGGGAGGAAGTATGAACTGAAACCCAACGAGGATTTCCATGTTACTGTCTTAATTTGTGAAGGCTTTGAAAAATAACACAATGCTGAGCCGGGCTTTCTTTTTTGGGAAGAGGGGAGAGGGTCAAAGGGAACTGCATTGGTTATCAAATAATGACAGAAAAAGCTATTCTCTCCGGCTCTCCTGAACTCCCAAGTGACTTGAAGGGACACAAAACACATCCAAAGAAACCCTCGCACGGGAAGGCAAAGCAAAGCCCGCACCTTTCTCCTGCGAGCCGCTCTAGCGGAGCCGGCCCCTGCCGCCGTGCTGTGCGCTGACACGAGGCACCGCTCCCTGAGGGACGGGAACTCACCTTGAAACGGAGCCTGACGCTTCGCCTCACCCAGGGAGACGGGCTTTGGCGACTATAAAGCGACTGGCAATAATGGCAGGATCAGATCTCGTGCTTTCAGCGACGGCTCTGGACACGCAGCCCCGCCGAGGGCTCCAACCTTACAATAGAGGGAGCCTATGCTAATGAGACCCACAGGTACTGGACGCAGAGCCCTTTTGTCCAGATTGTTGGGGGATGCCACATTCAGATCTGACTCTTCCTTTGCCTCCTGTTTTCAGACCTGCCCGGGATCTTTGCTTTTCCCCGCTCTTATTCTGACAATTTTAATTGTATAAACCCAGCTTTTCACCTTTTGTTGCTCAATGGAGATAGGAGAAGGTGAAATGCAGGTAGAGCACCACAAAAGCAGAAGGCAGGTGAGCTTTGAAGGGAAAGGGATCTAGGAAAGGCACAAAAAGGGGCATAGAAATGGAGGGTTGATCTCTGTTGTACTCACAGCGTGCAGTAAGCCAAGCAACAGCTCCTGTACCTTAACTAGGCAACCGGTAGAAAATCAAACCTTCCCTGTGATCAATAGGATAACGGCGAGAGTTTGATTAGCCTTGGAAAAATTACAATAAGGAGAGAACTTTTTCTCTCCGTGGGCTGGGCCATTTCCCTGTGAAAGTTTTTACAAGAATGAGGCTGCATATAATGCGTCTTGTTAACCCAAATTACATGCACTCGAATTCCCTCTCTTTCCCCAAAGAAATCAGGGAAGAAATCAGGCGTGAAATGGCATGTGGGTGGGGCTGAGCCGGGCCAGCACTGCTCTGGTAATTAAATGAGAGTGGCTGAGCCCCCACTTCCCAGAGCCTTTCAGTGTTTCTGCTGGGCTCTGCTCACTCCCCACAACGCAGGGACACGCTACCCATACGGAGGTCTGTGCAAGAGTGCGGGAGAGGGGGTTCCTCTTGCCTACTTCTAAGCCAGGGTCTCTGGTTAGGTCTGAGGAACCTAAATGTCATGCAGCTGCCTTCTACTCATCTAGTGAAACTCACTCTAGTACCCCAGCCCAGGGGCTGCTGTCCTGTCCCCTGCAGCCAGCTGGGCAGAGTGCTGCACTGCAGGGCAGCATTTCTAGTCACGTTCATGGTTTCCACTACCAGATAACATCAACGGCTTCTCCACCAGTTGCACTGGGAGCCCTTTGTGCCCTCTCTGAGCACGAGCCCACACCCTGCTGGACTGCACCCGAGCAGGTGAAACCCCCTGCACCGGTGTCCAGCAGTGGGACAGCACACGTGATGCTGCCTCACAGCCCGAGCGTGAACTGCGCTTCATCAGGAGTTTGCTAACTGCAGTCAGGAGGCCTGAGAGCACCCTGAGCCTTCACTCGGCCCAGCGCTGCGGGGAAGGGACAGGCTGCTGCCGGCACGTTGGGCAGAGCACACACAGCGGTGCTGCAGTCCTGTGCACACGGGAGCTATAATTCTCGATTCACCTGAATGGAGTCCCTGCCTCCCACAGCACAGCAGAGGGTGTGTTGGGTTGTTGCTGTTACTAACAGCGGTAACAGAAGCACTAATGATGTAAATACTAGTCATCTGCACAGCGGTGGTGCCAGGAGTCTCTGCCTCCCAGAGGATCCAGCTGTGCCAGGTGCCAAAGCACATACAAGACCCAGAAGACTTCACAGTCCAAAGACACTCAATAAAGCGCAGGTGAGAGGAGAACCTCAGCTCGGCTCCTACAGCTGAAGACGGAGGTGGCAGTGGAGTTTAGTGACCAAGGGGCTGTTTGGTTATGAGAGCAGCTGTTGTGACTCTTCCCCTGAGTCCTGCCTTGCCGTACGTTCCCCTCTGTAGGTGCAGAGACCCACCACTGCTTCCGGGCTTGTGTTCCTCCAGCTCTCTGGCCCGGGTTGTTATTGAAGGCCACTGCCTCCTTCTCAGCCCGTGTCTCTGTTTCCCTGTGTGGCAGCACCCTCCCAGGGCAGCTCCTTCCTTCTCAGGCCTCCCTTTAGTTTGCGGCTTTGTTTTTGCCAGAGCAGCAGGCGGTTGGGTGCCAGGGCTCCTGGTGATGCAAGGGAGGGCTGCAGTTGCAATAATAAGGTGGGTAAGTGAGCCCTGGGGGGAGCAACCTGGGACAATGCGCTGGTGGTGCTGCCTTCCTCCAGGGAGCAGAGACAAGGAGAGAAACAAAGGAGGGCAAGTGAGGAGAGGCAAGCAGGTGGCACTGGGGAGGCAGCAGGTGGAAGCTAGGCAGCAGCACACAAAAGATGAAAAGAGGAACGTAAGGACAAGATGAAGCTGAAAGGGATGCTCAATCTGGGACCGGGGGACGCTGGAGAAGGAGCCACATTTCAGGCCTTTGCAACAATAGGTTGTGAGGAGGTTTGATTCAGAGAGGATCAGCTCTCCTCCTTGACTGACAACTGCTAACTGTGTCAGCAGCTCAAGAGGAGACGCTCTCTGTGCACCTCATGCTGCCTGTGCTGAGCCGCTGCCTCAGGTCAGGTGTGTGTTATACACCGTGAAACAGCAGCCTCTTCAAGAGCTCCTGAGCACTGCCCTCCTCTGCAGTCATCAGAATGCAGCCCTCATTCAGCATCCCCTCCTGACACCGGGACTCTCTCTCCCCTTAGCAGCAGGGCACGGCTTGTTCCACGGGTGTTTCAGTCTCTAGAAGACTCAGATCAGATTTTCTCCCAGTTCTGCAGCACCGTCAGACACCCCTCGCTCGCTCTGCCAGCCAGGTATTGTGTTTCCTACACGGGGCTGTGCGGCTGAGCTCCGCAAACCCAGCACTGATGCTCTGGCAGCCCTTTTATCCCTGCCTTTGTCATTTACTTGGGGCCAACTCCATGTGCTGCTGGCGGGCCAGCCGCCACGGCAAGAACACACACAGGCTACTGGCTTCTCGTGAGGGCCCTGCAGACAGTGCAGAGGTGGCCTCGTGCAGAACACAGGCAGAGCAGCCTCTTTTTAAACACCATCTGCAGCTGAGTTTGCTGCAGGCTGGAACCTGGGGCTGACAGTCCTGCCCGGTTTGGTTTTGTGAGGCCTTCAGGAAAACGCCTGGCTGTGCAGTGAGGGGACGCGGGGACTGTCCAGCCGGTTCCACCTGCCTCTGCCTGAAACTGTGCCCAGCCTGGCTGGGCTCCGGCTCTGGGCTCTGGGCTGTGGGCTGCCAGGTCAGCCATCGCCTGGGAACACGCTTTGGCTCCTCCGCAGCGCCCATCAGGGAGTCACCTCATAAAACCCCTGGAATTAGGAGTTGGAGAGCAGTGCCCTGAGTCCTGACCTCTGTCCGGAAGGGGTGAGGAGGGTAAGGCAGAGGGAGTGGAGAACCTGCGGGCTGGGTGTGGACCCAGAGGCATCACTGCAGCTGGACCACATCGGTCCAGTCCTGCAAATGAGCAGAAACGAAGGGACAGACCCCCGCCGGGGCAGCGTGGGGTGTGCCCAGCCAAGGGGGCTCTCCCAGATGGGTGACAGCCAGGTGCACACTCTCCGAGTTCCCAAGCAGGGATCACACACTGCGTAACGGCGAGTCTTCCAGCCTCCCTAATGAACCCCGTTAACTGCATCATTAACCATGATCAGCTATGCAAGTGGCCAAGGAGGCAACTAGTTATTAACAGAGGGCTCTTATTGTTTCTAAAAATACTCCCGTGCAGGTAGTGCTGCCTTGTTCTCTGCGCACACGTTGAAGAGAGACTGCAGAGCAATAAACCTTAGTGTTTAAAAACACCCAACTCAAGCAAAGCCCGCTGGCTGCAACTTCCCTCTTTATGGAGGAATAACAAAGGATCCCAAAGCTCCTATGGTTCTACAGAGACTATAAAACCGTTGTGAGTTTAACTGAATCCTTCCTGGTTTTCGAGGTGTAGGCTTGGTGTGCAGTGGGAATCTGCTCTCTGATACTCGAGGCTCGGTCCTGCTGTGCTTTTCCTGCTATTGATGGTGTCTGGTTTTGTCACTGTGCACGGGAACACACGGCACTGAGGTAAGAAACACCCACACCTCTGCTCTGCACAGACACGGGTGTCCTGTTCCAGGCTCTGCAGGCAGGCAGAAACCTGTGGCTCCAGTGCACTGTGACATCTTTCCCTGTTGGTCATTGCTATTAACGACAGATCTCCTGCTAAGGAAGCACAGTGAATAGGAGAGCCAGCACACAGGAGCGAAGAGCAGCTCTGGGTCCAAGGGCAGCTGGTTTTAACCCTTCAAACTCCTGATAAAACCTTGGAAGTGTGAAAAGAGACGCCAAGCCCTCTGACGTGCTCTTGCCATCTTGTACCTTCTGTTCCCAGCAAGGACTGGGATGCTGAGCAGCTGCTGAGTATGAAACACTCAAGCATTGCTACACACACTGTCGACTCTTCTCTCCCTGACCTGTGCGGCAGCAGTCTCAAACCAAAAGCCTTATCGGGGACCAGGGACCTCTCACACAGCGACTCCTCCTTGTCCCAGCAATCCTGCCCCCGTGACCGCCGGGCCCAGCAGAGAGTCTCAGCCCAAAATGGTACCTTTACCTTCCTCCAGTCATAAAGCTCCAGGACTTCTACTGTCTCTGAGGGAAGGATAAAGGACAGACGTCTGTCCTCAGCCTTACCTGCTCTGATGCTCAGTGTGGTCTTCCACCTGCCGCTAGCAAACAGTAGGATCTAGATCCCCCTGGCAGAGGAAGCCTTCCTTTGGTGCCCTGCGGAGCAGCTGTTGCAGGGGATGTTTGTGTCCTCCTGTATCTTGCAGATCCCTGCACGGACAGGCAATCATTTCTGGTCTCTTCCCGTCTTCAGCACGGCTTGGTCCAGCAGAAGGTGGGACTCAGGGGGCGAGGCTGGAGGTACAAGCACACACGGCCACGTTCATCTGCTGCAGTTCCATTTTCTCACGGACTCCCCCGTGAAGGTAGTGACCTCCTCTTCGCAGTTACACGCGTGTCGCTCCAGCTTAGCACCCTTCTCTCGAGAACCTCAAAGCACTTTCTGGAAATAAAGTGAGGTGACCTCTGGACAGCCTCCCTGTGCCAGCTCCAGCCTGAACTGTCTGTGGTAGAAACGGCAGGCAGGAGTCCTGCCTTGGTCTCTGCTCCAGCCAACAGGCAGGAACAGAAAGAAGGGAATAGCTGGAGTGCAGCCAGAAACACATTCTGCCTGTAGCGCCTGGCATCACCTCCAGAGCCGTTAGGATGGGGTTTATTTCTGTGCGGATCTTGTCAACGCAGTCGGCCTTTGCTAAGGCAGCTGATAATGATGGTGTCTGCATGGAAGTGGCAGCAACAGCCCTTCCCCTCCCACCAGAGATCCCCAGGAGCTGGAGCCGTTTTGTAGGGAGAAGGCAATTCTACAGATAGCTGCCAGTACCTTTTCCGAGCCTCCTCTGTTGTGCTGGAATAGCCAGAAGGAACTCCGGAGGATCCCGTGGGTGCCGGTGGGTGTTGGCGTGTGCAAGCTCTAACCGCCGGACGGAACAGACAGGCAGAAAACGGAGTGTGAACACAGAACACGAGTGGGAACTGTCGGCACTTGGGCAGCTGACGAGGAGAAGAGGCACAGGGAAGAGCACTGCACAGCTCTTACTAATCTACAATGGAACCTGAATTCTGCAGGCACAACGGGTGCAGACCTGGAAAAGACACGAGGACAAATGAAGGCCACGAAGGGGCTTCATTCGGTCAAAGAAGCCTTTCAGAGTGTGCGTGGTGGGGCTGAGTCCTGCCACACGGATGACACTGGCTGCAGCATAACTTCTGCTATCATCGAGCGTGAGAAGCGTTAGCAGGCAGTGCCAAGGAGCATGAAATGGAGAGTGTCTGGGGCTGTATTAATTAAAGCTGACTGTACGAGGTGGTAGGAGCATCCATGATTGATTTCTTTAAGCATTACACCGGCTCCAAAAGGCATCAGCAGCTGGCCAGGGCAGCAGCCTTTTCCAAGGATTCTTGCCCAGATGAAAACGAGCTGTGCAGACAGTGCTGGAGGGGAAGAGCCTCCTTTCAAAGAGCAGTGAGAGCTCGTGGGCATGAAGCATCTCATCTCCCCAGTCCATAGGTAGCTCTCGCCTGTCTGCCGGCCTCTCCAGAAGTGGTCAGATCATTCAGGAACAAAAACGGATATAAAAGCTTTTGAGCCACTTCTGTGCTTGAGAACTAATAAAGGAAGTCTGTGGTCAGAGGGTTAAATCCACTCGACAGCTCCAGCAGAAAGCATCTGGGGATCTACAGCTTGGAAAAGCTGAACCAGCCTCTCTGAAATCGCTGGAAAGAAAGGGTTCTTCTGCCTCGAGGGGTTTCGTGTGACCGTTAACAAATCCTGGGTGCAAGAGATGAGAGGTCTCTGGGGCTCAGCCCAGGCTGTGCCATCTGCTTATCCTCTCACCTGTCAGACAGACCCTGTCACTCAGACAGAGGGTTTTCTCCCCTGCACTCCCAGAACCCTTGCCCAGACCATCTTGGCATCAGCTTGTTGCTCAGCCCCAGCCTGCAGAGCCATGGTACAGAGCACCTCTTCTCACTCTTCATTCCCACCAGAAGGGCAGTGAAAACTGAGTGACGGTGGAAATGGTGTGAGAAGGGCACTGGTGGAAGAGCAGCTCCTGTAGGCTGTGAGGAGGACAAAACAGCTGAAAGCTGCCCGTGCTCATCTCACACCTGCACTTCCCACATGCCAGGGGTGAGCAGATGGCCCCCACTGCTCTGGGATGCTAGTTTGGGGGAAACTTGGTTGAACTCTCTGGGCTGGAGCTAGCAGAGCTGCGGGGTGGCTCCAGAGGCGCAGTGGCTGTCTGGGCCAGAGGCATTGGGCCAAACAGGGCAAAGCACAGCTGCCAGGCTTGCCGTGTAACTCACTGAGGGCAGAGCTGCTAAGAGCATAATACACCTCTTGGCCTCTTGGCCTCTCCTTGCTTTGGTCATGAGGAGAGCCGGCAGGACCTGTCGGCTCTGTACTGGGAGCATGTGGGGGTTTAGCCCTGTGTCGGGAAGACATTACCTCCAGCAGTCCAGGAAAGGTTTCAGCCGGCACAAAGCAGGTCCCTGTCGTTGTTGCTCTTTACTGGACCACGATGCTCCTGGAAATTCGAGCCCGTTTCCTAGGAATGCTCCAAATTACCAAGGCATGAAAATCTCCAAACAGTTACCAAGGCACGCTCGGTGACTCAGTCATTACTGTGTGGTGGCTGGGGAACGGCCTGGGTGGTTATTCCTGTGCTGGCAGGGCTGTGAGTTCGCTGTGGCTTCCCAGCACTCATTACCCGCCCAGGCACAGCCATCGCTGCCGTTGAGCGTCAGACCAGGTCACCTCCGAGCTGCACAGCGCTTCGTGTCCCTCCTGTTCGAGCTCTTAGGTCATTTTGCTGTTGGCAGGTGCTGGGCTGACCCCTGCAGTGGATGGAATAGGGTTCTCTCTTTAATGCAGAGGTTACTTCCTTAGCTGCAAAAACTTAGCTTCTTGTTTAAAAGCTGGGTTCTACGCCCTAACAAACTGAGGCGGGGGCAGGTGAAGGAGCGTGGCGCTGCGCACGGAGCCTGCCCCTGGCAGGGATTCTTGTGACGAAGGAACTTCCCCAGAAGTGGAGTCTGAGGGAATAATCACCGCTTGTGGGGAGTCCTGCATTGGCAAGGGCTGCTGCTGCTGGCAGCGGGCTGCGCGCTGGAAGGTCTGTGCTGTGCTCAGAACAATAGCACCGAAATATTTACTGACCTTTGTGGCTACAAAAATCCAGTTGTCAGGCCAGGGAGTGCTGCTGCAACACCGTGTGCAGCCCCTCAGAAACCCAGTCCGTGCCTGGGTGTCTTTTCACCTCGGAATGCAATGATTGTCAGATTGGTAAGTGGCCCTGGCCCAGCACAGCTCCGTTTCCACCAGGCGGAACGGTGAGAACACGCAGGTTCCGCTGGTGTAAAAGGAGAGGGGAAGCACAGCGCTGGCAGAAACTGTAGTCTTATAACTTCCTCTCTTTCAGGACTGCCAGTGTTCGCTGTGGGAATGGCTTTGGAGCCTGGGTTCTCTCCCTCAACTCGTGTAAAGGTGCCTGCGGGATGGGATCCATCTGACATCCCTGCTCACAGCCACACGTGGCCGGAGCGTGACTGTGACAGTGGACTGCACGTCACTCCACGTACGGAGCGGCAGCTCCCCAGTGAAGAATCAAAAGCCCAGCTGAAGGTTTAGCCTTCCCCACGACTGCCGCTTCACATCCGAGGCGGTTTAACTACGACAGCAACACGCGATGACTGGTGCCACTCACCGCCTTCTGCTGCTCGTGGCACAAAGCCACAGGTCCCTTCAGTAAGAGAGCCCAACAATGGCTCTGTGAGAGCCCAATGCTGGAAGCCTGGCTTCGCACAGAGCGCACAAGATAAGGAAGGATAGCAGAGTTACTCGAGATTACTCGCACACCACCGGTTTCTCCCTCAGGAGGTCGGAGTGTTCACTGTGCTTGCACTAACGCTGAGCACATCGAGCGCGAGGAGACACGAAGGTGCCTTCCCAGCAGCAGAACGAGGGCTAAACGCCTCACCAGCAGTGCATCCATTACGGGTAAATTAATTGATGGCAATTAAACTGGTTGAACCCTCCTTACTCAGAAGGGATCGCTCCGCACAGCAGAAGCTGCAGACGGAGGAGCAGTGCAAGGGGAGCAGGAAGAGTCTGTCAGCACCTCTCTGAGGAATGGACCTACAGAGGAGGATGTAGGCTGTGGCTGGAAGGCGATCTATCCTTCACCAAACAGCCTGTTGCCAGCAGTTTGTGACGTGTCCTGGGGAAGGACCGGGGTTAAAAAGATGGAAAGGAGGAAAAAAATCCTTAAAATGTAAAAAAAAAAACCCAAAGCAACAACAAAAGGTCATAATTGGCCTGGTTTCAAGCAAACCCTCTGCTTCCAAGCTTTCTCGAGCCACTGGGAAGACCACCAGTGCATCATGTGGAACTTGCTGTAGTCACCTGGGTGTCTGTGCTATCGTCCTGCCTGAGGACCCAGGAGGAAGCCTGATTCTTATTTTGATTTGCCATTTTCCCTTCTTTGTCTTTAGATGAAGATTCTTATTCAGGAGCCTCAGCTTTAGTCTTTACCTTCCACCAGACAAAAAATAACAAGCAGTAGTAGGGAACTGCTCTAAATATGGGGGATTTTTAACAGGCAGGAAGAAAAGACGGTTTGGAAACCAAAATATCCCGGAGGCACTTTCTCCATCCATAGATTATTGGATAAATTGACTTTTGCTTCCAGGGCAGGCACTCGGCTTCTTCATTAGTATAATGAACCTTAGTCTCCTCGTCCCAAACTTTGACAATTTGAATGAAAAATAAGTTTTGGGGAGTGTAGCTATTAATAGTGTGGCTACACTCTAAGCTGTGATTACAATAATGGTTTCCCCCTCTGCTGTAGATCAAAATATATTTATTCAGCAGTCTCAAACCCACAGATCCCTTCTCTTTGCCTGACAAGAGCAATCCGCCCTGCTGTTGACGACCAAGGTGACCCGAGAGGTTTTCTGAGGTGTAACCCCCTATTATATTCGGTGCTGCGTATGAACTCAAAGACAGGATACCTGCGTTAGCTTAAATAAACTAGGTAAACTGTATTTCAAAAAGCTTCTTGAGTCAAACCGTAGCAAATCATTGTATGTATTTTCCATATTTGAATATGTTTCATTAAATTCTCAGTCTAGGTTACTCTTAAGTCTCTTTCATATTTAGAAAAAATGAACTACACACCTATCATGCAAAATGTAAAGATGTTCAACTAGTTCAAATTAGATATACAGTAAAAATACACTTCCAAAGAAATATCATTTCCATTGTCGTTCATGTTTGTAACAGAATTCCAGACTAATACATCACATGTGGAACTGTACAAGTATGTGAAGAAACATTAGGATCGCAGTAGTAAAAAAATGTACAGCATTCAAAACCAACAAGCTCTAAACAACCAAACAATACCACAGGATTGAAACAATCATGGGGACAACATAGGTCATCGGAGCCAGAGAGTGAATCCTAATGCACCTACATAAAGACCCTACATAGAATATCGTCTCTTATTTATATGCAAAATCCCTGATTTGATCAAACCAGACAATTTCTCTAATTGTCTCTTATAGGTTTTAGATAAGATCAACACGAGAGTATTCCCGTTGGCCAACGTCAGCTGTTTGAAAAGGCAATATTGAGAACTGATGTGGAAGGTACGTCCATCCGCGTGGATTCAGGTAGTTAAAGTACAAGATCACAAGGAATAGCACTGCGGTCGTGAAGAACCACGTGAATCGTTATCTGCTACATTTGCCGCAACACTTAAGAACTCAGGGTTCAGTTTGCTAAACTCTTTACAGGTCCATACACGGGGTTTTTCATTACGGGCTGTACCCGTTTAACGGGGGACCAACATTGCCTCTTAAATCAAGAAAAGATCCAGCTAAGCACGTTAGAAAATCAAATCGCCAAGGTCATGGACAACGAACAAAACAACATCCGACGGGATCTCTGTGTCTGGGTATCTCTGAGAGGCGGCCGTGTACCCCTTGGCAATCCACCAGCCAGCACTATTTCCTTATTAGACATGGATATCACGAGGGAAAAAGCCTTGGACAAACCTGCAGCAGTTACTTGTTCAACCCCAATTATTTTTTTAACGTTTCACCCTTGTGCATAAACGAACTCCAGCAGCCTGTTGGGTTCGGTGACCAGAACGCAATCCCCCTCGCAAAGCTGAGCTAGTTAGGACTTTTTTTAGGACTACCTTGTTTTTCACATAACTCACCTGTGGGGTTTTTTTTTTAAGCTGAAGTGTAAAAAAGGTTAATAACTGACCTAATTATGTCAGCATTTCTGTCCCCCAGTCCTTACGCTGCGAGATCTCTCGCGGATCTCGATAGGAATTTGGCTTGTACCAGAATGGCAAATTTTCAGCTGAGAAAGCTGAATAAATGCAGCACTTTAAAACCAAAACCTTATTAGCAAAGAGTCTGCCCTTCTAAATCATTTCCAGTGCCCTGGAAAGGGCAAAGAACACCAATCTTGGCACCTGTCTTGTTGTTTATTTGGAATAATCTTTTAGCAATGTTGATCCAGTGGGAATGACGGATTAACTTCCAAGAGCTGGCCACACACGACCCAACATGGGACTGAAATGAACCCATCTGCACAGGTTTGAAAAGGAACAACCGTAGGAATCTGATGGACCACCCAAACCCTATGAAACTGCTGGGCAAACAGCGTAGCGTGTACTCGCTCTTCGACGTATTTAAACTTTGCTGAGGTATTTCTTTAATTACAGAAAGCATCTTTACAAACAATAGGAAACAAAACTCAAAAAATGAGTGAGATTACGCACAGATCTGGGGGGGGGGGGGGGAGGAGAAGGAAGTCAATTGGACTGAAGGGTCCATTATCGTGAAAGGAATAACCACTTTGATGAGTCTCGCTCGTACCGCGTTCGTCCTTGGCTTTCGATGCCTTCAAAGCGTTACAACAAAGGCAAGGCTGTGACTTTATGGAACGTAATTTTGCCTCGACTTTGCCCGCCGGTGGTGTAAAATAACCTGAAATACTTCCTATTCCTAGGGAAAGCATTACCTAGCGTCCACGTCTGTGATGGACCTGTTGTGACCACCCAGCTGTCGGATACCCCGCTGGCTTCCTCGGTGGAACGGGACAAGCCATCTCTTGCACGAAAGCAAGACCGTTTCCAGAAACGCCGGCTGGAGTCACTCAGCAAAATTAAATATGGATGTTCTGTTTGAATTTCAACTCGGGCGGATAACTTCTACCTGCAACTAACATATACTCTCTACAGTGAGGATCCCTAGACTGGTGTACAAGCTGGATTTCTCACCCATCTATACTTCAGCAACAGGAGGAAGGTACACATCGTCATTAGAGTTCATCCTAGGCAGGGACTGTGCTTGAAGTGCAGTTCTCTAACGCTTTTAAACACGATCAGCCTATCTCGATTGTGCCGCTACTGTTAGACGTCACCGCAGCCATTACCAAGTAGTTTCCATAAGTGGTTTTATTACTGGTTAGATTTTACAAATTCTGGTATTCGAACAGACTTCGACCTTAAAATCCTAAAACAACAAAGCAACCGATGAAAGGCTTAGGACTATCAAAGTAACAAACTCTCGAACGTTTTTGCCCTGGTCATAAATATACAGAGAGAAAAAGAGAGAAGTGGACATGGAATCCAAAGAATGTAGAGAAAACAGTGTATAAGGCACATGGCAGTCTTTGAAAATACAGAAGCTTTAGCCAACTTAAATTAATTGCTGTTTCCCTTGCTCAGTCCACAAAACTGTACAGGTACACAAATGTTGTGTTGCAATAGATCTTCCAAGTTATTCTTCGGTCCGTACTCCGTAATACCAGAACACTACATTTCCTTCTGTTTTTTAGGAGGGATCCTAACTGTGGTTAGTCAGTTGCTCAAAGCCTCTATTAAAATACACTTGGAATTTCAGCTAAGAATAATTTCTTTTTTAAAGAAATTATTAAGAAAGAGTCATCAGAAAAGGTTTGTAAGAGTTGTCTGTGAAGGACTTCGAGATTCGTGAACCTCAAGACTTCCGGGCACTGATGTCAAGACAGACGTCACAGTAGGCATGGTGGGGTTAGTCAAGTCCGTTAAAGTAGTGGGAGTGCTGGATGGACTCATGGAGGCATTGGATATTTCTGAGGCGGGACCTGATGGGGTCCCTGCTTGGAGTGTTGAGTCTGAAGTCTTATCCACCCCTGTGTTTTCTTGACGTAAGAGGTTCCGTCTGAATTTGGCTCGAGCATTTTGAAACCAAACCTGAAATAGTTTAATATAACAGGGTAGCATTTAAAGAGCTGCAGTGTTCAACAAAGCAAAAGCATACTCACAAATTCACCAACGCTTCGACTGGGGAAGATGGTTTTACTGGTAACATGTTAGAAAGGCAGCCCCAAGTCCTGAGAAGTGTCCTCTGCGCGCCCGTAAAGCATTCTTTCCTCTTTCCCTCTCCTGCAATCCCGTATGAACAGTCTGCCTGTGACAGGAGGGGACTATGGATGGAGGAGGGATCTTTCTGTGCAGGCTGTATAAGGATGCTTAGAAATTTGGCAGCCTGCAGGAATCCTCGATTGCCCTCAATCCCAGCAGTATTTGTCAGGATGGGGCAGACATCAAGCATCTGATGAACATAAAATAACGAGTTTCAGCACTCTCGTATCTCAAGTCCATCTCCCACTGTGAGCAGCAGGTGACACAGAGCACAGCACCAGCCTTTCTGTGGACCCCCAAGAGCTCACCCAGGAACCTGCTCACGTCCCAGTGTCTGCAGCGCTCTCACTGCTCTAGGAGGACTGACCCTCATCCTTACTCTTCTCTTACTCTTCTTTCTCAAAAGCTTCCACGCCCTTTGCCTCTGCCAGTCTCCTTTATTCAAATGCTTTCAGTGCTGGAATTATGTGGAGAAAAGAGATCCAAAGGGTATTCCAGGCCCACACTGCACTGAGAGCAGTCATTTCAGTGGAAATTACAACTGCACACACAAGTTTTCCCCCCGATTGCTACTTCTTGCATTATCTGATTATCTGTGAGTGGAGGACAAAAGCTCTGCCTTTATCTTGCTCAGGTTTCAGGTCCAAGTTAGCAGTTTTCAGCTGTCTGCAGGATTTGGTTAAAGAGAAAATACTTTCCTGACCTATTTGAAAATAAAGACAATTTCAATCCTGTGCTCCAAACTGGCTGAAATTTCACTCTGCTCATTTGCCAGAAGATGCTCTAGCAGGGGGGTTGGACTAGATGATCTTCAGAGGTCCCTTCCAACTCCCACTGTTCTAGGATTCTGTCATTCTGTGATGGTTACATCCTTTACAGCAGTCTCGGTCTTGATCCTACTGTCCTCACACTGACCTGCTCTAAGGAATAGGCCTGAGCCTTTCCCTTCCAGATGCAATGAGCCTCCTCATCTCTGTATCGGTTGGCGTATGGAACTAAGCGAGTGAAAGGATCTGTGCAGCTGTAACGTATCTCGGCCAGATTTCTCCTCTGTGGCCTGTACAGGGAGCGTGTGGGGCTCACGGGGCCACACCAGCCCATACAGGGTCTAATTCTGAACAACAATGCCCCTGTCACAGGATCCACTTCAAGCCAGGCTGCTGGCAGAGGAGCCATACGTAAATACGAACAGTCCTGGAAGTCCTTCTCCTTGCACTCCCTGCGTGCCTGCTGCAGTTAGAACTGGTCAACGTGGCTCAGCTGCTTTTCCTCTGACTGGCTCTCTTCTCATCTAAGGATGCTCCTGCCCAAATTCCCAGAGTAAGCACTCCTACTCCTTCTCTGGAAAGCCTTCAGCCCCGACCAAGAGTCTTAAAGGTGCACTCATTCTTCGGGGAATGCCACAAGGAACCAAGCCTCAGGCACAAACTGTAGCAGTGACCCTAGGAACCGCACCTCTGGGCCTTGAATAATCACATCCCCACAGTCCTTGGTTCTGAAAGCTCAGTCCTTTAAACCATTACAGGCTTTCCCTTTGTTAAAACACTTAGTTTCATTAGACGAGAAAACAAACAGCTTCTCCTAAGCTAATGGGTACAAAAATCATTGTCTAAGATGGCCCATGACAGTGCCAAACCTGTTAGGGGCCAGTGATGCGATCAGAGTGAGCCAACAACCAGTGTGGTGTTTTCCCTGACACATCCAGCACCAGGGTCCTGTCCTGGGACTGTCTGTGGAGAGCCACATAAGAAGTGAGGTGTGCAAGGGCTGAGCAAGCTGAGAAACCTCATGTGCAGGGGACATTAAGAGAAATGAATCGGTTTGTTCTGGTCATTCAAGCTGCAAAGTCTCAAGGGTCAGTTGGTTAGGAACTGTAAACCCAGCAGTCAAACATTTATGGGGGGTTTACCTTTTGGTAAGAGCTCATTTACTTCTGTCCCTCCGAGTAATGAGGGTTGGTTTGTTTAATGTGCCTGTAAAAAGGGTGGTAGATGTGAAGATGAAAGTCCAGAGACTGACACTGCCGGGGTGTGTGTGTACCGTAGGTACAGACCAACTACACCACAACAAACCCAGCAGCCCAGTTGCACATCTACATACTGCGTGCAGAGAGCAAGATTGGGTATTGCTGTTCGTGTGCTCCCCTTTATCTTCTGTTCGAGAGGAAAACCTGTGCTCAGGTGCACTCACCCAGTGACCACTCACGCTGCTCCCAGGAGCGAACATGCAACACGGTTCGCTCTCTATTAATTCATGTGAGACATGAAAATGTTATATACTGTGCCCATCAGTCAGAAACAGAGACTGTATGACCACTGCAGCTTCCTTCCTCACTGAGCTATTGTCAGTGTTAATCAGGTAGTGGGTCTAGATCTCGTTAAAATCGTCCAATAATGAATATTCATGTTATTACTGAAAAGACATCTAAGTATTTCTCAGCTGAGAACACTTTGTCTCTCGACAGAAAGGGATTATCTATTTCTCACAGCAGAGATATTCTGGTAGGATGTGACAGTATCCAGCAAAGGCTTCTTGGGGAAGAATTTAAAGGAGAATTAAAACTCTATTTGCCCGAGTTGCTGGACTGCAGACCTGCACCTCTGCTGTGCGGGGTGGCTGCTCAGAGCTGTGCCCAGCAGCACGGAAGGGCTGGCACACGGGGCTGCCCATGCACGGCACGATGCAGCTCAGGCCCTGCACCTGAGAGATAACAACCCGACAGACATAACGGGAAGAATTGTTCCAGAAGGACTTAGCTCACATCAATTGCACAATTAGGAATCTAGCCTTCAGGACTGAGGAACGAGCAAAACCGCTGGGAGTATTTAGTGTTTGTCTGTCCAACTGTATCATTGTAAGGCTGAGCTATTTCAAATCAAAGGGGAAAATACAGACCAAACCTCCCACTGGAAAATAAGGCAGCTGCAGAGCCAGCACACTGTGGTTAGCAGGGCTGGGTGCTTGTAGCCGCGCAGCTCAGCAGCAAGGCAGAATATTTACTGCGGTTCAAATATTAATACTCTGTCTTCAGTGCTCTGAGCATTCAACTCTTTGTCTCCATAAAGTAATTGATCCATGTGATAGGGAGGCGCTGAAAAGAGATACCCTGAGTGTCATAAAGGCTTTGGACACTGCACTGAATCCCCTACCCACCTTAAACATCTTTATTTTGTGGTGTGTAACACCCCCGGTGCTGCCACTGTTGTGTTAGCTGTTTGAACACCTCGTGCTAGAGACACATTTCTAAACACAATTTTGCTACCTAAAGAAGTGTTGGGTTACTGAATCCTACTGACTAGTGAGTGGAGAACAAAAACATACAGGATGTACATCACAAAGGAAACTACATCCACACGCAGCACACGTGCTCTGGTTACTCTGCTGTACGTAGTAAACACACGGTTAAAGGGGAGCTCTGGGATGTTTGTGAATGGAGGCCCCTCAGGAGCCTGCACTGTGCCAGCCTGAAACAAACCTTCCTTGAAGGCAGCGCAGGGGACCATGCACCACTCTGAAGATGCTCATGCTTGTTGACTACTGGAAACTGAGTTAGCCAAGTCCAAAGCATGCAGCAGCCTCTGGGGTTTTCATAGCAACCTTAGTGGGGAGTGATTCAGGAAGGAATAAGCAGCGTACGAGACACCCACTGAAAAATAATGTGGTGTGCTCCTGAACTGCTCCTGCTGTGGATTAGAACAGCCTACTCTCCTGGGATGAGAAGAGGCACATACCTATAGCCAGCAACCCATATCATCTTAGGGCTGTTGGCTTCCACCTGCCCTTCCTACGCTCACACAAAGAAAGGTCATTTCCCAGAAGAGGAATGTTTATGCCAGTCAGTTAGCCCACAATTAGCTGGTCATTTTAATTATGAATGATAGTTACAATAACGGGCTTGTGCTCCCCAGCTGCAGTGCAGGCATTAAATTGCAAATGTGAAGATAAAGCGCAAAGAATTAAATAAAAATTGAGGTTAAAAATATAAACGGGCTTTCAGCGATCCTACCGCCTGTGTTACACAGCCACTGAAGGCAATGTCATTTACGAAGCAGTGTGAGCTGTCTCCATGTCATCCCACTGCTGGACATGTGTAACTGATGACTGACTGTATATAAAGCAAAGACACAAGCCTGGTCTCCCAAATCTGTTATCCCAGATCATAAGAATATGGTGAAATCCTCTGCTCAAACAAAGCACCCTCATTACACGTGAGGTGGGCCTGCCTATCCAGCAAGGGCCCTGTAGCTGTTTCCTAAGGAACTCTACTACGTGTGTTTAGGAAGTACAGCTGCTTTCAGAACAAGAGAGTCTCGTTGTCCTGATCGGCTGCCTGGACTTTTCTGTTGGTGACCTACACACAGCCACATCAGCTGAGCTGAGCTATGAACATAGAGAGAGAACTCACCAGCTTGCAAAGACAGCTAACAGCAACATGGGGAGTGTGGAAGACTTCTTACTACTGGGGAGTGTGCACCTACGCCTGGGAGTCCATGTGCCTTCGGCATGTGAGACAGGCTAATCCTAACGATGCTTGTTTAGATCAATAGTGTCGGTGAATTACTTTATGGTCAATAATGACACAGACGGGATGTCGACTGTTCTGCCTCAAAGAATTAACAAGTGACACTACCTCAGTAGCCAACATCATGAAGAGTTTTCTCCAGCAAAGAGCAGCCCTGAAACTGGTATAGATGGTTCAGATGGAAATGGAAGCAATGAAGAGACTCAAAGAGGAACTGAGGTGCAATGGAGACATGGAGTGCAATTTTGGAGACAAGGAAATACATTCTGAGGAGGAAGGAAGGAAGGAAGAGAAAATAACTTGGGAAAGAAGATGGAAGGAAAGACCCTTTAGGTGAAAAGAGAGAGATGGAAGCCAAATCAGTGTGGAGTGAGAAGAGAGAAGAGAAAGATGATCAAGAGAAAGACACTTTCTAGACACTGATCCCATTTCTCAATGCACTACGTGCAAGTTGTCAGCTAATTCAGGTTTGTGTGCACTGTAATGGACAGAACAGGTATTACTGGAGCATCCGAACTATGAGGGCACAGTAACGGACAAGTGTCAAAATGATGATGGACAAATGCAGCTAATTATCTCTCCCATGAGCCTGGATGAAGGGGGGAGCTGCTGTGAGAGACACTACATCAAGTGTGCACTTGCTGTATTGGAGGAATCTGCTCCCCCATCGCAAATCAGCCTCATAATAACAAACAAAAGAAAGATCAGCTACGGAGGACGCAGCCCAAAGCAGCAACCGTGTATGGTTCTTCACTAGCAGTTTGTGCTGGGAAGCCTGCAAAACCTTTATTCCTTCTTCTTCTGTTAGGAATTACCCATGTAAGGTCTAGGATCTCTCCAGTGAATTCTGATTTTCTCATTACTTTTTGTCTGCTGCACTCCACTTGCCTGTGAATTTGTGAGGGCTGTCCACGATGCTTTCCCAGGAGTCTGTTTCTGAGCTCACAAACCATTTTTCTACAATTAAGCCCCATTTAAATTGTTCAGCCACAGATCCTGGGATGCCTTTGTGCCCAAATATATCACTAGGTGTAAGTTATTTGGGTAAGTGCCCATTAAAACTGACTCATTGAGCCAGAACTATAAATTAAAGTGGAGCTGAATCAACTAATATTCTCACCTTTGCTTCCCATCATAGTTCAAACGGAGTTTATATCCACGAGGCAAGAAAAACCCAGCTTCCAGAGAAAAAAGGACTTGCAGAATGCAGCCTCCTTTCATTCACAGTTACAAACTATGAATGAAAAATGAATCTTTGAAAAATCCAATTTATAACCATTTCAGTTATGAGAAAAGATATCCCCCTTGTCCCGAGAAAATACATTCCAAGTGCTGATTAATTTCCCACAAAGATAAACATTCACAGCAATTCCTGAATTGAGAGCTGCTCTGTTTACAGCAAACACACTCACTACAGTAACTCGCTTTTCCTCGCAGCAGACTGTTCAGTGGAGTGAACTAGCTACAGGAAAACAAACAGGGCCCCAAACCTTCGGAACTGTCCCTAGAAATCAGAAGCCAAGTGATCCGCTTGTGGGAAACTGGAAGGAAATAACCTTTCTGGGGTCTTGCAGAAGGTACGAACGATTAGGAAAAGCTTGAAAGTCAGCAAAACCCGTAGCATTTTAATTATAAAACAGAGATTTTTATTTACTCTTCAAGACAAAAGGCTGCTCTTCTTACCTGGAGAACTCTTTTGGTCAGGCCGGTTTTCTGAGCTAGTTGTTTCAAGTCCTTGGCATCGGGATTGTGGTTAATAGCAAAGTATGACTTCATTGTCCGCAACTGGTGGTGTTTGAATGATGTCCTCATGCGCTTTGTTTTTTGATTGCTGGGGTATTGCTGGTCTCTATCCAGGTGGTCACCATCGTTTTCATTGCAACTTAAAGCTTAAGGCAACAAGGGGAAAAGGCGTGTAAATCCTTCGCTCCGTGACCAACATTGTTTGCAGTTCATCTGAGAACAGCAATTAAAATAACACACCGTGCCACGCATTGTGCTGGTACAAACCCTACTTGCCTTCCCCTCCATTTCTGCATCTTCTATTTTCCCCTCACAATAACCAGCCTGCAAGGACCCTCACCTGCCTCTTTATGGCTTTTTAAATGTCAGGTCTGCTTCCTTTTTTCTTCCCTCCATCCCCACACCGCCTTTCCTCCACTTTCCACTCGTAGGACAGTAGCTGTCCTCAACTCTGTAAAGTGTTTAGTGCACTTTGTATCACTATAAATTGCATTGTAAGGTACAAAGACAGCTGCACAATGCAGTCCACTTAAATCTCGGCGGAACGGGCCAGTTAAAATAATAATTATTTCCTCCATCAAACCCAAGCTGTAGAGTACAAGAGAGACCATTAAATGGAACGCTATAAAAGAAATAAAGTTTGTGGGTACCAGACAGCAGATTCTGACTGTAATTTGACTAGCGAAGGAACTAAAGCTCTCGGTACAATGGATCGCTGCAGCGCCAAATGAAAAATACATTTTAATTACTTCTGTGTTTGTATTTCCTTCCTGAAAAAAAGTATTTGCAAATGCTAGCTTGGACGATCGACTCTGTTATGTCCTTTGAAACCACTGAATGATGCTGACGGGTACATTTGCATAAATCAACCGGAAAGCCTGAGAAGGAGGTCTGTGAGCAGGAGGCATTATCATAATTCTCAAGTAGCATGAGACGTCGGATGCCAAGCAAAATAATCGCATGGACCAAAAGTAGTCTTTTCCTTTATTTACAGGTACAGTAAACCCTAGAAAAACTCTTAAAATGGATTCAGGATGGAGCCTGAATCCACTACAAAAACACAACTGAAAGTTAGCTCTGACAAACTGTCATCAACTTGATATTTCTGTTCCAACATCCGCAAGTCCCTTCTCATTTCCTGAGAGAAGTCAGGGAAAAATCACTCCTGTTGCATGCAGAAAGTGAGAGAAAAATTTAAAATCTGAATTATCAGTGAATTTCTCAAGCACACAAACAGATTTGTTTTCAGCCGTTCATCACAAGTGAGGACACCTCACAGACCTGTCTTTATAGGCCTGCTTTGAGTTCGTGCTGCCCATCAGAGTCCGACTGAAGACACGGCGATTCCGCAAGGCGCGCGTTACACCGGCTCTAATAGACGCTGACAGTGCAGGTACTCGTAGTAAAAACACAAACAGAGTCTACCAACAGCAGCTGCTTTGCAAACCTGGGCTTTTCAGACCCTTCCAGAAGACACTACAGGGCAGGGCCTGAAACATTCAGCTCTAAGCCCGTTTGTTTAATGGCTACACAGAAATCATCCGAACCCCTAACTTTGCTGTGTGCTCTGCACTCCCATCATTCCAGAAACAGCTTTAAATAATGGAGCTGTGTGTATAAAAGTGTGTGTGTGTGTACAGGGGCACAAATCCTTCCCAGGTCTGAGCACCTTTTGCCAAATTTGAGCAATAAGGAGCGTTTCTGCTTGTTTTCCTGCGGCGTGGAAAGATGGCAGCACCTGGATTTAAAAGGTTCTTCAAAGGAGATGGTGAACTTGAAGTACTAATGGAGCTGGATGGAGTATAGCAACACTTGCCTGGTTTATAAACTGAACTCTAGTAGCCAGACTGGGGTCACCCGTGTGCTCCTTCACAGCTACAAATCCTGATGTAAAAATCCTGGGATGAACAACTGAAACGACACCGCTCACAGCAAATGCTAGTATGGAAATGCAAAGCAAGCAGTGCTTGAATTTAGAATGTACTCACAGAACTCCAGCTATTAGTAATGGAATAGCCTCTGTGTGTTATCTCAAATGCTCTCAAACCCTCCCAGAAATAACCAGGCAGAGTCTTAGGAGGAAATGCATCAAAATGTGTGTCTGAAGGACCAGGGTCTGTTCGTGTTAATATGCAACAAAACAAACCCTACGGCTGCGAGTAGCTGCATTTTATTCTGGTCCATGGAGAAAGAGATGGATTCAGGATCCAAGGAAATAAAAATTATTCTAAACTCTCACAGAATAGAATGAGAGTATCAGCGTCTCATCAAGCCCTGATAGGGCAATGAACAGTTTACCCTTTGAATTTCCCATCATTTTCCCTCCTCACCTACTGAATGAATAGATTATCAAAATGGCAGTGAATATGGACTGCCTGAGCCTGGCAAAATACCGGTCTGTGCTATGAAGGAAGTTATGGAACAGGGTTTGAAAGCACACAAGGGTGTCTGCTGTTCGCTGCCCTGTGCGAGTGCTTTGGGTACCCCTAGGCATCCCCTAAAATGGAACAAATATTCCCAGATAGCACCAATTCCCTCTTGTGTTTGGCACCTGACACCATCTCCAAGGGTCTGTGATATCAGGGCCAATACTCTGTGCATCTCTGACAGGTTCTGAGATATCTGTGGGTGCCACAGGCACAGAGACACCGAAGAGGCCAATATGGGGAGATGGTGAGAGTTTCTGCAGAAGGCATCATGGTTATAAGACTAAAGGTGCTCCTGCTCCTCACGCAACCCTCTGGTTTTCAGGCACTCCTTCCCCGTTCCTTTGTGGAGTGCCTGGGTCCCTCCCACAGGAATTGTGGATCTATCCCTACCTTAGATTTCTACCCAGTTGCAGTATTTAGGGCTCCTGCTGGGAGTTCAGATATGCAATTGGTAAAATTCCTGCTGGAGAGAACAGTCTTAAATGAACTGATGCTTCATTCCTATTTTGTGATAAAACATTCTGAAGCGCTGCCAAGCCTCATTTTTGAGCCTAAAATCTTTCTGAGGCCCCTGGGCCTTTCCCCCAGTCCCTACATCCAGGTCATTGCCCTCGAGTCCTTGGTCCAGTCTCACCACCGGCCAGCCCTTCCAGCCTCCTCCACGAGCACCTCGACACAAGCATCCGCTCGGCCACAAGATGGTGATGTCCACAGAGCATCCCTAGGAACCAAGACTAAAACGCTGTGCTGTGATACAGGGTGACCCAAGCGACCTCTGCAGAGTTAACACACAGTACCGTCTCTAAAATCAGCGCCAGAGTGTAAAGCCGGGAGTGCTTTATCTTTGCGACAAACACTGCTTGAAGAAGAAAACTGGGGAGCTCAGTTTCGCATTCAGATCCCCACATAGGTCGGGAACTGGGGCAGAGCACGTGCTTAGGAGTTAGTAGGTTGCTAAGTACATGGCCCTTGCAGGAGACGGGAAAGAGGAATTTCTTCTGGGAGAACTTTTGTTCTTCCTAGCTTGTGTTTGACTTGTTAAATTCCCCCAAAGCAAGCGAACTAATCCTGATTCTGAAAGAATGATGAAACAAGAGACACATTTGGTGGCTGCATTCAGCGTCCTGGGAACATCCACCCCTTTCCTTCTGAAATAAGAGTCAAGGGGGTGTTTTAACCTTCTGCTGCCTGGAGAGGGAACTTGTGGTTAACTAGACCAGGCCGGGATGCAGCTGCGACTGTAGTCTGGCAAAGGACTCGGTGGTACCCAGATCCATGGATAGGGCAAAATCCAGACAGGGCCCACAGAAGGGTACTGGGAGCAGGGCTGGAGCCCTCCTCCCCGCTACAAGTAGAAGGCACGTGAAGAAGGCACCAGCCTGAGCTCTCCACACAGCTGGGACTATGAGGGTGAAGCTGTGGCACTTGGAGCCTGGCAGCGCAGAGGGAGGGGAAGCTGTGCCAGGGACACAAACCCGCCTGCGAGTGCGACCAGCTTCCAGGCTGGGCATCACACGGCCAGAGGGAGGAGAGCCGGGATGCGGAACCCTCCTTCCACAGGCCTCCCTCCGCCGCCCCGCACAAAGGGCTGCGTGTCCCGGTGCCTCCCGGCGGGACGGGCCGCCCCGCAGTGCCCCCGGGGGGACGGAGCAGCCCGGGCTGGGCCGGTGCGGGTGGACACACAAAGGGGCCGGAGCGGGGCAGCTCCGGGCACCGGGCGGGGCGGAGGAGCCGGCGGGGAGGGTTTTTCCCCTCAATTAAGCCAATTGAATAGGGGCTGAATAGCCGGTGCGAGTGCGCGGTAATTCCCTGAGCGCCGCGATTAACCCGGGCAGCCCCGGGCAGCGCTGCCCGCCGGGCCGGGGGAAGGGGGGGTGGGGGGGCTCTGCTCCACTTCCCCACACCCCGCCAGGATGTTCCAGAGGGACCCTTGGCTGCCTCCTCGGGGAGAGCGAAGGGGCAAGAACAGAGACTGGACCCCAGCCCGACAGCAACCCCTTCTCCAGCCCCTGCCCCGACGCCAACCTCAGCCTCCCGGGGAGGGGCCAGCTGCGCCCGCGGCAGCCCGAAAGGTGACCGGGATGGGGGGGCGGGTGAAGGAGGAGGAGGAGGAAAGGGAAAACTCTGAGATGTCCTCTGAAATCGCTGGAAGACATGACTACCCCGAGTTCGGGCTGTGAGTCCCATGAGCTCTTTGTCCCGGGGGAAAGGAGGGGAGAAAGGGGAATTGGCCCCTGAAAACTTTGCGGGCTCCCCGACCCGTTCTGACAGGGCTTTTTTTTTTTAAAGCAAAACCAAATAAAGATAAAACCCCCAACATAACAAACTTTCGCCAAACCCGTCAGAGGGGCAGCAACTAACGGCCCCGGCCGCGCCGGGGTGGGGGGACGGACCCGCTACCGGGTAAAACACCACCCCCAGACCCTCCCCAGCTCCGGTCTCCCCCACTCAGCCGGGGCCCCGTGTCCTGGCAGGACAGCGATTCCCCTCCCGCCTGAGCCACCGCGGAACTGCCCGCCTGTGATGGAGACGTTTCCCCATATCCCCGACGGTTGCCCAGATTCGGGGCGTTTGATCAGCCCGTCGAGACCCAAGTTCGTGCAATAGGTCTGTGATTCTCGAGAATATTTCAGTGCCTCCACGTGAAAGGCAGATTAGATAGGACTGAATCAAACAGAGCGGGCTGGGGGCAGTTCGGGTGGTAATTCACAAAGGGAAGATTCAGAATCCTTTACAGGTGCTTCTGTGTTCAACAAGCTTCCAGCCACTGATTTACTGACCTACAAAAATCCCATCAAACTCCATTCCAACAAGTGAAAGAAGAAATTATGATCACAGGAACACACTTTAGAAAAAAAAAAAAAGACAAGAAAGAAAATGAAATCTTTTTGAAGTTTCAGCATCCTTCTAAGCTATTTTCCACTTGTCAGGCTCTATCCACATCTAAAACCCATCATCCCCGCGCAAACGGAATCTCGTTTAAGCAGGGGGGAAAAGTCAGTCCAGCTTGTGTTGCAATGAATATTTGCTGCAGTTTACACAATAATTCCAGTCTCAACTCTGCCTAAGTTTACGGGTCCCCCTTTTCCCACCACCTCCGGGTGCAGATTTATTAACACAAAGTATTCGACACAAACCACCAGCAGCAGATCCCCTCCGAGGACAATATCGGGCATTTCTGAGAGGGGAATAAGTTCCATTAAAAATAAAAGGAGAAACTCTCACACTTCTTAAACGGCTTAAAGGCATCGAAGGCTTTGCAGTCATTGGCTGGTTTGTGAATTTTTACATCAACGGGCGATTTGGTCTGATTTCCAAGATCAATGACACTTATCATCGCATAAATTAGTCGATTATTGGTTTAGTAAATAGTTAAGCAGATAAATAGTTTAACCAAAGAAGCCAAAGGTTCCTCAGGGAAGAACCCTCGAGCTTCTGTTCTCAACGAAAAGGCTTAAACTAAAAATTAAAAGGGAATGAAAAAAAAGAGGACCATTAGGATTAAAACTGGTTTTACAAAAAAAAAACCTGCAGGGCAAGGCGGTTTGTTTAGGAAGCCAGGGAGCAGCGAGACTTTCTCGGGCTGTGCTCCCATGCAGGACAGATGCCGCTGGTTCGGTTTACAGGTCCTTTGAATCCGAACATCTGCCTTGCACAGGGAGACAGCGGAAGAACAATTAAAACCTAATCCCTCCGAAAAGGAGACGGTTTTGAACAGGCAAACAGCAGATTTAGCTTTAAGCTCAGCTGTTCCTCGTGAGAACACCACACACACACCTTTCATCAACCTTCACCGCTGGGACCGCTACTGATTTTTGCACTATTTTCAAATTATTCAGCAATTAGTTAAACCAATACTGGCTGCCGAGTTTGCTACGAGGTGCGTTTGCCAGTTCGAGATGCGCTTTTCCTCCTGCCATTTTCAGCACAAACCGCTCCCTTTCGTTTCACTATTGTTGCTCTGCCTTCAGGAGCAAAACCCCGCAGCTTCCCCTGCACCGCAGCCGGTCTCCAGGGACTGGAAGGTGACCAGAACAGCCCCTCACCGCGCTCCAGGCACACACACACACACACACACACACCCCCCGCACCCCGGTCCTCTCCCAAGGCAGAGCGGCAGGGCACAAACCGCAGCCAACTTGGCCTTTACCTAACGCCCTTTCCCGGAAAAAAATAGCGTTAAAGGCAGCCCTGCACCCCATGGGGCATGTCTGGACTGCTAGATTCATTTTTTTAATTAATATCTATGTTCTAAAAAATCTTGAAAGGGCAGAGAAACGCAGACGAAGGTGAAGCAGCAAACGAGTTTGGTCCCCAGGGTCTGAGGAGACCCCAGCTAGGAGCAGCTGAGGGACACTCAGGGTCTGAGGAAACCAACCCCCTCCACCCGGGGTTCTGCTAATAAAATCAGAATCCAAGAATTTTCTTTTGTGCAAACGCCTTTTCCGTACGAGGAGCAGTGCTGGAAGACTCGGCGAGCAGAGCCCTTCTGGTGGGCAGTTACATGGACAGAGAACAGTGAAGGGAGGGGGGAGGCGGGGAGGGGGGGAAAGAGGCTGCTCGAATTCCTTTGCCTGCAAAAGCAGTGCTGGGTGGTGGGAGGTTAAACGAGGAAACACTTCAGAAAGTTCACAGCTTGCTGCAGAAAGCCCAAGAGACAGAGTTTGTGCACGACCGTGGGCTGAGGGCTGCTGCCGGGGTCTGCCTTTCTTCTGGCAGAGGCTCTCAGAGAGGAAGGGGCTCAGGGGCAGCAACATTTAAAAGGGGATGCTGAGAGTTTCCCGACTCTTCATCGAGTTTTGATGAACAAAACTCCATCATTTGGGTGGACTGGAGTCTGCTGCAGGCACCTGCTGCACATAGCCTCTGCCTGGGCATCCCAAGCCCCTTACCCTGGCACCCCCAGCTCTACACCCTCTGCCCACACAGCTCCTGGGAAGCAGCCACCTTTTTATTCTGACCCTCTGCGTTTCCTTCCAAAAGTCCGAGGTGCAAGAACTCAGGACAAGGGCACAATCGTTCATCCCATCAGCAGCCTTTGAATGCAGCTACTAAAGAAAATTCACAGCTCTCTGAAGTGCAAACTTACAATCTCTGGTTTCCAGATTTTATTTCAGACTACACTCCCCCTTCTCCCCCTCCTTAACCAGATGACCTTGCTTCAAAACATTTTATTTCCAGTTGAAGTGAAAAATGCTAACATATTAGCTTCTGTAATTGCAGTTTGACAGCACTTGATCTCAATAATTACGCTGCAGCTAAACTATTATTAACGGTTTAAGCTAAAATAAACGGAAATCCCCCTTTGGAAGCAAACAGAAACAAACAACTGGAATCGTTCTGGACAAGACGGGAGTCTCTTACCTGCATTGTAGGCTGCCAGGTCTGCCCCAGGCCCTGGGCTCTTCCTTTTCCTAGGTCTCCCCTTCTGGACAGTCCCCACACCGTTGTAGTAAGGCAGTCCCAAAGCGTTTGCAGCGCCCGCTCCCAGTGCCGGGCCCTTCCCAGCTGCTACATCCGAGTGGTTGAAATGCACCTGGTACTCCCCTTGGATGAGAGTCTCGAAATGAAGGCGGCAGTACACCAGATTGTCCTTCATGCCAAAGTGGTCGCCGGTGGTCAGCATCTTGTTGCAAGTGGTGCAAGTGAAGCAGTTTAAGTGATAGACCAAATCCCTGGCCCTCATGACCATCTCGGAGGCAGAAATCCCCAGGTGACATCTTGCACATCTCTGCACCGAGAATCTCCTGCAAAACAGACCGGCCGGAGGAGACGGTGAGAGGCGCATCCCCCCCACCTCCCCCCCACTCCGCCCGCTCTGTGGGCTCTGCCTGGAGGGGAAGGGGATGCGGAGCTCGGGGCAGCAGCACAAAGCAGGGCCGTTTACGAGGCCACGGGCTCAGCTCTGCTTCCTACCAGGGCAAAACACCGACCCCCGCTCCACAAAGGCACCGAGAGCCCTGTCTGAGGCTAAGGCGCTGGTCCGCGCCGGGTCCCGCGTGTTCCGGGCAGCAACGCGCTCAGCTCCCCTGGGCATCTCCCCTCCGCAGCCCGGGAAAGCCGGGAAAGCCAGGTAGGAACCTCCCTCCGAAGAGCCCGGTACTCGCAAGCAGGCGGGGGCTGAGGTGTGCCGAGCCCGTGCCCTCTCTCTCCCCCGAATATGGGGCCCATCCCCACCACGATCTCCCTCTCCAGTGGGAGGTTTTTGGGAGCCTGCGCTCGCCCCACGGGGACGGCCTTGCCCACGGATCCCCTTGGCGACGGGATTTGCTCAGCGAGGGGGGAAGGGGGGGTGCAAAGTGGGTCTCCCCCGTCCCGGGCCGGTGGCTGGAGCCAGGCTGTACCTGTAGTAATCCTCCTTGCAGTAGATGCTGCCGTCCTTGCTGAAGCAGGTGAGCTCGGACTCCAGGTTCAGTTTACACTCGCAGCACTTGAGGCAGCGCATGTGCCACTGCTTGTCCACAGCCAGGAGGTAATAGCGGTCCGAGATCTTCCCCCCGCAGCCGGCGCACAGGGCAGCTCTGTCACTGCTGATGGAAGGCATCGTCTGCTGGGGGAAACAATTCCACACCGTTAGCGAGGAACTCCCGGGCACTGCTGGGCTTCCCCCACCTCCTGCTCGGCTGGGGCCGGGCTTCTCCCCTCCCTGGCAGGAGCTTGGCAGGCTCCGAGAGGGGCTCGGAGCCCGACCTGCCCCTGTGCCCCAAAACGCCGGTCCCGGGGATCCCGCAGCATCTCCCCTCCCCGGGAGAAGCGAGGAAACAAGGAAAAAAAACCCCTCTGGGTTTGAGGGAAAGTGGCCGGATCAGCCCCAGGATTTTGTTCTCTTTTATTGGTGGATTTTCCAGTGCCAGAACAAGAGAAGCTGCTGTTTAATTAACAGGCTCAATAATCCCCGAGTAGGGCAAATCGCAGACAGTTAGCTGTTCAATTTATTATTATGGATACGCTGAGAGTGTTCGCGCAGTTAATGCTCTGTGAGCGCGGGTATGCGGAGCGTGTCTCTGGGTGTATTTTCCCAGCTATAAAATTCCGAGTGAATTACGATCAACCTCCCCCCACCCCCCCCAAGTAATCAGAGCTACAGACACAGCTCCTGCAAGCTGGTTCCAAACAACGCGGATCCAAATCCGCTGCGACCCAAAGCACTGAAAGGATCACTAAATAAAGCTGTGGAGACAACGAGCGGTACTAAACCCGAGGTGCAGAGCGTTTTATCAGGAAAACGAAATAGTGGGAAACGTGGAGGAAAGAAAGCGGGGGAAAAAACCAACAGAGCACTTGAGATTATGCTGGGATAAACTTGGAAGCAATAAAACTAAATGTAACCCCTATATAATTTAATAGTTTCGTGTCAAATCGCAATCCAATCGAAACCCGGCAAAAACCCCCAAATACATACATGTTCTGTCAAGCTCCAGCAAAACAAACAAACAAAAAAAAGGAATAAATAAAGGGGAAGCCGTTCAAATGCGCTTTTCCCCTCCGAGCCGGCACCTTAAAGTAGGTTGAGGAGGGAGCAGGGGCTCTGCAGCCCTCACTGCTGCCCACCCCGCTCCGGGTTGCATACAAAAGCTGAGCCTGGGCCAGGGAACACGAAGCGCTCTCGTTCAGATGCTACAAACACGCGGTTTGGTTCGGGAGGGGAGAAGTTGTTTGTTTACTTTTACCTCCTCCAAAGCCCTAAGTCCTTGCGCGAAGGAAAAAAAAAACCACCCAGCAAACCAAAAAAGACAGCAAATGGGGAAGAACCGAAGGATTTTTTTCAGCTTGTGCTGCACCCGCTATTTCCATCCAGGACTTGCAGAGCACACAAAACCTCCTCACACCGTTCCCACATCTCACTAAAATCAGGGCACACGCTGCCCCGCTCTCACCCCTGCCCGCTGGTATCTTATTTCCTAAAGGCAATAATGAATTCCGATTAGAGATCCTTTTAAAGCCAAAATATAACCAATTTATAACAAATTTAAATGATAAACGATTTTTCTGCTTTGCTTTTCCAGTAGCGAAAACATCCTGGAATATATAACATCTAAGGATCAGAGTGTTCTCTCCCCCTGTTTGTTATCTGCACACACATTATACAGAGATACAAAGGTACCATGGCACAATATTTATTCCACAAATCCACTCGATATTGGTTTAATTGTACCAAGGAATATTAACTTTTCCAAAGAAAACCAAAACCGTTTAGGTTAGAAATCCCATTCCAGCGTTATCCAAAAAGGCTGCTTTCCAACCAGTATTTCAGCATTAAATATCTTCACTCTCACCCTTAAGAACATTTCTCCACAGCATGAAGAGAAATAACACACTGATGAAGTTTTAAGAACCGAGAACAGAGATCTTTCCTGCATATGCCCCTATCAGCTTATGATGCAGCATGGAAGCCAACTACAGGACCATTTTGCCTCACAATTCCAGTATCTTACAAAAAAAAGTGGTATTTACAAAAAGTTACCTCGAAAACACACTCCAGAAACCTCCTCCTGCGACCTTAACTCTGGTCAGAAAGTTGCATGTTTTTGTTACCTAAATGCACCACCGTAGGAGTGCTATGCATCAGCAGATGCAAGATAAAAATTGATAAAGTTACACAAATTTGCATCCATCCTTTCCCTGGAGCATCTTCTGGTTCTGTTTGCCACATTTGCAAACTAAGTATCCATGTATACTACAAACTATTTAAAAAAATCATAAATTAAAGGCACCCAAGTCGGGGTTTTTTGTTTATAAATGCCAAAAAGATAACTTCGGTGTAGACTTCCTACCTGGGAAATAACACACAACTGGCTTCTTTGGTGTTTGCGTTTCCATTCTGCAGACAAAAAACCTCGCTGTGCCAAAGCATTATCTTTACAAAAACATAGTTTGCCTCTTCCTAAAAACTTTGGAAGGCTGGACAGGCTGGGGGAAGGGAAGGAGTTCTTGGACGCTACCAAAAGGCTGGTCTATCTTTCTGTTTTCTTGCAAAAGCAGAACCGGTCCTTTCACCCAAGCGTTACTATTACTATGCATATTATTAATAATTAACAGTTTCATGCCTTTCCCCACAGATTGATTTAATCTTTTAGCGTTCCTTTATGATCAACTTTCTTCCAATTTAGCATTTTGCATATGCTTTCCCCCGATCTATTATTTTAAGGGAAAAGCTGTATCTTTGAGGGGTTTATTTGTCTAGGGGGTTGAATGACTCCTCCGGCTCCTACCGTTTCGGTCTCTCCCCTGTCTATAGCCGAGCTGATGGCCGGTGCTTCGCTTTTCGTTCTCCGATCCATCTCGTCGATGACCCCGTGCATCTCCGAGCCGGACAGACTGTGGAAAAGCATCGCTGAGGAAGCAGAGGAGGAGGCCCCGAGTTGCTGCTGCTGACAGTTGTCGGGGTCCCTGCAGGAGCCCAGAACTTGCATTAACCGGAGCCCTCCCCCATGCATCTAGCACGGCCGCCCCGTCTCTCCTCGGGCTCTCCGCCCCGGCAAAGCTCTCAGGAGCGCAGCGCAGGCACCAAGCCGAGCTTTCGGGGGGACGGGGTGCGGAGAAGGCGGGCAGAGGGGGCGAGAGAGGGGGGGAACTGGTGGCGGAAGCTTCGGGGCTCGGCTCTAGTCTGCTGCGCGGCCCCGGCACATCCCTCTGGGAGGTTTCTTCAGTGCGGGGCTCATCGCCCCAGGTGCGGTCCCGGGCTTTATGCTCTGGCCCAGCTGGCAGAAGGCTGGGCAGGTTCACGGTTGGGAGGGATTAATAAATAATGGAAATAATAAAAAAATTAAACCATCTTCGTTGAGAAATAAATAATAATAATTAAAAAAACCCAAAAACAATGACGACAAGCCCTCTACATCGTACTGTGCGGAATTTCGAGGAGGAAAGCCGGGAGAGGGAGGTAGCTGCGAGAGGAGGATGAGGAGGGGGCGGGTGCCCACTGCACAGTGGGCTCTCACAGCCCACAGGGCTGGCAGCGGTGGCAGCGCGGGGGCAAAGTTTGCTCCTTCCCCCGCTCCTCCCCCAGCCCGCCGGAGCTCATTGGGAAAAGAAAAAGCCGAGGGGAAGGAAGGAAGGAGGAAGAGTTGGATGGGCACCAGATGGGACGGGCCGCCCCCCGCTCTCCTTAAAGCGGCCCCGCGGGTCCGNGCCATTGGCTGGGGGCGCGCCCGGGGCCACCGCCATGTGCTCGGGTCTGGGGGCGCGCCCGGGCCGCGGCCGCTGCGGCTCCCCCGGGAGAGCATCCGGGAGTCGGTTCCGTGTGAGCCCTTGGCCTGGGAGCAGCAAAGAGACCACTGGGGGCCACTGAAGGGTGACCAGTCAGTGCGCACTGTGGGATCGGGGTGCCCCGATGTCCGTTAGACCGAGCGCTCCCCCAGAACACAACGGGTGGTGCGGTACGAGTTCGTGACGCTGTCCACCGAGCAAGGCCTCGCGCTTCGCTTAGTTCCAGTACAATGTAAGAAAACCATTTGAGGAAGGTCTTCGAATTTGAAGAGGAGCTTCAGGAAGTCTCCAGAAAAGACAAAGAGGGCACAAGAGAAACCCTCCGGGAAGTCTAAATATTTATCTAGAAGGTGGGTAGTAAGGAAGGGCTGATTAGCATTAATGATGCCAAACATCACTCTTCCAGTCCAGAAGGCTGCAAGGGAAAGTACATTTGAACCTGCATCTGAGATCATGAGAGCCACTGCTTGATGCCTGCAAATCACAGAAAGGTTTAGGTTGGAAAAGCCCTTCAATGTCGACATCGCAGAGCACAGCGCCTTGAGCTGGGGGGGCCTGACAGCGATTTGCCTCTTACAGGTGTGGTGCTGCTAAGACTGGCAGTTATGCCTCTTGGAGTCCAACTTGGCTGGTTTCGTGAGTTCCCTTCCTGCAATAATCGAGGTGTTTCATCATTGTTCTGTTGGGATGGTGCCGAGCAGTTACACTCGTTTGTGTGTCACAGAGGAGGACCAAGGGTCTCTGTAGAAAGTGCCTGTGAAATGGGCAGCAGCCCCTCTTGAAGCCAAACTGGAGGTCGGCTGATTTGACATCTAGGGGAACTACCCAACAACCATCCTAAAGTCAGACCTTGGAAACAACTGAAGTTCAAGTTTTAACCGAGGTGAGAACGCTGCAGTAGAATGGGCGGATCTGGATAGTGTTTATCCTGAGAAACAATCATTCCCTTCCTCCTGTAAATTGCAGGACATTTCAGATAGCATCCGTGATGGGAGATTGGCCTCCACAAACAGAGCTGGGGGATGCTGCTCCCTGGACACTACATACAAGCCCTGGCACACCGCTGGGCTCTCTTTACTGGCCACATCCTGTACTGTCCTTAATGTTTTAATACCAGCTTAATTCCCCATCGTGAAATTGATTACATACGTTTTGCAGTGAAGAAAGGTCACGGATTCCTATGCTGGATCTGACATTGCTAATTATCAAAAAGATTGTATATGTTTAATGGAATTAAAACACAATATTTTATGTAGCAGCACAGCTTAAGTGGTTGGAACCAATAATACCAATAGCACGTGAAAAAGGAATGGCACGACCTCAGGTTCACAGGCTATCTCTGATTATCTCCTTAATGGATATACAAACACAAGAAGACATCCAACCCTTGCTACCAAAACACAAGGAGAGTAACAGAATGTAAACACAAAGCTGCTAATGTACACACTGACACATGAATGACATTTACATTGTTCAGAATAAAATCCGGGATATTCTTGAATAATGAGCAACAGAAAAATTGCTACAGCAAGATAATATTGAGAATCAAACGCGGGCTCACTTGAAATGAGAGGGGTTTTTTTCATTAAAAAAATGGTGCAGCTAATAATAAAGTCTTTTAACCTGTATTTTGTTATAGGTGACAGGTGAACAAATCACAGGTCTTGAGTTTCTCTACCCTGCCTCTCTTGGTAACGTCATCTCCAGTACCATCTGCTACCTACCAGACAAACAGACCAACCACATAATGAGGTACCAGCTTCCACCCAGCTACCGTGACTAAATCAGAACAAAAGATTCAACGCCTCCTTCAACAAAGGAACACAAGTCTAAGCTGTCTTTGCTAATTGCTGGGTTTCAGGTTGTCTGTTACAGATTTTAAGTGAGCTACAAACTTCCGTCAAATACTTATAACTCTTGGACAAAGGTACTAAGAATAAAAGATAAATGGAAGCAAAAGGTAAGAGAGAAGAGAGCTTAGAAAATACAAAAATACTTACGGCAATTTAAAGGCTGTGGAATAATATAAACATGAAAGACCAGGGGGCAGAGTGATTGATATCTCATATGTTTTCCATGCCCCTACGGTTATTAGATGGCAATATATGGGAACATACAATAAACTATGAATTAAAATGTAATTGTAGCTTCAGGCGTCTTCTTCATTGTCTGCTGTGGTGTTATGTCTTCATGCACCGTGATTGACAAGGTGTAATTAATCATCTTACTCAGTTGTAAATATGGGCACCCTTCACAGTAGGCATCAGGACGTGTGTACCAGCAAAGGAAGCAATAGTTGACGCTGATATACCATTAAATCAAAATCAGAGCGCGTATATGTTCAGAAATGTGTGTTTGGTGTGACGCTGTTATCGTTTATTTCTAAAATACTGTACCAACAGATTTACTTGATTTGCAAGTTAACTACAACATTAACTGGTTTTATTTATTTTGTCTCTTCTTCATTTTTATAGGCAATGATGTTGTTCTCCTAAAATGTGAGACAGTTTGCTTCTTGTCAGCAAGTGGAGCTCAGCTCTTCATCTCCCCCAGTTGCCGGAGACAGACTAGTGTGCTCCAGCTTCAGCTGCTCTACGGACTGACTCGAAACGATCCAGGGAGAGGATTGCTCCATTCATGAATCACTTTTTGCACCTCTTACATACAGAGTTAGACACTGCGGGTCGTTTTAAAGCCAAAGAGAGTAATGAAATGATTTTATTAAGAAACACTGCAGTTTAAAAATAGGACATTTCTTGTCAGAAATGCTGTCCCCTACTGTAAATGAACATATTTTTTAAAGATGATTTTTTTTGTGGTATTCCAGGGCAAGCAAATGTTGTCTGTGTTTCTTTTTCTAAATGACTGCTGTCCTTATGCAGTTAGTGCAGGATCCATGTATGAGTCACGGGAAATGTAAGTGGATTGTCTCAGGGAAATTTGGTGGTGTGCATTTTTTTGACGCACGTAGTGCTGCTGAATGAATAATTGGCAACCTATTTAATGTCCCGGGCTTTAAAGCTGTCTACTACACTGGCTGTTTAAAAAAATGTCTTTCAAAGCTGTTAAATATGTAACAAAAAGAGGTTGCTATCCCCATTCTGACGTGAACAAAGCCATACAGTGAGCTGCTGCCCGAGGTACTTCCAGCGAGGTATTAATTGCAAACACCATCATATGTGCAAATCTGCGAAGTTCTCAAATTCCATTTGTTTGCAGAACTGGAGGACGAAGGTTTTGTAAAAACCTCATGCAGTAAAACCAAAATTATCTGTTGAGGAATTAGCTATTAAATATTTCCTCAGCCAAGCGTTTTGGGGAGAGTGTGGAATCTGCTGGAGCTATAATTCCCCCATTTACCCCTGATTGGATAAGATCTCTAGCTGTCTCGAAAGCAGACTGAGCTTACAACAGTAGTGCACTTCCAAGAAGATGATCGACTCAGAATGGGTTTTATTTTGATTTGAAAAACTGTCAATCATTGACAAAAAGGACCAAGTAATGTTATTATATAATATCAGCTAATTGTATTTGTCTGGTAAACCAGGAATACTCAGCAGAGGGAAAGAACGCTGTCTAAAATGAAAATATTCACGATGTTTTGCCCAGATGTTGTGCTGAATCTGTTTGTCAGCGGTACAAGCAATAGATTTCAGATAAAAATACAAGCGTGGATCTGTAGACGTGAGAGAGAAATAAGATGCCATCATCTTCCGCATTTCAGTTTATATAGCCACAGCTATTTAAACAATTCCAAAACTGCCTCTACGGGTGTCAAAGAGGGAGGGAAATCTTCAACCACATGATCTTCTCTCCAGAGTCCTGTTAAATCCACTGAACTTAAAACAGAACAAGAAGTGTGAAATATGGGTTTGAACATGCTATGTCAGAAATGTAAAGGTTGGAAGCCTTTTTAGTAACCGGTATTAATATTGTATTAAATGTTATGAGAAGGTAGGTGTTGGAGAGAAGGGCTGGGCTCATGTGCAATTTTGTCAAGGTTTTTATCTGTGATTATGATTCCAGATGTATCTATTCCCCGAGGAGAGAAATGAAGTAAAGTTGGCATGTGACATGTGTTTTAAGGTGTTTGGCACAGTTTCCCAAAGTGATGACAAAATGTTCATTTTTATTACAGTGAATTGGTAAGGAAAATTCGATTGTGAAGGTCAGCCGCTGTATGTTTAAGGCAGCTCCTGACTTCTGTTTGGGAGAACAGGGTTTCTTGGTAGCATGTTGAGATCTGATTGCCTGACTGCCTACCACAGTAAATAAATAGGATCCCTTTTATAAAATGTGACGTGGTGGTTACTAGAAATTCAGCAAATTTCATGCACAGAATGTGGCAAAAAAAGGTCTCGTTGTGCATCCAGTGGTGTAGCTGCTTCTTAATAATGTTAAAAATCTATTTAGTACAGATTAATCTGTTTGCTCTGTATCTGAAGTTCAGGTAAGTGGAATAAGAGTCTTCGTAGGAAACACTTTTTTAGTGTAAAGGGATTGTTTGTTTTTAAACAAAGTGGGGAGGGTATTTTTATGTATTTTTTTTTTTGGTGAAAACTATTTTGTCTTAACTGCACAGTAGGAGTTTAGATAAGAAAGTTCCTTCTGGCTCCCAGGCTCCCCTTCTCTCTTCCCTCCAAACCCCTTCTGTGTGTAATAGTATCGGTAACTCCATGCTGACAGCAGGGCACCCAGGGCTGCATTACCAGGCAAACACTCACTCATAAACATTTTACAAGTTCAATATCAGCCAATCCTGGAGGCTGGGGAGGCTGCCCTGATTGGGTGTACCGTGCATTTGGTAAACATGGCTACATAGCAGAAATAAGGTTTGCAGAGAAAGAGTCCAATCGTGCTGCCTCCTTTGAATAATCAGAGCCCAAGAATGCCATTAATTCCATATTTTATAAGCGAGCTTCCACAGCTCTGTGTCCATCTGCAAATATTCAGAGAGATGTGCCCAAGACATTCCTTTCTGTTCTACAGCCGCGTTTCTTTGTGAATGTAACCACATCAGAAAGCACTTCAGATTTCTAACACAGATATTAGACGCATTTAATGTAAGGAAGCTTCCTTTATTGGAGGTGATTTGGAACATTCTGTATTTTATAGGTATATTTAAGAGGTTAGCAGTAGGGGGGTATCGTCTGTGGAAAATCTGTCTACAGCTGAAATATTCAGATGCAGAAGTGTTGCTGAAATGCCTAATACATTCGCATTCTTTTGTTAAGTAGCTTACAGGACTATCCTATTAGCTACCAGAGATGACTTCTTTTAAAGTCAAAGGACATTTCTTCTTCGTATTTCTTGTTTGTTATTTTTCAGGAGTCCCTAGTTGTCTTTGGGGTCTGTGTGCAATTGGAAGGAGATACTCATTCTCAGAGGCGTTTACATTTTATCTACGATTTTGTTGCTCTTTTCAGTAATCTTCTGCAACTTTATCTTTGCTGTACACATGAGAAGAAACATACAGCCCCTCCTTCACCGGTAAATTACTGATAATGACTTACAAGTTTTCACAGATTAATTTTCCATGAGGTAATTCTTCTCAGAAGAGATTGCAGAAAATCATGCCAAAGCTTCAGGTATTTTATAGTACAATTTAGAAATTGATTTTGTAGTCCTCGTGTTTAGATATGTTGGAACAAGAAAAATAATACAGAGAGTTTGAAAATCAGAAGTCTGGTGTTTTCCAGATATTGAATGTGTCTGCCTAATGAAGGCAGAAGGCTTGCTCTTGATTTTAAAGCAGTGCTTTCAGATAGGCATAAATTAAAATGGCAGTTTTCAATGAGATACTTATTACTATTTTATTTGATATCTGCAAGATACCTGAGCATTTAATATTTATCCTTTATTTCTCCGAGCTGATCTAATTGCACCTCTCTATTTTGCATTTATTTCTCTTTGCAAACACTACATTATTCACTCTCTCCTGTGCTTATTAAACAGTGCCACCTGCACCAAATGAAACAAAGCTTCTCCATCAATCTATCGCAGCTAAAGAACCCTGACTATATATTATAATTAATTGAAGCTCAATTGAACACTTGAGTCTGAACTAGATACAGTAACCTAAAAAAAACACTAAAAAAAAAAATAGGATGTACTTTAAAGAAATCTTTTAAATGAAAATGTTCACTCAAAACTGAGAAGCTAACCTTGTACCAAGCACTCTTCATCAGCTCTGCACAGTAGCTCAAGTAGCAATTAGCAGGTCCTTTAATTAATTAACTATTCCCCGTACATCACAGGGATTTTTGTGGCGCTAACGTCATCCTTCATAAGTGAATACCAAATCCAGTCAATATTTTGTCACCATACGCCCTTATCTGGACTACCTGAATGCCCACCGCACGTCTCGCAGACATGATTTCCAAACAGAGGAAGCAGGTATGGAAACTTGGCAGTGCCAGCCTGGGCACCGCTTGAGACGGGGAGGAGGGTGCAGGGAATCTGCTGCACGACTGCTTGCAGCAAGAAGAAATCAGATCAGATCCCAGATGAAATAGCAATGATGCAATCTCATACACACAGCAAAATAGAACGTCTTTGTAAGGAAAGCTGAACACATTGTCAACTTTGGAGGAGCTGCAGATTTGCTGGCTGTGCTGCCTATCTGTAGCACTGTCCGCTCGCAGACAAGAACAGATTAATTAAGTGGCGGGTCAGACACAATAAGGTGAAAGGGCATTTCCAACCAATCAGCGACATTTTGCCAATTTTATACTTCGCAAACTTTTCCTGTGAGACTGAGTGCAGCCGATTTATTTCCAGTTTCATTCTCACGTGGAAAAATATTAAGTCATTTAAAGGGAGTTAACATCTGAAAATGAGACACGAAATACGTGTTGCC
Source organism: Upupa epops (assembly GCA_013397515.1). Lineage (NCBI taxonomy): Eukaryota > Metazoa > Chordata > Aves > Bucerotiformes > Upupidae > Upupa > Upupa epops. Next base: position 613,888 of record VZRI01005355.1, read on the forward strand.
GGGTCTCAGATTTACAAACGACGCGGTATGTAAATTTGTTTATATAAATATGTATAAGATCCATGACTGTACGAGGCTATGTGTGTGTGTGTGCGAATGAACATATGTGTGTGTATCCATCTCTCTATTTGTAGATTCAGACACAGACATATGTTATCATTTCTTAGAGGCAAATATCTGCAGGAATAATTCTTTGTGTTCGGTAGTTTTATCTAATGTGTAGTAAGTTTATCTTAGGAGGTTTCTGTGTTCAGGAAAGATCCTGTGAATTTATGTACTGTACAGCATAATGAAATCAAATAAAGTATGCCCTGTCTGATTTTGCAAGAATTAAACATTAGCACTCATTTTCAGCACGTGTCGTATTTTGAATTATGGAACAAACTTTGTGGATAATTTTAAAATATAAATAATAAATATGACGTAGAACCGACACAGTAGAAATCTCAAGAAACAAGGAAGAATTGTTGCACAAATAATTTGGGACTTTTGCCAAATAGAATTCAACCCCCCCACCATTTAATTGGAACTACTCACAAGGAGCAATATTTATTCAGTTACCAAAGGACAGAGACTGCAACTCACTGAGATTTTCTATTTTGCAAGAGAAACAGAAACTGCCATTTTCACCTCATGGGTTCTCTTACATCACTGTTACTGAAGCTTCAGTTAAAAACATTAAGGCATGAGCAAATTGTAAGGTAAAATGTAAAGGTCAACAGATAAACCATGACTGTATCTTTGGTTTGGCTGTGTAAATCTGCTCCTAGCAGTAATTCACTATTCACGTTCTACAAAGACTCTGTCTTTACAGTTTTTTTAATTAGCACTTACAATCTTACAAAGATAATTCAAAAATGGAAATATTAATCTCTGTACTTGGAGACCTTATGTCATAATTTACTACAGCTTTTTTTTCCAACAGATTTGGCAAATGAACGCTCTGTTTTGATACATCAATCTCAGACAAAGGTGGACTCTGATGCAGTTTTTCACTGTTCATTTCCCTGAATCTTTTGGGATATAAAGAATCGCGAACAAATACTTAACAGTCTGATCAATAATCATTGACCGTTTTGAGCCCCTCGTACCCTAACAAGCACAGCTTGATCATGTATATTTGATCATTGTAAAATTTCAAAGCACCTTGGTACAGCAGAGCAAGTCTTTGTAGGGTATCTTTTTGTTGTTGCATAAAGTACATATTTCCCATGATTGAGTCCTACCATTACAGCAGCTTATTGCCCCCGTATTTGATGAAGCTCCAGACCATTTACGTCAGCATTATAACCCCCCAGTATTTCATATCAATGGCAAAGAGAAAACACTATCCTAACATTTTAGGACAGGAAAACTCCGGATGTGCCTATGGATTCACCGGACCCCAGAGTGCAAATCTAAAAAGCCCTATCATTATAAATCTTGCATTCCTGATAAGTGCTGGCATGCACACCACACCGAGGAGAGTTAACTATATTTTAGTGGAAAAATTGTAGTGAAACCCTTGCCCTTGATAGCCTTTTAAAATATATGTTCACATATGTATAAAATAAAACCCAGCACTTTCGCAGCTGTGTTAGCCCTCAGCCCTCTGGATATCATATAAAGAGATAAAGATCTAGGTAAATAAAAATTTACAGGGAAAAATGCCTTTGCAGAACTTTATTACGGTTTTTAATTTCACATGCAATGCTTTTCGTACAGGGATTTCAGATTACCATTAAAATATAAGGTTGATGCTACATTTGTATAGCTGCCTTTTCTGCTTACAATCATAATGTTTATTCTAACTTTCTGGGCTTATTATTTTAGACAGATATCAGTTTAATTAGCTTAAGCTGTCATACTCTAATAAATACAGACGGGTTGCCTGGATCGGGAGGAGGAAGGTGGCTGCTGATTTCAGAAGCAGAGACAGTTAATGCTTTGTACATTATCACGTAAACAGCAAAAGGACAAAAATAATTACCTGATAAACTTTCCATTCCTGACTCTCCCCTATATGCTTTCAGACCAATTTTTTTTCTATAGAAAATCCATTCAAATTAGGCAAGTCTTCTAAATATCTGCAGCATCTGCTGGTTCAGACACCTTCCTTTATGCAGAGTACCATTTTCATATGATAATACATGTAATATGATATAGAATGACAGAATGCATGACAGTTGCCCATAATACATAGAAAGTCACTCAAAGGACAGAAGCGACATTTGGATAATTAGCATCCATTGGGCAGTCAATCATGCGAATAGAAAAAACTGAACAAAACCCACAATGGAGTTAGAAAACAAAAGGGACCCTAGCCAGTCTCAGGATTAACTGCTCTAAAGCGATCTAAATGCTTTTGTATCTAAAGAACTGAGGCTCCCAGGGCTGCCCTGTTCCCCTCTAGATACCCAGGGAACTAATTGTGGCGATCAAAGTTAAAGCATTCTCTCTTCTTTATAGACTGCTAAATACACAGAAAAATTATTTCTCCATTCGTGTTCATTAAACTATTTTAAAGTTAAAAAACTGATGCCACGTTCTTTTGCCAAGTGAAATGAGCTGGAGTATTGAGGTTGTCCTGCTTTTATGGGAGCACAACAGCCCGTTCAATGTAAAGTCTGCCTTTGTTTGATTAATATTATTTTGCTGTTGTCCAGTCTGCTATCTCTTTCTTTTTGGATAACGAAGGCAATTGTCATTAAAAACTCTTGTGTGAGAAAAAACAGGAAACAGCTCAAATTCATGACAATAACAAAGCCCATTAACAAAATCAAGCTGGAAAGGTCTCACAATTTCGTAGTAACTGCCACTTTATAAAATAAAGGAAATATTTTTTCAGAACATTTCCTTTTCCCAGATTAGTTGGAAGATGAGGGCAGCCTCCTTTAAAGCTCCATCTAACAGAAGAGAGAGAGAGAAAGACAAGAGATACAGAGAGAGCCCCAGGATGTGGAAAGTCATGAAAATACCTACCCTGGAGACAGTATTCCCATAGGATCCTTTTTCATACAAATTCCAACTTGCCTAATGCCCTTAATGAATGAAATAAAGAGAGAATTCAGAAAGGCCCATGCTGATGGCTCCTGCTGGAGAGTGTGTGGTTTAAGGCATAGCTGCAGCTCAGCTCCGGTCCCCATCAGCCAAGCAGACAGGAATCACTGGGGCGAAATCTTCCCCCTCACACATTTGCAATTGACTCCAAATAACATCACGACACCTTTGGATAATTGACGCCTTCTTACCTTTCGTTGTCCTTTGTAATTAATATTTGTAGATCTAGAGGTTTCTCTCAGCCACAGATAACAGGAAGGTGGAAGGGGTGGGGAGAGAGAGGGAGTGTGTGTGTGTGTGTGTGTGTGTGCGTGAGTGTGTGTGAGAGAGAGAGACGGAGAGGGAGGAAGACAGAAGCAGCGAGAGGCTCTGGTTGTGTGTCTGTGGTTGGGGAATGGGTTGGTGTTTGTGTGGATGTGTATTTGGGGCTTTGTGAACCTCTGGAGTTCTAAAGGCGAGGTAGTAAGTGCAGAGTGTGATGAGCTGGATCTCCCCTGTCAGTCGTTACAGAGTTCGGCAGCAGTGACCTTCAACCCTTCTGCTCGGTGTCGGACTCAACTTGAGCCCCTTGTCCAGCTGCTGTGCCAGCGCCAAAATGCAGAGGAAAAAGGGACAGCAGAGGTAAGGAGGCAGAGATTGAGATCAGAAGGGCTTTTCGCCCAGTCAAATGGGCCTCTGGTGACAAATCAATCACGGCCTGTTCAAACCAATGATGCTGCCAGTCTCCAGCTCGCCAACCCCTTCACAACCTCCCCCAGCTCCTCTGGCTCTCCTACATGACACTCAGCTGATAACTGGGGCTCCAGTCGGAGCAGGGCTGCATTTTACAGGTTGATTTGGTCATTAGCATAATTTCTTTTCTACCCCTCTCTTGTTCCGTCTTTACCTAGCACGTACTTATTTATTAAACAGTGAAAACTCGTATCAGAAGAGGGACTGGGGCACAGGGAAACACCTGTAATTAAGTATGTATACTGTCTTGTGCAATGACCCAGATTTATTTATTTGGCTTTGCACTCAGAGGAAGAGCTTCCTGCTGTAGTGTCCATAGCAGATCTGACCAATTTAATCAAACCAAACCAAGTAGGCCTTAGAAGATCCTTCACTCCACCTCTTCCACCCCTTTATGTATCCACTGCCTCCAACCCTTTCTGTATTTCATACCATTAAAACTAGTTTCACTCATTTTTTTCCCCACTATACCCACAGGACAGATATTATTGCTCAACCGGTTTATTTTGCAGGCATCTGTTACAGAACAAATTTTCAGAGCCTTTATGAGGCAGGTCCTTAGCTAGAACAAATCTGCATGGCCCCTGAAACTCTTGTCCTACAAGGAGTGTATAGTAGTACAGACCTAACCAAAGGTAGAAAAACCAATGAAAAATTCACTACTAAATCGTGCTTGGACTATTTGAAGGTGTTTGAAAACAGTTAAAGAGCGATATAAGAGAAGCCCTTGGAAGTTTAGGAAGAAGAAAGTGCTCTCCTGCAGGTTTTGAGACCTTAGGAACTGCATTCTCTGTCTTCCTCTCTTCTCTCCTTGCCCATCCCCTACTCAATCTCTAATACAAAGGAGGGAAAAAGAGTCAAAGTAAGGTTTTAACAGAGTACATACTGCTCTTAGTCCTGTCTAACCCTAATCCCTGCAGTGAAATCCTCCTACAGACAGGAAGAGTGAATATGGCATATGAAGAAAAAGGGAGAAGTCCCTCTTGTCCTCTCTCACCTTTAGTGCCCGGTTCAGAGATGCCTCATCTGCCAGGGTACATTTTGACTAATAAATTTATGTGTTGGCTACCTGAGAGCCACTGGCCAGTCTGACAGTGTGGTGGGAAGGAATGAGATGCGTTGAATGGAGCTGAGCTCTTCCAGGCTCTGTAGGGAGAGCTTGGGAAAGATGGAGCAGCATCAAAAATACAGCACAATATACTAAAAACCATCTCCCCCCTCTCCTTTCTAATATGAGTGAACTCTACGAAACTGAAGTGCATTGCAGATATCAGTGTGGGGTGTTGAACAGCCTGTAGCTGGAGAGTGCTTCGGTTTTTATCTTCAAAGCTGTCCTGTCAAATACAAGGTCTTTTAAACATCAGAGAGATAAAGTTTCTGATTCTGAAGGGTTCGTTTTCCTCTTGGTTTTCCTCAATCAGAAGCTAAGACCATACGACCCCCACAGTAAGCCAGCTCCAGGATTGCTGCCCTGCCACTTGCCCCATGATTTGGGGATCCTTGTATAGAGCAATCTTGATTTGCTCACTGTTTGTTGAGCTCAGTTTTCTTCATGTTAGTTCTTTCTTCCATCTTACATGTCTTGAGGCTTTTGTGGTGTGGCAGTGAATTGAATCTTATGAACTTAAAGGAAAATTGTGGCTGGGACTTGGAGAATATTCATCAGTTACAGAAAATGCTGAAGTCTGAACATGTGAGAATTGAGCTAATGAGTTTTTTCTTCATCTCAGTCCCTCGGTCTCTTTTTTAGTCTATACCTTAATTGCGGTGTTTCCTGACAAAATAATCCTGGCTTCTAACAAAATTTCCATGTGCACCTTTGCTTCAGTGCATTGTATTTCCTTCTACCAACATCCTACAAGAAATTAAGATGATTTACAAAATAATGTGTCTTTCTGTCATCTACTGTCAATAAATAAGCGCTACACCTAAATCTAGCTGATTTCTAAAATGAAAATTCATTACATTTCTGGAAACTTGAACTATCAGCTCTGTGCATTTTAATTAGATTGTCTGTTTTTTCATTTATTACTAATACGGTCCTCTTAACTATGATTTATTTGTTAAACAAAGTGCCATAATCCGTCACTTATTCATCTTAATTTCAGCAAAATTAAAGTAGTCGCTGTTATATTACACCTAATTGCACTTGCAATGAAAAGAACGGAGATGTTAATCAAAATAAATTGAAGATAAACAATAAAATCATTAAATCTTTGCTGCAGTAAGTGTAACTAATCAGTTTTGACTTGAAGCGACCGAACACAAATAATGAATCTGTCAGTGAAGACGCGCTCATTAAATACAGCCTAGTCCGCCAGGGTCCTGCAGGCAGCTTGCACTGAGTCCCTGCGCAGCCCTCCCGGCCTCCTGCTATTAGGGCAGAGTCAGGGAGAGGGAGGAAATTGTGCACCATTTTCAGCACCAAACGTGTTTGTATGTCGCAGTTTGATTAAGTGAAGATTCAAAGCCACAGGTATACAGTGGCTCCTGTAAACACCATGCCAGGAACAGTGCAAGAGCAGTTGCTTTATTCAGGAACCAATCATCAGAGATTAGAGAAAGGGGGGGAAAAAGGGAAATAAAGCACAGAAATTCAGAGATATGAGGCACTTGGTTTGAAAAGTTATTAGAAGTGTTGGTTTCATAGCAGCTCAGTGAAGCTGGTATTGTGTTAAATAACATCCGTTAAATAATATGTTTTGCACTAGCACAAGACACTGATTATAGTCCTCTGCTACACCCACAGCGTGGGGACAATGCCTGGATTAGTAATAGGAGCTGTTCATACACACATTGTCTTTGCATCTTTTACCACTTCTGACCTTACTGCCTCATTACAAGGGACAAAATGGGAACCCCAGTTATTTCTAAACATGTTGTTATGTCCTGTACCTGAGTGGCAGGGCTCCAGCCATCAACACTTTGTACTTCAGCTTTTAAATAGTTTGCTTAATGATTTCAGTCTCCCCAGTGGAGTATTTGTGAGTAATCATTGGTGAGCATGGATTTACCTGGTAAGGAACAATTCTTCTTTAAATAGTGTTGAGTGCTCCCTTTTTGTCTGATGGGAGGCAGCAGCTAAGCACAGGTACCAAATGGAGTGGCCCCAGTTCTGTGGTCCTTGGTTAGGTTTAGTTAGACTGAACAATGTCTATTTTCCGGAACATGATTACCAGTTTCTAAACCAAAGATAATGTTTTGTGGTTTTATGTTTCCCTCCCCTGTGTTCTATCAGCCATTTTACTTATTTATAAACCTTACTGTCCTTTGTCTTAACCATTTACTAAATAATAGAACTCAGCTTAGAATGATGATCAGCACAAAAGATATCTGCCTCGCTCCTGGAATCATAACAGAACCAACATTTCCCAGTGCTTTTCCCTGTACTTTAAGCAGTGGTCAGTCCAAGAGATAGCATGATAGTTGAACAGTTGATGCGCTCTAGCTCAGGCAGATCAGAGAAAAACACGTATTATTTTAGCTTACTTGTTATTATCTATGGATGAAAAATAGGCAGGATAACCTCTGATCAGCAGGCTATTTTCAGCTCACTTTTCTTCTCTTTCACTGTCTATAGTTCATACTGGGGGCACACCAAAAGAAAATTATCATGGGACAACAAGGTTTCACAAAGTTGGGTGACCACTCAGCCAGTTTCCCCTCTCTGCTTTTCTCAGGCTAGTGTGATTTTATTTCTGTTAATAATTGACATTTTTTTCCTTTTTAATGAAAAATGTAGCAGATAACCTTACATTTAGTCTCTATTCTGCATCTTTCCAGTGTTTATAATACTTAGCTTGGGACTCAACTTTTCTCAAGGCACTCATTTGGGATGATTTATATGGGCTTTGTTGGCTGAGTGGCAGGAATTAATTCTATGGTTTGAGTATTACCTGGTTTTTACTGATATAACTAAAAGCACTTAACAGAAGTAGTAAATATTACTATTCCTAATTTATAGAAAAAGTAATAAAAATACAGATTGAAAAGTGGTTGGCAGGATAGGAACCAGCAAATGACCAAAAAAAATTAACAAAAGGATGGATCTGATCCTTCATTAGTCAAAACCTCCTACTGACTTCAGTCAAAATCCACCTTGACTGAAAACGACACAGGGCTCCAGAGCCGCACAGTGGCAAGTGTAAAGTTAATCTGAGAATCTTATTCCAGTTGGGTTCTGTGGGTCTCTAAAAATTTCCCCAATCCAAGTGGCACTAATTGGACCCCATGTTGGGAGACTTTGCAGAGGAGCCCGTGACTGAACCGGCCTTGGAGGCTGAAGTCTTTCTCCTATCTAGATGAGTCTCCTTGAGGTCACAGTTGAAGCACACCAGGGGGCCGGTGGCGAAGCACGCTGCATTTTCTTTACTTCTGCTTTACCTTTCTGCAGCTAGAATATGTCAATGTGCAGGCTCCTTTCTGCTTGCTTAGTATTTCAACTACACTTTGGGTTTACTTACTTACTTTCTTTTTGTTAATGTAAAGTGTTTTGGACTCTGTGCAAGCAAAATATATTTTCAAAACATCAGCCCTGATCATACGTGGTTATGAAGCTGATAGACAAGCAGTTTGTACACAGTGATCAGGAAAAGAGTGTGGACAGCCTACACAAGAGGGAAGACTGAAGGAATCCCCTTTAGCCCAATGCAGAACAACAGCTGATGGTTAAATATCTATGAAGATGTTTCAAGAAGACAAGGCAAGATTTCAGTTTGAATAGGAGGAGACATGCTTGGAGTAAATAAGTGGATCTGACAGTTGACAATGTAGGGATGATAGCTGAATCCACGTTTGACCATGAGATTACACCAGAATAAGATTTGGTTGGAAGGGGGAGAAGGCTCCACTAAATACCTTCAGAAAGCTGGAGCTGTGATACCAGGATGAAGGGTAAGTGAAGAAGTTGTTAGGGATGCAACAGAACCATGAAAGGACAGGGTCAGGGAAATCAAGAAGGACAAGATGTCAGAAACTAGAATTCAGTCAACAATTCTGAATGATGAGATGTAAAGGAGGAGGGAACTGGAACACTAGTTTTCAGCTTTAACAGAGAAGCAGCCCATGCTGTATGCAGATGAGGCTGTTAGGTGCCCAGCTACTACAGTGATAGCTTGTGTTTAAGTGTGTAAATTTGGTGACTAACCAGCAATTCAACACTGCAGCACAGTGACTATTGCTTAGAGGGTCACAGGAGGAGGCAAAGGAATGAAACAGAAGAGATTCCTGGGGAATAGAAACATAGGCCCCTGTATCGGAATGTAATCCTGAGAGTAACAATGGAACCAGCTGTAACTTTGGCAAAGGCCTAGAACTGATTGAAATTGACGGACACCAAAGATAGGGAAAACTAATCATGCCAGCTTGAACAACACAGTGCTGTGCCAAGGAACACTGCAGGTTCCCTTCCACAAGGAGTTTTTCACAATTTGGGTTTGGTATTCTTTTTTAAATAAACTACCAAATTTACTGGTGGTTTTTCCCATTCTCTACTGTGTAACATGATTCATCGGTTCTTACAATTTCATTCAGCAAGAGGTGAATATCCCGTCTCATTTTGCTTTGCACAAGAACTAACGTTAAATGAACAAAGTTAAGAAGTTTCAACACTGCAAAACAACAAATCCTCCACTCAGATTAAATCCAAAGATCCTGAAGTCCTTTAGGAACTTCATTGACCATCACAGAGGATGTAACATGGAACACCAAACTGGGAAAACTCTTCTCTTTACTGCTTACCTTCTTAGTACTTGTATCAATAGATCTCTGTGTTGACATTTCCAGAACTACCTTTCACAGGTACTCTCTAGTGTACAGACTGGTTTAATCAGATTGCATGTTTTTAATGGTAGTTCAGGAATTTTTTTAAAATCCCCTTAGAATTTACTCATTTTCTTTCCAGTCCAGCAGTCTGTTTATATTTAATTTGTGAATTTGCCTCAGCACATCTTTTAATTCCTGGGTTTGACAGACTCTTCTCTACACAACCTCACAGGAGGAAATGTGGAGTATCTATCTATTTTCCCAAAATTCTAATGCAAGAGTGATTTCCCTTCATTTCAGTGTCCCTGTATTCTCATTAGCTTCCTTACTTTCCTAACAAGTAGCCCACTGGCCTTACAATATCTCTTGCAGACTTGGCGCTTCATAATACTTGAGAAAATCTTGTTTTCATGTCAGGCTATCTGCTCCCCAAATCCTCTGTCATCCTTCTAATCTCCACTGTGTATCTGAGACACTGCATTTTATCCCTGTTGACTTCAGAGGTTAAAATTCTACTTCCAGAAAAATATTTGTTTGACTGTACAAACTTCTTGGGTTTTCCTGTAGCCCTGTCCTTCATTTCTGTTTGCCAGCTTCCTCTTTCCGTCTGGTTTTTGCTTTCCCTTACACTGTTACGGTTGCTCAAGTAGCCTCCATGCTGAGTCTGAGGATTTTAATTTCCTCACTTTTGACTTTAGGGTCTTTTTAACTAGCTTCCTCATTTTTTGTACAATCTCTCCCCTGAGGATGTTGAAGTTAATTATATTGTGGTCACTATTACTTAGCGGTTCAACTGTACTTACTTCATAAACTAACTCCTGTGTATTACTTAAGAGAGGCTTTTCTTGACTTGGTTCTTTATAGATCAGAGATAAAAACCCCTAACATATTTATCAAAACATTTTTAACATCCCAGCAGCACTAACTGAAAAGTCTAGAAAAAGGCCTGTACTTGCAGGGGAGTTAATAACATCGACGCAGAGCAGCACTGTAACACTAGGGGAATGTTACTCGGTCTCCATTAATCAGAACAAACCAAATAACCCAATGACAGCTCAATACAGAGGCAGAAGTATAGGGCCCTACTGATAGGCCCACAGCATAATGTTCAATAATGCCACAAAAGAGTCAGAACTACATTCCAGAAAGCATTTCCAGCAAGATCTTATCCCACTTCTAGAAGAAGAGATCATCTTTGCTGGCTTGCAATCCTGAATTCAATTTTATTTTAACATTGTGTAGTAAAGTTTTTATAAAAACACATATTTCCCCATTGTTAAAACAACCAGCTTACACCAGAGATGTTTTCTTAATATCAATTTAAAAGTAATAGCTTATGACAACATGTTGTCTGATGACATCTTAATAAGTACAGGCCCATCAATAGTTATCATGTTACCCCATATTATGGCAGAAAGGATAAACAGATTCCCCCTTAGAAGGACAGTGAAACTGACACGGCTAGTGGTTTTTTGGTTTGTGGTGGTCGTGGCGATTATATTTGAAGTCTGGATCAAAACATGTTTTATCTTGATATTAAAAAGTTCTAGTAATTGCTACTGAAAACCCAAGATGGACAAACCTGAAAAAAATTAGTATTCCATCAACTCTGTGAGACTGTAAAGCCTGAGGAACATCACAGAGCTTACATGAATATTTCATGCTAAGATTTGATTTTTATTTCTAGAACAAGTGCAACAAACTATAATATCAGCTTTAAATAATAAACATTAGCAAGCTAGAAATACTGTGTTTCAAACATTCCTTGTTCACTTGTTCATTCACTCTTATTTCCTTCCTTCTTTTTGTAGTTCTTTCTTTCTTTCTCCTTCCCTTTCTTTCATGTTGCCTGAGTTCACCAGCTTATGCTGGGCAGTCTGCTGTACAAGAGTTTAGTATCATACGAAGTAAGTACTTCCCTCTGCTCCAACAACTTATGTCTTGCTGTTCTGGATTTCTCCTAAGCATCCTTGTTCTTCCAGGCTCATTAGCAACTTAGAGGGACTTGAATGTAGCAGTCTGATTTACATCAGTGATCTTATTCCTTTCAGCACAGGAGGGTTATCTCTTCTGTGACAAAGGCTATTGCAGATATGAATAACTATTTTCATACTGGGCTTTTTTTTGTGTGTCTAGCTGGAATCACACCATCATAGATTTTGCCTCATAAATCTGACTTTGCTTTATAAAGCAATAATGGTACAGTCAGCACTCTGCCATCACAGCAAGGTGAGCAGGGAAGAGTAACTTAGGTCAGATGCTTCTTTATTATTGGCAGATGAAATAGTGTCTTCAACAGCTTCAGAGCAAGAACCAGCTCGGCAGTGTGTTTTCACTAGGAAGGCAGTGCCATTCCGAGAAGCCATTGCAAGAGGGTTTTTCTTGATGCAAGGAGGGCCCTATAAGCCACAGAGCAGAGCAAACCATTAAGCAGGTAACCTACTGTTATTACCCACTGCTATTTTAAAGCTGTTTGACTGAAAATTTGGAGATGTAAGTATTTGGAGATGTAAGAGACATGATCAGGTAACCAAAAATGCAGGAATCCTGTAAAGTCTGGTAGAGTGAGGGAAGAGGAGGATAAACACTGCAAAGCCAACTGCAACTAGTAGGAACTGCACGCACTAAAGTCAGGACCAATGGTGCAGATACCCACAGATGTCCCTTGGAAAAGATGAACATTTAGTGCTGCTCAGAAGATTTGATTGTTTCAACTGATACTCACTCTTTGTAGAAGTGTGCATTTCATACAGGCATTCTCTCTAAAAGAGCTGAGGTGTGAAGAATATGATATAGGAAAAGTTTTGACACCTGAAAGTCACAAATGATTTATGGAAAACCTGTGGTTCCAAACAATGATACCATTAAAGTCAGTTGCAGACTGTTTCCAAGGTCACACAGCTGCAGTAAGAGGTGACTGGGTACAATCAGCATGGCTTCACCAAGGGCAAATCCTGCCTGACAAACCGGGTGGACTTCTATGAACAGGTCACAACATTCATGGATGAGGGGCGAGTGACTGATATCATTTCCCTGGATCTGAGCAAAGCCTTTGACACTGTCCCGCACCACATTCTGGTCTCCAAGCTGCTGGAACTTGGTGGTTTGATAGGTGGACCACTAGATGGGTAAAGAATTGGCTTGATGGCCGCACTCAGAGAGTGGCTGTCAATGGGTCCATGTTCAAGTGGAGGCCAGTGACAAGCAGAGACCCTCAGGGAGCAGTCTTAGGACCAGTCTTGTTCAACATCTTTGTCGGTGACATGGACAGAGGCACTGAGTGCACCCTCAGCAAGTCTGCTTATGACACCAAGCTGCGTGGTGCAGCAGACATGCTGGAGGGTAGGGATGCCATCCAGAGAGACCTGGACAGGTTGGAGAGGTGGGCACAAGCCAACCTCTTGGGGATTAACAAGACCAAGTGTAAGGTCCTGCATCTGGGGCAAGGGGGATTGGACTAGGTGATCTTTCGAGGTCCCTTCCGATCCCTAATGATTCTGTAATTCTATTACCAATACTCAGAATAATATGACAGTAACCACTTCTGTATAAAACCCTGTTCTTTTGCAGTGGTCTTTGCTGAGTAATGTCAGACATCGATACTTGGGAGACACGTAAACTCTGTAAAAAACCCCTACATTTTGCATTTCTGCTAAGATGGGGCGGAAGGAATATTTTCAGATTCAGTCTGCAAGAGAAGAACTTGACAACTTATTGAAAGCTTAAAACCTGGAAGTTGTCAGATAAAATATCAATAAAGAAAATATTTTCAATTTGTGGATCTTTAATTTTTTAGGGCAACGATTGAAAAACTAGCTAAGAGACCCGGAAACATAAAATGTGATCACTACTCTACGTGATGCAAACAAAGGGAATAATTACAGAGAAAAACATTTTCTGACCAAAAAATGACTGAGCAGTCAAGGAATAGAGCTGGGAGAGATTCTGCGAGTTTCCTCATCAAATTAAATAGCTGATTTTTGTTAATCATCAGAGAATCTGATGGGGGAAAAAGTCTGTGGAGACAGTAGCATAAGGAAATGTTTGCCATATTTAGATCTCTTTTCACTAAAAAATGAAGAAGTCATTTCAGGTCAATCATCCTGGGCTCCTTTCTTTAGCGGAATGAGTCTCCAGCATGGCTCTTTATAATAAAGGATTTCATGGGCCTGAGTTATAGCTATTGGCATAATCACAGCTATGAGAAGTAAGAATAGTTATTTCTTATTTCTTTGTGAATGGAGAATGAAAAGGTCATTCAGTGTATGGTACTTCAAACACTTGAAAGGAAAGGAAAGGTATTTTACTGCTTACTTATCTTTTTATGTACTATATAGAAAGTCCACACAATGTTGCCACACTCCTATGCAGAAACGGAAAGAAAGAGCCTTTTTTATTTTATGAGAAAACTTGAGATACATCTGCATTTCATATTTTCACCATAAAATCATGAGGTTTGTGGAAGACATGAAGAAGGTAAATGAGAAACAGCCCTTCCCTGACGCTTCCACAACAGTATTTGTTGAGGAGACAAACGAAATTACGATGGCAGCATCAACACAAACAAAAGGAGGGTGTTTTTTTTTTCACCTGGCATATGGCTAAGTTATGGAAATTCCACAGAACGCAACAAATTATAAATTATACATGGATGTAAAAGCAACCAAAACAAATTAATGGCAGAAATATCCCCTGGCAGCTATGATATCAAGGCAGCACCTCTGGCTGAGAAAACACATGAATTTATTGGAGGCTCAGAAAGGATTCTACATGCTGCCAGGCTCTTACACTTTTCCTTAAGCATCTTCTAGTCCCAGTTTTGGAGGCAGAATGTTTTTAATTTAACTCACTGTTCATGATGACTGTGTTTAGTTTTTTTCATCTCTCTTTTTTTTTTGGTCAGATTTTGTATTTTCTTCTGTGCTTTCCAAAGATCAGTTGTGCTTTTACAGAGCATTGTTACAGAGTATTGCATCGCACCTAGCAATGGAAACCATGTAGGTGCAACTCATTTGCATCCATACAGGTAGGCAGATATGACAGTTTAAACATCTCTCTTGGTTCAGGGCATAAATGAATGTCTCTGAAGACTAACCAGCTCCCCTAACAATGCCTGATGAATCACAGTTTGAACACTAAGAACAGGCTTTTTCCTAAAGCAACATATGTGACCACTTCTGGAGGCTGCTTGCACATAAGATGGGCCGATGACCTGATCCATAACTCACAAGGCATATTGTTTGATAACGACAGGAATTACCAGCTCAAGGTTGATAAAATAACTTGTGCTTCACATGTAAAAAATAGCCTTAATAAGCTTTCTATCAGCTTATAAACACTGGTAGAGATTTTCCTAATCTTCACACACTGAGACATTTGGAAAAACATACAGGAACATTATAATCAATATTATTCCGGTAGCGGTACATTCCCTTTCAAGGCATAACCTTTTAGATGGAGCTTAACTATTGATCTATACAGTCAGCATTTTTTTCCCAGCCATTTGGATCGGCTGAGATGTAGCAGAGAGAATTTCCTAAGTAAATTCAGATTACAGCAGGCTTCACAAGGCTTGTCACTGACTGAGAAGAAACAGTTAACTATGTCTGCATGTGTATTTGTGGCTGTGGGTGCATTTTATATTACCACTGCAGCCAGTGTCACCTAAATTCATCCTAGAGTGCACAGACCTTTATTTCTATGGTATTGAAATGAGAGGTTCTGGTCAATCTGAAAGCATCCTAAGGCTTTCACCAATCTTTTAATTCCTGGATTATTTTCTACTGCCTGAAGTTTCCCTTCTGCTTCCCTTTTGTTTGCTATTAATGCTTCATCTCTTCTGGGAGGGCGATTCACTGCTAATCAGCTCATCTATTCTGAGACATTCAAAAACCCTGCTCTGTGGACAGGCCAGCAGGCATTTCTGGAACCCTTGTGCAGATAAACCCTTCGCTTTCCTTAGGGGCTTCACTGTCTCTGCTGCCCTGTAACTGTTGACAATTACCAGCAAACCAGCGGGCCAGCTGCTGACATCAGTACCACCAACAGAACTGCAGAAAATGTCATTTGGGTTACCTAATGAGCAGCTTGTTTACATAAATAAACCAGGTAAAGCAGGGAAAAAACCCACAATCCTACAGCTCAGAACACAAATTAATATTAAGCAGATAGAGAGAAAACCCTCCTGCATATGAACAGGAATAGCTACATAATCTTTAATACTTTTGTTTTCCTGTTGTCTTTTAGCACTTCCACACAGAAAATACAGGTTTCGCAATCTGAACAAATATTTAAATATTCAGTCTCTAGTTAGCAGAAATTTTGAACGAATTCTCCTATTTCACTATCACCGTTTGGAGGGCACAATCTATGCTCTTGTATCTGTGCACAGGATCCTCAAAATTACCCTATTTTGCTTGCTTATACAAAACGGTTAGGGAGTACTGTATTGCCTGCGGTATCCCTGAACTAGAAGAAATTCTGGTCACTCATCCTCTTCACACCTTTCTGATTTCCTCTGGCTCAGATTTATGAGCTCACACTTGGTTTATTAGGCAGTCTTTGAAACCAGAGTTTCCACAGACTGTATTTGCAGTGTTCCTCTTGCCAGACCCATTAGCATGTCTTCTGTAGCAAGGACAGAACTTTACCATTTCTCATAAACATTCTCAGTTATTTTTATTAATTAAACTCGTCTCTATTAACTGTGACCCTGAGATAGACCATCCTCTTCTTGAAATCCATACTGTTTTTTAAGTCAATGATCTCACATTTACCCTGTACCGTATGTAACAGTAAAAACTCGCCGCTCAGAACTTTTACAAAGTACCCACACATTATCCACAATGAGAAACTGTGGATGTACAGTTTCCAGTGTGGACTTGCTACTGTAATTCCCTGCCCTAAAGGCAAGAAAACACACTAATTACAAATCAGTCACCTACAAAATAGATGTCTCACTGAGAAACAGTAATTCTGCAAGATGTTTTTCCTGCTTATCAGATATCAGACAATACCAGTCCATCCACCAACACAGCTATCCAGTCCTCCTCTTGAAATTCAGGTTTTTGCACCTTGGTTTTTCCATGCTGGATTGATGACATACTTTCTAATAATTTATTCTGTGAGAGGATTTAAATCGCTCATTTGAATCACTCAGCACTTTACTCCTTAGCATGTCCAGTGTCCTATGCTTGCATACTGCATGGTCCCCATTAAATATTTACTACATCTGTTCATATGAATAAGTTTATGCAACCTTCACAAAACTAAGCAGAACGGAGCAATACTGAAACTCTCTAGCTCTCACTCTTAAAATGTCAGTCCATTTTCCAAAAAGGTTGATGGAATTTTAGAAACTCTTAGCCAATCCCAAAATGACTTTTTGTCTATAATGTCTATAACCTCACCAGCATTTTACCAACTTCCCGGTCCTTTTCCTCACTGTTGGAGGTTATTGGTTTTGGCTTTTGTAACCAGTTACTCAATATTTCTACAAACTTTCCCTTATTTGATGGTTACATACATAATCTTCCAAACCACAGCTCAGGGTCAGAACCATGCACAGGCACGACCACAGCTCAAGCCTTGAAAAAATGCTCAGACTGGAGCTACCATAAGGTACAGTGTGCAAGGAAGTCTACAGTGGAAATACCTCATCTCAAGTCCTCAAATTAGTACTAGAAACACTCCTTCTCATCTACCCAAACATTTTTTAAACTTACTGTAACTGTGAACAAATTTTCCAGGACTTCTATGCATATTTTGTGTTTATTACTGAAAGGAGGATGGTATGAGTTCTCCTACGCAGCCTCTCTGGGAAGCAAATGGGATATAAAAGTATCTCAAATGGGATATTCTCTCCTCCCTGTTTCTAGTTGACTAGATTCTCCAGCCAAGCACTTGGCTTCCACAGTGATTTGCAATTTAGAGGTAATTTTAAGCCAAAGCTCCAATTTTATTCCTCACTACATACCACTCCAACTCTGCTTTGGAATTGTTAAATTACACAAGTTTGGACACTAGAAAATTGTCCAAACTTTCCTGATAACTTCCTGTAGGAGATATTTAATAAAACTGATGGCTACCTGGTCGATGCTGTTGGCCAACTCCGTTAAGGCACGCATCAAAATCTGTCCTACTGCAACTTTGGAGTCAGTGAGAGCTGTGTTTTCAGCAGGCTGCATTTCATCTCTGCTTCAGTCCTTCCTGAGAAGCCTCCAGTTCCCTTTATGGCTTCACTTGGGCTTCCAATTATTTCTAGCCTTCCTTAAGTACCTTGGAGCCATTTTGGTTTCTGTGACCAACACTGTGAAACAATCTGTTGTAGCTCTGTGGGAGCACCAGCTCTGGCCCTTCTCTCTGACTTTTCCTCGGACCTGTGTGGGCATCGGGCACTTTATTTCTGCCTGGGGCTCCATTCTCGGGGCCACCGGGTGAGGACAGTCCAGCCCATGGCCGCCTTTCTAGGCCTTTCCAGGCCAGGCTCGATATCGGCCACCAGCCTGTGGTGCAATTGAGGCCCTGCTCGAGTGGTGCCGCTCGGTTCGCTCCCACTGCCGGGCTCAGGAGGCAGCGAAGCCCGCTGGTCCCG
>VZRI01005355.1:632277-851819 GCA_013397515.1 Upupa epops
GACCATGGGATCCCGCATCAAGTAAGTGTCCCCGCGGCTCCGCGTACCCTGGGAACGCGGGAGGGGTCGGGAGAGCGTCAGGGGAACTCGCCGTCTGCCTCGGGCTCTGTGAGAGGCCGCGCGGGCCAGACCCTGCCGAGCCCACAGGCCTCGGGGAGGGCAAAAGAGAGCGGGAGGAGGAAGGAGCTGGAGGCTGGAGCAGGAGATAGGGGCTCTCACCCGTGCTGACTAGGGGAAGAAGAAGGAAGGAGGAGGCGGAGGCGGGAGGCCCCGGAGCCGTCAAACGCAACTCTCGGGCAGGACCCCGGGCTGGGAGCTGCCTCGTCCCGCAGCCCCGGACAGGGTTGTTTCCAGCCCTCACACACTGCTCTGGACCTGGCTGCCCTCTCTCCTCGCCGCGGTTCTCCGGGAGCAGCGCCTAGGACAGTTCGAGTGTTAGCGGTGCGGGCCCTCAAGGGTGCTGGGGCTGCTGATGTACGACTGTTTTCACTGCCAGCACTATGAGATCTGTGGGGTGTGGTGGGGTCGGGAGAGTTCAGAGCTCCTCGCCTAACTTAGAGGGTGCCAAAGGAAAGAAGGATTGTCTGGTTGTGATATCCTGGAAGTGCATTAGCAGGGGGGTTTAGGGGAAGGAGAAGGGTGGTGCGATGGCCAGTGTGTTGGCTGGCTGCTCCATGCCCTCAGTGTTTCATTTATTTCTGTAAAACTGAGGGTTGATTTATTGGTGAGCCCTGCTGGTATGTTTGGTGTTTTCATAGTTCATTAATATGCCATTCCAGGCAAATTCAGTTCCCTTGAGACATGCAGAGGTGTAGTAAAACTATTACGAAGCAGGGAGTGCTGACGTTTTTGAGCATGAAAAGTACGATAGGGTGGGGAGATCCAGCTCTATTGTAGTAATTGTAGTTCATTCACTAGTTTCAGTAGGTGCTGTTGAGCAATTGCTTTTCCTTCTTGACCATGGTATTCCTCAAGATTACATAGGGCTATTACTTGAAGATGAGATTGCTGGTGACACATTGCAGCATCCTTAATGTGATGACACATCTTCATGTTCCCAAGCCTACAGGCAGTTAGACATGAATGTGTATCCCAGCAGGTGTTTTAGGTAATTGTAAGTGGATGGTAAGTGTTGGTAATGATAGCACCGAGGTGAGATGTTAGTTTCAGAAAGCAACTCTTCTGTTGCCAGAGATGCTCTTGGGATGTGTTTTAAACTTTCTGGGGCGTTTTTTGGGTTCTCAGCTGTTGCTACAAAAGATTAAAGTCTGAGAAATGAGTTAGGCTCTTAAAATCTATCCATGTATGAATGGAAGCTAAAATTGTTGCTGTTGTGACAGCAAAGCCGTAACTTGCACCTTTGAATCTTGCAGAGGTCACCCTTGCCTATGTTATCTCAAGATTATGATCTGAAGTGACTTCTTACAATGACTTTGTTCATTCAAATTCCATTATGAGGCTGGTGCTCACTTGTGCATGTTTTTTTGTGTATGTATGGCCTGCACAAGCTATGTTTACTATTTTTGGGGTTTTGATTGCTAATTTGACCTTTAATACACTTTGCTGAATATGAATATAATCACTCATCTGAGAGGCTTCAACTGAAAACCTCGCCCATGTCAGTGAGGAGATGTAGCAGTTAAAAGTGTTTATTACAGCTATGGATTTTGGAAGCATTGCTTTTCGTTCCTCTTTAGCTTTGTGAGGAAGTATTTTGTCCATTCTGTGATTAGGCAACTTCACCTTGAATAACAATTCATACATTGCTTTTTTCCATGTCAGACAGAGCACTGTTCCTCTGGCAGACTACGGACAAACTTTCAGTACAGTCTGAAATATGTAAAGAATGAGAGAGCCTATCTGAGTAAGAAGCTTTTCAGGTCTGCTCTTCGGAGCTGGGTGTTTAATCCAGCAGAGATTTTCAGGTGGATAAGTAGATCGCTTGATGAGGCTATTGGAGGGGTGAGTGAGAAAGCTGTTTTCTAAGTGGGTATAATGAGGCATGGCTTCTGTAGAGGGGTCATCAGTACCTGTTGGAGCCCTCACAAAAGCCCAGTAGTTGGATCTCTCGCTTCCTGATAAAGGTTGATAAGGAGGGATCTTAGACTCCTTGGAGATAACAACTTGCACGTGCCTGAAACCTGGACATAGATGTCAGTTACATTTTTGATAGATGTGTAGTAATGAGTCATTTGAGTGAAGGATTGCCTGGAGAAAATTACCAATAGCTGCATCAGGCTGAAGTGAAAGAAATCAACAAGCTGCCAGTAGGTCTGTAATCTGGTTTGTGTATAGCTGCAGGCGGAAAAAAAGGTAAATTGAGTGTTGGGTTACACTGTTAGATTAAGTTTCGTGTTGGAGCATGTCAGGTGCTAGAAGCAGGACACTGGGCCAGCCGGGTAATATTGAATAGCAATCTGGTTAACCTGGCTGATACTACAAGAGAGAAAGGATTGATATTGTTCATTTTCAAAATGATGTGTCCACATGAATCTCATTGACAGAATGGCACTGTACCATAAAACCCTTGGTATGTTTCTTTCCAGGGGCGGTTGTATTTCAGTAATGACAGAGGAGATCCCTAATATAACTCTGGGAATGCTTTTAGATACTTTAAAAACAGAATTTGCTTGGAAGTAATAGTATTTGGAAAAGTCAAATACATAAAATTAATTGGGTTTTGAGGTGCAATTTCTAAATTGAATTGACAATTAGAGATTTCTGCTAATGGGTGTTTTTCCTGCAAAAGTTGAGTAACTAAGTCTTGATACAATACAATTAATTATCAGGGTCAGGCTCCTCTTATGCCTCACTTGTTGAGTAGAATGATACTTTATGTTGGAAAGTGTGTGTTCCTATGTGGATGAAAAGATGCTCCTGTCAGGATGGGCTTTAGATAAGGCATGTACTTCCATACACCCAGTTTATTTAATTTTGTTCTGCATGATCTCTAACCGTTTGGTAAAAAACCTAAATTTCAGTAGTAGAAGGTGCACAAGTATTTTATTTAAAATATTCTAGTATACTTCAAGGTAAAATTGAATTTCTTATGGATTGCTTTGACTCTAAAGCTATATGTACGTCAGAGATTTGAAGCAATTCCTACAACCGGCATTTATCAAAAAGCATTCTTTTGTCATCTAGCGCCTTCCTAAACTTCTGTTAGTGAAAAGTACTGCATTTCCATATGAAAATACTCAGTTATCAAGCAGTTACATCTGTTCATTCACTGGATAACTATTCAAGGGTCAGTTGGTGATTATTTGGGACTTTGTGTACTTCAGGTGGGAGTGCTTTCAGCACATGGAGGTTTCAGTACAGCGCACAGGTGGTATTTGTGGTCTGCAGGGCAGTTTAATAGCCATAAAAATGAACTGCAAAATATAGGTATTGTGATGCGTGGTTGGGCTGTGTTGGTGACTGCAGCGAGACTAGCAGTGACTTGATTCCTTAATTCCTCTGAAAAGTTATAAAATATTCAGCATACAACAATGACTTCATTCTGGTCCTGAGGTGTTAGCTTGTTGAATGCAGCCTTTAATACTGAGCTCCTGACTTGGCAAAGCTACTTTAATTTCACTGTGCATATAAATAAGTGGACGTTTGTCATGGAATATTAAAGTACAAAATGTGATGTCTTTTTGTCTGCAGGTTGCAGGGGGTGTGTGTATATAGTACGTGCTTTTGCCAGCCGTGTTATACGGTGTTTTCACTAAAGAACGAGAACACAGCCTCTAACATAATACTGAAAAGGTGTTTGTTATTTTATCCATTAGCTGTAAAAATATTATAAAATTTATGAACCTTTAATTAAGGAAACAGGGTGCTAAAAATAAAGACATAAACAAGGAAGGTAAGATAAGGCTGCACAGCAATATGTGTGAAAGGAAAATCAGTTCTGGTGTTACATGGCTATCATTTCACCCTCGTGCTGTACCCTGGTGGGAGGGATGTAGCTGAGGTTCTCAGATTTTTAAGTAGCACAGAGAGAGTTAAACAGATTTGGTTTTATTCAGAAAAGTAATAGTTGACTTATTGGTTTTAGATTTATCAACTTATGAATTAATTTTCTGGAGAGTGGCCACTTAATACGAATCATTTGGGAACTGGTGGCAAATTAAATTAAATTAATTGAATTGTGAACGATATTGTTGCCCCTGCGAGGTGCTCTGTAAAACTGTGGTGTGATCCTATGCTACAGAAATCCAACGGTAGCTTTTCTGTTGATTTAAATAGGTGTGGGGTTTGGCTTAGAGCCACTCCAGTTGCACTAAGTGGGCCTGTGGCATAGCTAGAAATGTTTTGTTTAATCCTTTTGGTGTTAAAGTCGGATTAAAAATAGTATAAATTCTCTGAGGAGGAGGCTGAACTCTCTGGTGTGTTTATGTATTTGGTTTGAGATGCTGGGTAAGATGCGTTTCACATGTAAAATGATTATTCAGGTAGGAATGTACGTGTATATGTTTTTTATCATGATTTTCATCCTTAGCTGTAAGGGAACTAACAGTATTCACAAGTTAATTATACCTCAGCAATTTTCTAGTGTTATCTAGTTTACATTAACACACGGGAGACAGTGTCATTGCTGCACAAGCAGCCATAAATTTAGAGCAGTCATGTAGTCTTTAGTCTTGATTTTGACCAGAAAAATCTAAGAATAAAACGTCACACGCCCAGACTTAGAAAATCCTTATTTCAGTAACTAAACAATTACAGTCTAATGTGTGAATCTCATAAAAAGGAAGAATTTGGAGTAGCTACAAGTGGTGGAGTCAGGAATTTAACTCAAGATGTACTTTCTTATATAATCACCTGCTGCTTTTCGTGCTCCTCATGAAATGCAATTCCAGAGCATCACTTGTGGAATTACGTTAGTAAGAACTGAAAATGTGCACTTGTTTTTTTTTTCTTGGGTCTCTTTCCTCAAGCTTCACTTATGCTTGTAGCCAAATTCAGTGTATTTTTTGAGCATTGCACCTATTTATTTCACATGCATCTGGCATCTTCTGGATCTAAGACTGGAGTCTCATGAGGTGAAACCTTGTGCACCGGTAATATTCATCAGCATGGGCTTTTGCTTTTGGCAAAGAAGAAGTGTTCTGACAGACATTAGATAGGGGAGCTGTCTTCATGCTAAATACAGCCTCTTAAACTTTTCGATAATGATTTAATTTTTCCAGTAACACAATGAGTGACTTTGCATCCTTTAGGCTGCAGCTTTTGGTTTTTGTTTTTCTTTTCTGAGCAAATAGGTGTCATGGAGTAGAACTCAAGGGTCACAGTTATGAAAATGTGAGTCTGGATTGTTTGTTGCATTTGGAGAATGTGTCTGCCTGTTGAAAAGGGTATTCAGGTTTTTTCTTTCCTGTATTGATCACATTAGGTGACTAACTTCTGCATTTGAAGGTAAAGGTGGTATATGAAGAACTTGGTTTTGCAAGTAGCCCATGTAATCAAAATCTCAAATGTGGCCAAGAACTGAAATAACTGTTGCTTCTGTTGTTGTGTCACAGGCACAGGTTTGTTTTTCTGGCAAGGTTCTCAATGATGGGCCTGTGGTATTTTACTGTGGAGAAAAGCAGACTAGTCACAACAATTGAATTGACTTAAAGGTTCTGTGTGGCTGATTTCTAAGTGTTTTGATTCTTTTTCCCCTCTGTGGAAGTTTGTTAGACACCCTGTTCCTTCTGACTCATCTGAGCTCCAGTCATATCTTGTTTAACACCAGATCTTTCTGCCTTACTAGCACATTAACGAGCTTTGGTCTATAGTCCGTGGTGGTCTTGCATCAGTTCTTCAATCCCAGTGTGACTAAATGAATGCACACTGGGAAACATTCTCAGTGTGCTAAGTATGCTTTCTTGTTTTTCTTTCAGACAAAATCCAGACACTACCTTTGAGGTCTATGCAGAAGTAACCTATTCAGGAGTCAGCTGCGTTGGGAAAGGTACAGTTTTGCACTGTAATTCTACCAATTTGTTGGCTAAAACCAGTGTGTGAGATGCGTGTTCACATGATGCAGTTCTGGCCTTTAAAGTTATCTTCATCACTGGCTGTGTTGGAACTTTTCCAGTTTGCACTAATAATGAGAAATTACTGCCTGTGCCCCTTATCGTTGGCAGTTTTCTGATGTCTTTGACTGTTTTGCCTTTTTTGTCTTTCAAAATGGAGATAACCGCTTAGTTGGAGAAAGTAAATGCGTTTTCACACTTGTGTTTGCTGCTCATATGAGGGATGGCTAGTTTTAAATAAAAACTTACTCTGAAAACTCTTATGTGGATTTTATTTTTACTTCCTCCTTCTTGCTTGTCTACACAAGTATTTTTATCTGTTCCCAGAGTTCTTCCTTTGATCAAACCATTTTTATCTAAAAATAAGGCATGAACACAGCTTAGGATCTGGTTAACTATTTTTACCAAGGATTGTTACCAAGCCACGATTACACAAGTATTTATCTAGTGTTATTTCTGACAAGGTTTCCTGTGTTTATGATAGAGAAGTCCCACAGCCCCTGTAACCAACATGTGAGTAAAATTTGTGAAGGTTTAATTGAAATGTATTTGGTAAGTTCCTCAGGTTTATCAAAATCAGGAAAGGCAAAGGCTGAGGTTCACAGTGCTAGGATTTAGATCAAGACTCAATGACTGCTTGGTGAGGTCAGCCTCGAGGATGTCATGACAAGGAGGGATATCAAAAATAAGTAATTATGCTTAGTCAATACGTGCTGGAGTAAGATTTGTAAAAGGATCATGTGTGTAATAAACAAACAGAAAGGATGTTGTTTTTTGACTGCAAAGCTACTTATCTCCTCTTATTGTCTGTATTTGTCTGTTACAATCAACAAAAGTCAAATAGCTGCAAGTCTTTCCTTCCCTGCCAAAGCCTCTGTAGGAGCTGTAACTGGAATACAGTTTTGGCTTGTCCTACTGCTGTATGCCACCACAACCATTTGATGTAACTGCAGGAGCTCTTTTAATAACTGGTCTTTGTTTCTGCACATCTGACCTGGATTCTAGTGCCAGAAAATCGGAACAAATTTGACCATAAACATTACATTGTACAGTACTAGTGTCTGGGTATAATCTTCTCTTTGAAGTTTGTTTGCATCCCCCTGGAGGGATTAATTCCCTGCTGTGGGAAGGTGGGTTAAAAAGCACGGAAACTACTTTACAGGTTTTTAATTGGAGAATTTAGTATACATTTTGTTCTGTAAACCAACTCATTCTGTGGGAGTTTCACATAGCTGCGTTCTTAGATTTGTTGCATGCATTTGTAGGTGCAAAATCTTCAGAAAGTACAAGCCATCGATTTAATAATTGTTTTTACAACTCCTATATTAACAAGAGTGTTTAAAAAACTATTTCTTCCCATGTAATGGATCCAAAAATTAAGACAACTGTTGTGGAAGCTCGTGTCTAGTGATCAATAGGGCTACTGATCACTTACAGTGCTTTTAATCCTGGTACCAATCTCCTGACATGGGCTTGAGGAGAATGCATTGCTCCAGAGCTGTAACAGTCCCGGTGTGGGAGATTGTCTGGCCTGTGGGATGGTAGAACATGCCTCTATTTTATTTTATTCAAAAGTTTGTGTAAGCCCAGCTGGTACCTAAGCCCTGCCAGCTGCTCGCTCGCTCTCTTCCAGTGGGATGGGGGAGAGAACTGGAAGCATAAACGTAGAAAAGGATATTGTCCATGTGACTTTAAACTATTGACTGAAATGTAAAGCTTTCATAGAATTCATAGTTCACTTTCATTTCGCTGAAGTGGGAGGTACTGACTTGTGTTAATAACTACTGACAGACAGTTGCACATGTGCGTAACTTTACTGGTCATGTAATCATTAATTATCTTATTTAAGAGTTTATTTGGTTAATTACTTCGGAATGAATGAAAGCAGCATTATCTGTGACTACAGTGTAGAATCACAGAACCATTTATGGTTGGACCTTGCAGATCATAGAGTCCAACTGTACACTCAGTACTGGTAAATGCACCCCTAAATTGTGTCACTGTGATGGTGAGCAAGCTAGAGCAGAGACTTCTCGGCTTGCTCAACCTTGAGGGGACTTCAGAGACCCTGAATACCAGCCGTCCTTCCTAGGAGTTGCTCAGCAAGTTGAGGTGTCCAGGTGCTTCACAGTGGTGCGTGGCAGCAGGACAGGAGACAATGATATAGACCGAATAAAGAGGCATTCTAGTGATTGTCTGTTCATTGAGAGGGTGCTCAGGACACTCCAAGAGGTTGTGCAATCTCCATTCTTGAAGGTTTCAAGGACCTGAACTGCATCACAGCCTGAATAACCTAGTCTGACCTCACACCTGGCCTTTCTTGGAATAGGAGGCTGGACTGGAGACCTCCTGACGATGCAGCCAGTCTGAATTCTCCAATGATCCTAAGTCTCGATTCCTAGAAATCTAAGCTTTGGGAACATCTGAAGGATGTTTTGCACTCTTAATAAAGTACGAAGAGAAAACTTCTTCAAAACCAAGGGTTTGCAAAAGCAGCCATTGTTTTTTTCCAGTCCAGGCAGAACTCTGCCAAACCACAGTGAAATGTGTGAGCTGAGAAGGGAAACGGTCACTGGGTCAGCTCGGCTGTGGTCAGTGTCCTTTCCCCTGTAGGTTGTTCAGAAACAATGGTCATCTGTTCTCAGCACTGGTGACCTGAGTGTTTCTGGCACACCAGGTCTTTGTTCCATTACACCATTCCAGCTGTGTATGTGCCTTTTTTAGAGATTTTTCTGGCCAGGTCACTTCAGGTAAATGTGGTTTTGAGAAGAGTGAAGGAAGATAGCTGCAGCTGTGATGAGCAATATTAAGATGAATATCTGCTATTGGAAAGATTTCCCTTAGCTGATTGAATCTAAGGTAGTGTATGATTTTCTTTTTTAATTTGAATTCCTAAAATTAAATAAAAATATAAAATTGGTTTTTTCTTGACTGTGTTTCCACTCTTCTAAAACTTACCTGAGCTGTCTGGAATTCAGAGTTTCATCCTTCCATAGTTCAGCAGTGCATTCATTCTTGTGCTGCTTCTCAGTGTCAGCAAGTCTCACTGTTCTCTTGTCCATACCTGATTCTGGTAAACAATGGTGCCTCCTCACCAGAAGTCTAGGGCAGCAAAAGAGAACAGAAAGAGTGGAATCTGCAGCTTCACAGTGACAGCACATGGAAGGTACCTAGTGTGAAATCTGGGGGGTGTGTGTCAAGTACAAGTATGTCAAGCGTAGGAACTTTTCAAGTCTAGGGCTTCTCACTAACTCCCACACAGTTACTTTCAGGAAAAGGGAAGAAAATAGTCATGGTTTTATTTTTAAAAATGGCTTATTATTACAGGGAAAATGAAAATAAAAAGCTGTAATGTTAATACTTTGATTCTTTCCTTTGTCATGTCAGGTGAGTATTGGGTAGCCAGGGTGACTGGGAGGAAAGGTTTGGTTCCAAGGCTGGAAGACTGGCTGATGGGCTGGCTTAGGTGAAATAGTCCTAGCAGATGCCTTTTGTGTGGTGGTGTTAGTGGGATGGAGTCAGATGCTGACTGCACAGATGGGCACAGCAAAGTCATCTCTTCAATGGTTATGGCTGGTAACTTTGGCTTTCAACTGTTCCAGGGGAGTAAAGAGGTTGGTTGGGGAATCTGATGGCTAAGACAAATTCCTAGTGACATATAAGGCTTTATTAAAATCTTAGCTGGAAATTCTGAGTTCTTTGGTGTCTGTTCCCTAACGGAGCACATTCCTCAGCCAGTCACACCGGACATCTTAAACTGAAGCTAGAATAACATTTAGAAGCTTGGCTGATAAGTTTCTGTCTTTGATGCATGATATTCTCTCATTTATGGGGATCGTTACCTGCAACAGGTAATTCGAGAGCAAAACCAACACTTCTTAGGAAATATTACTGTTTTACTACTGAATTTCTTTTGCCATTTTTAAACTTCAGTGAATGCAGTGATGGAGAAGAAGAAAATGCATTTTATGAGACTGTGAAGCCCTAAAGGAAGCTTGTGCAGTGGTCATAATAGTAACAGCCTCACCGAAATGGAGCTAGTAAATTACAAAGGACATGTTGTTTAACAAATATTAACTGTGTAAGTTAGTCCGAGCACTTTAAAGGTTCAGTCCTGTGCTGCTCTCATATGATGTGTTTGTGACTTGGACCTGGTGTTCTTCTTTTTCTCTTTACAAACCTCAGCTTAGCGATTTGGTTTTTTTTGAGGTGCAGAAGTAGAAAGACTCTAGTAGCAATTCTGGTTTATATAAAGAAATTAAAGCATGCTAACTGCTTAGGAAATCTTTTAACTTACAAAGCACTTTATGATCTGAAAACTGCTGCGTATCATTCATCGGAAATGCGATGTGACAAATGTAAGGATCTTGCTGGACCTCAGCCAAAGATCCTCTCTTGTTAGATGGGGCTGTGAGGAGAATTGTAGTCTGTCAAACTGTTCATGCAGAAAAAGAGAATTTGCTAGTCCAACTGATCAAAATAGCCTCTAAAGTATGAATGTTTGAAAGTAAATGCTCACAAGAGTAAGACACCCCACTACACCCCTGTCAGGGAGGACGTAGCGTGCTTTTGTATGGGGTTTTTGTGTTCTTGCCAAAGCAGACATTATAAAAGTGTGTCAAATCTGTAGCTTTACCATGCAGTGTGCCAAAAGGCCTTTCTCTCCAAGGACCTCATCTTTCATCTTTTTGTGAGTGTAGCACAAATTCTTGCTGTGTGTTCAAGGAAAAAGTTAAAATATTTCAGTACGGCTAAAGGGTTTCTTTCTTTTTCTAAAAGAAGCAGCCGTGGAAAGTTAGAAGCCTAAATGTGATTGCGTGGACAAAGTGTGTTAGAGTTTAACAAATGTTCACTGGATTAGGAAAGGAAATGCAGTTTATACTACTTCTTTTATGACAGAATTTAAAAGGTCTTGCTGTAAGACTCGCCATGTGCTTCTTTCTTTTCTTGACAACATACCACTAAGTTGAAAAGGGAGATGAATCTTAGAAGGAAACTATTAACTCTGAGGTAGTTTATCATTGTTTGAGAGAAAGGATGGCATTTGCATTTGAATTGGCGCTGAGAGTAGCATGTACTACTAATCTTGTTCCTACTAGAAGCTTGTGAGTAGTTTAAGTACTTCCTTCTTTACTTTTCATGTTCTAGCCTTGTGTTGTAATAGTTCTTCCCCTCCCTCTTCCCCCTTCCCAGCAGATCACAAACCTTACAACTTAAACTAATCGAAGTCCTTAACTCTACTGGGAGAAGTCATAATGTCCTTGGGTCTTAAAATTATTCTACAGTTGTCACTATGGTTTCCACGATACAGTGTTCACAGGCAGAGAGAACTAGCAGGTTTCTGTCTCTGCAAACAGACTTGCTGCTACTTATCATTCTCTTTTTGTCGTATGTTGTCACTGTAGATAACAGAGCAGTCCCTGCCATATAGATCAAGTATTTTGCTGAATATAGGCAAAGTTAGCAGTTCAGGATTAAGAGTCGTCATTGAGAAGTTTGTGACCCTTACCCACGGACATCTTGGAGCAGGCTTTTTTTTTTAAGGTGAGAACATTTTGTTGAAGCCTGTCTGCTTGGCGTTGCAAAACAGGTGAGGGAAAAAGGCTTAGCAACACCAAGGGTCGGGTCTCTTCCCATTAAAGGTGCCTTTCTGGAGCTTTCTGTTGAACAGGAGCTGTAATGCAGGTATCACAGGTTTTCCTAGCCCATCTTTAAGGTATCCTCCTGCTACACCTAGCTTCCTAAAGCAGGACTGGAGACCTAAGCACATCTGAGTAGATGGGTTGTGTCTGGGAATTCTCATTCTCCTATGCTGCTGCTTTGTTTTTCTATTTCCATTTGATTGCTTTTAAGTACAAACAAAGAGGAAGATTTTCACAAAGAAGTTATTAGGGCTGCAGTGTCCAGATGAAATAAGCGCTGTCTGACCTGTTTGCTTTTGAAGCCAGTTTACAGTTTGGCTTTTACAGTGTAAATGAAACACATAACTCAAAGGGAAAACCACTTTATGAAAAAATGCTAGGATCTGTCATAATGCGATTTGTCAGGACTGTTGTCTGACACATTTGTAGGTGTGTTCTGAGCTGATCACACTAGATTGAACAGAACTCCAAACGTTAATACAAAGTGTAACTGAATGCTCTTCTGTTTCCATCAATTATTTTGTGGGTAGAGATGTTTCTCCTTCTTGCTTCATGCT
This sequence comes from Upupa epops, assembly GCA_013397515.1. Taxonomy (NCBI): domain Eukaryota; kingdom Metazoa; phylum Chordata; class Aves; order Bucerotiformes; family Upupidae; genus Upupa; species Upupa epops. The sequence goes on from VZRI01005355.1 coordinate 644,488, forward strand.
TTAACAGCTTCTGTCTGGAGTCTTTTCTGTCTCACAAGTATTTGCTAGTCTGCACTATATTGCTGCTGCTGGCACTGTTTAACTAGACAGAAAAATTCGGCACAGAAAGTCTCACTCACAAGACTTTAAACTCTTTTGTTGATTTATATTTTTTTAAAGGAGCTTGACATCTTCATCAAGTTCACAGTGGGCCTGCTTTGTTTGCTTTCTCTTGAATGCTTGATAAGATTTTTCCTCTATTGTTTTGTGCAGCAAGGACAGAACTTGCCATGGCTGAGGTGGTTTTTTTGTAAATCCACAATATGGTCATTGTCTGCTGCTGAATAATTGTGACTGCTTTTTGTACAACCAGAACTAAGGCTTTGGCTGTGAACAGATTCCTTCTTAGCGTGAAAAGAGACTAATCCATGTAAATACAGCCCCAAAATAAAGCTTTACAGAAAAAGGGAAAGGCTGCTAAGCAGGAGGGCAGAGGTCAGCAATTTAACCTTTAACCTAACAAATAAGAAGCATGAAAGTTCCCGAATTGGTTTACAAAGGCAAGCTCCTGTGATCTGTCAGTTTTTCTTTTCATGATAGAGTTGGGTGAGAAAACTGACTGACAGCCAGTGCCTTTTTAACTGCAGGTTCAAATTAACTGCTAAACTGAAACTTTTGTAGGGAGGCTTTTTTCACGATTTTAACAAATTATTTTCATTCACCAGCTGTACTTATAGTTTTCCTTGAATTTCTAGAGTAGTTTGAGTGGTTGTTCTTTTTAGAGAGTTCTTGAGAGGCTCCATTTAGATCCCAAATACTACTGAAACATTTAATATTTCAGCATTTGAAGCATTTGGGAATTTGACGAAGCACTTGCTGCAATTAACTCTCTGCTAATGTGCTCCTCTAAGAGTAGGGGTGTTACTCCAATAACTGCAAAGAGATTGAATAGAGTCAAAAAGTTGTTGTTGCAGGGGTTGTGTGACTTTATTTAAGGGAGTAATTTTAACTTTAATTCATTCTCAGCCACAAAAATTTCCGAGGTGGTTTGTTTTTGTTTGTCCTTATTTAATCACAACAGGTAATCTCATTAATGAGTGTTAACTTTTACTTAAAGCTTAATGTATCTGCAATCAGCTCTTAATCTAGGTACAGACATTTCTGTAAAGAACTTTTAATTAGAGTGTCATTCAGATGAAAAAGAAACAAAGTAGTAATGACTTTAAAGTAGACTCCCTGTAGATTAAGAGTAGAGATTCTGGGGTTTTTTGCCTAATGTTGTAAGAATGGTCCCAGAAATGACTGACACGGTCCATCTGTAGTCCTACCAACGCATCCGGTGAGGGTGTTCAGAAATTGTGCCCATGGTTAGTCTGACATGTAGGTCAGTAATTCTACCCAGAGCACTATTTCTCCTGTGAGCAAAGCAAGTGTGGTAAAGCTAAAGATGAACTACATCTATTTTTGGTCCTGGTCCTCTTTGTTAATAGGTAGTTCCTTGCAAGAGAACACAAACTCCCACTCAAAAGGAGGCCTGTCAGAGTGCCCCAGGCACTATTGGGCTGCTCCTCTTTGGTGTGATATTTTTTTTGTCATGAACAAAAAGAGACATTGTCAGGGTTTTGTGCAGCTTTTGTTGGTTTAGTTTTGGGGGTTTTGGGGTTTTCTGTTTTAAGATTGAAATAACGTTAGAAAGACACATGATTTGAGGGTAAATTATTACCATATAAGTGAAAAATGAATTCAGGATTGTGGTTTTACTGCAGCTGTGGTTGTAAAAACACCCAATCCAAATCCAAACCACAAGAAATCCCAAAGCCCCCCCCAAAAATCCTGAAGCCCAGCTCTTGTGCTACCAGAGACGTGTCTGATCCTGCAGTGTCCCCCATGAGATAGTCCACGTGAGAAAGTCCGTATGAGATGCTGATGTGCAGTGGAGGGGTCGGGTGTGCTGCACTTCCCTGGGCAGTGCTTGTGACTAACAGTGGTGAGGCACATGTTAATTGTGAAGAACTGGATTAGGTTCTGTTAATGACCTAACACCCTCCTAGTCTGTGAGCAAGGTGCATCACCTGCTCCCCACTGGGTGCTGCCATTGGAGCAGGAGGAGGAATGCTCAGGGAAAGCTGCTGAATAAGGGGGATTTTGGCACTGCTGGGGCTTCCAGGGCTTCGTAAACCATTTGTCAGAGTTCCAGATGCTGACAGATTGTTGGCTCTTGAGAAGATGATTTTTAGGGGTTTTTTTTTAGGTGGAAACAGCTTTTGATAGGCTTTTTAATAGGACCTATTCATGGAATACTGGGCTGGATAGCAAGTATTCTTGAACTGCAGTATGTTGAACTGCAGTATGGAGGGTGATGGCCATGGGTGGAGGGGTGGGAACAAACAACTGAGAGTGCTAATCTGTTATCCAGGATGGGTTATAGAGTTTTGATAGGTTTTTTTTTACCTCTTAGGGGTCTAAAAATTCCGCTAAACCTCTCAGAATCCCCAATATTTAAGTTACTTGTGACTTTTCTGAACTCTTCCATAACTGTCTACTTTTGAGGTTCTTGAGTTCTTCTGTTCCAGAGATTCTAAAACCAGATCATCACTCTGGGGGAAAAACTATCAAAAATAATTCAGGCAGACTCAAATCAGATGCCGAAGTGTGAAGACAAAATAGCTGATTAAGTATCACAGTGTAGGTAGACAGCAGAATCGGGCTTCTGACTTGTCATTTTTGTAAGCTTCATGTTTGACTTAATGTTATTTAAATCATGTGCTTTATCTTCCTGTGAATATCACTGTAGGACAGTGCAAGAAAGTAGGGGAAGATGTGAGGTTATGAGAAACAGCTCAGCCAGGATGGAAATTGGCCTTTGCTGCCACTTCAACAGTTGGCTGCAGAAATGGTGGAACAGAACCAGCCTGTGGTGAAGGGGAGGACTGAATTGTAATCAAATATTGCCAACCCAAAAGTAAAAAAATCACCCCAGAACACCAAACCTTTGCGTCAGTGTGAGCTTGTCTTCTAAAATTGTCCTTCTCTTGCACCTACAGAAGTATCTGGTTTGGTCTGATGATTCCCTGTTGATCATCTACTCTGCTTTGTTTGAAGTGGAGTTTATCAAACATGTTGAAAGGATTCAATAGGTCAAACAGTTCTCTCTTAGTGCTATAACCTATGTCCACAAGTGCATGAAATTACCTGTGGTTACCTCATCCTACTTTATCCAGAGGTGATATTTGCACATGGAATACTGTTACAGGTCTGTTTGTTTTGCTTCCTTGTGCTTAATGCCCTTCTACACCAAAGAAGGTTGTGTTTGTCCTTTGTGTTGCTGTCAGTTAATGGCTTAAACACCCTGCATGTGTTTGTAGTAATCTGCCATCTTCTGTACAGTAGCACTAAAAATTTGTTTTGATTGTGGTTTGAGAAAATTTACTAGTAAATTATTCACTAAAAATACTTCCACGTCAGTGCAGCGTAGATTCCATCAGTACTGCTCCGGAGGATATTCTGTGCTGGAAAGAAGAGGAGTACAGAGCTCTGTGTATACCTTGGCAGAAGCCATAAACAAAAATAGATGGAGGGGCTAAAGAACTATCTAACTCATTCAACAATTCATTGCTCAATGAACTGCAGAGGTAAAAAGTAGCAGAATGTCCTGATTTGCCATCTCTTTTGGTTGGAGAATGCAAACCCCGTGCTATCTGCTGTTACAGTCATCAGCGTCCTTTGCATTTTGATGCCTTTATTGATTATTTTGCTTTACCCTGTTTGTGGGATTTAGCCCTCCACTAAATCGTCTGGAAGCAGTTCTGTGTTTGGACTAAAGCCTTAGAATACAGTGGGTGTCAATCACACAGACAATTAAAATTGAGTATTGACATGTTTTTAAAATAGTCATACATCTCAATTTTGTTTATCTCAAAGTTTTAAAAACCTAATGACCTCATTGCAGCTTGACTATAATTACCATGTTTAAACTTCTATGCATTTTTTAGTTTCAACAGCCTTTGTGTTTTTTTTTTTTAAACCAAAAGAAAATTAATGAGAAGAGACAAAGAGACATCAAAGAGGTTTTCCCTCTGATTGCAGTGTTAGAAGTTTTGCCTGAAAATAGGTTACATTTCTTCTGTTTTCAGCTGAATCCTCATTAACTTTACATTTTAATGATGTCCAGAGCAAATTATACGATTATGGTAGATGCCTTAAAGGGAAGCTTAAAGGACACCTTTTTAATGTTTGTTTCTTTATTGGTGGCAGCATTTGCACCCATATTCTAAACAGAGTGGTGAGAATAATCCCAGCACATCGGGAAGATCTTCCGTTTTGGCCATGTATGTAGGATAAGTGCTTTCATTTAATATTTAATAGCAGTGGGTCATGGTTGGGAGGTACCTTCGTCTTTGTAGGAGAAAAATGTAAATCATGTCCTTTGCAAGAGTTTACAAATCACTTCTGCATCTTATAATCAGTTTAATTTATAATGATAAAATAAAATGGAGACGTGGAGTAATAAAGCCTTTGGAATGCTTAATTTTCTTGAACCTTCAATGGAGAAGATGATTGAAGTGTTAGTGAAGCGATAGCTTGTGTTTTTGCAGTGACATAGAACATAATAGAACATTATTGGCTGGACTCGTGGAATTTTCATTTATTCCTTGCAGCAGTTCTGTGTCCTAATGTAACTCTCCCAAAAAACCCTGGCACCTGGAACAAGTATAGCAATTCTGGATTAGCTTTGTTCTTTGTCACTTCATCCCCCTCACACCTCTTGGTCCCCCTGAGGGATGTCATTTCTGACTGAGCTCGATGGAACGTTCGATCAAAAGGTCTAGTGGAAGTGAGGTCTTCAGTTTCACTGTCCTGATGCTTGGTCCCTGTGTTTCATGACTAGAACCTTTTGACTTTTTCCACTGTACCATAATCAATAAACCAAAGTTTTGAGAGGTGGGGATATGACAAGGGAATGAGGAGTATCCCAAAGCTCAGCTGTGATGCTGGAACTCAAAGTCCAGTTGACACAGTGAAATATTACCATGTCAGGTCTTAAGGGTTAGTACTTGATGGCTGCAGTGCTGGAATAGAAATGAGTTTCTAAAGAGTCTCTTGTTATTCCTACAGATACAGCCCTTGTGGCATAAGATTTTACTAAGTTAATGGCTTCATATCTTATGTACTCTTAGTTCCTGAATACCTGTCTGTCAGTTGTAGTGTTACCCAGAGCTTGGTGTTTCAGTTCACCTGCAGGTCCGTGTTCTGTACTTGAGTGAAACTGTGCTTGCACATAGTCATCTGATGTTCTTCAGAGCTCAGATTTGAAATCATAACTCTCAAAACAATCCTTTATTCCCATGAGAGTTTCACCTCTGGATGTTACAACTCCATGATCTGTTCTTCCACTGAAATGCCTGTGTAGTGATTTAGTGTTTAGATACTGATTAATAAGCCGTAGCTGACAGAAGTGTCCGGTATCGCCTTGGCATGCAGCATTTTGTATAGAGTCATATTAGCACTGAAATCCTGAAATCTTCTTCCTGGTAACTTACTCTGCAAGTATTTGCAGTGTGGCTGTTCCCAGCCAGCTCTGTGCTAACGATAATCAAGGTTGAAACATTCCAATCATTCACACGCCTGTCCTCCCTTTCTGGTGTGTGTTTCCTTGCTCGGTGCTTTTTGCCTTATTTCTTTTGCTTTGTTGTGGTCAATTCACTCAGTATAATAGCAAAGGCATTGCCTTTTTTTTCCGTAATAAAGAGTTATGTCAGAGATATCCCATAATGGAGAGAAGAGCTATTTATGTCCTAAGCTATTGATTTTTAATTAATGTTGCCTGGGCTCGTACATGTTGGCAGAATTGCTAACAGCTTGTGGCATTTTTTAATTCACATCTTCTTTTTTGGTATTTTGACAGTGTCATTCATATCTCATGAAAAAGTACCTCGTCAGGTTAAATGTGTTAAAACACCGAGCAAAAAAAAAAAAGAGAGAGAATGGAACATAGGGCTGCCTAGAAACCTTGATCCATTGCCAAAGTATTTAAACAATTTAGTGTTTTGGTTTTCTAGCTCCAAGCTGCTTCTCAAATCCCTTGCTAATTAATCCAGTTAATTCTTTGTAGACTAACTGTATGCAGGGCTTTCTCTTGTGCTTCCATCGCTGAGAACCCTGTTTTGTTTGAGCAAACCTAAGCTCTGTTATAAAGGTTGTAGTAATAAAGTGAGTACTTGCAGATGTAAATACAGTGTTTTGAGCCCTTTTAAAAGGAGTTGTGTTTGTGTGTGCAGCTTCTAATTTAATCTTTCATGTTTAAAAATTAAACGTATATGCTTGTCTAAAAGTTGGAGAGAACTTTGTTATTTGATCGTTTGGAAAAGGTAGTGGAGCGTCTGCGGAGCAGTTGTGAGGTGCATTAGAGTGGTGATATTACGACTTGAGTTTTCAGCAAGTAAATTAGTGTAAATGCTCTAAATTTCTGTGCTCTGAAAGGGACGATTGGATGGGCTTAAGACAAAGAACAGTTTAATGGGAAAGGGAGTTTTTAGAAAGGACCTGTTGGTACTTTGTACTTTAATCAAGAGAATTCAAAGGTGGTATGAATTCAGGCCTTGAAAAAGTAGCCGGGGAGCAGAGAGCACAATCAGCCTTGGTGTGAGATAAGGAGAAGAGAGTATACACTCCTCAAGGTGTGCTGTCTGTGATAAAAGCGGTTACAGCCCTTGTGCTTGGAGTATTTCCGAGTTGTTGCCATACTGTTTATCAGCACTAAGCATGTGATCCTGTGCTCTAACACGGGTGCAGTTCCAGCTATCAGCAATGCCTCAACCAAGCACTATGGGAAAAATGTCAGTGTTTTGCTCCATCAGCTTTCTCAGTTCTTCTGAGAAGTCACTTCTGAGCACTTACTGACCAGCTTCCTCTCCTGGTCTGTGTAATACTGGAGGATCTTGCAAATCAGTGATGCTGTGCAGATACTGGAGCCTGTGTTTGTGGTTCCAGCTGGCCACAGTGAGTTACAGCTTCTCATTTCCTTAGTCATCCTCAGAAGATTTGCATGTCAGCACCATGGGAGTTGATGACCAACTGTGCTTCAGCACCTCATAGATCCACCTGCAGAGAAAAATGGTGGAATTGGGTTCAAGTTGCATTTTAAGATGACTTTGGAGTTAGTAGTGATGGAAAGAAAATGTTTTGAGGAAATCTGCTGCTAAGGGTGGACACATTGAAAAGACCTGGCAGAGTTCTTGAGGAAGTCTGAAAGTGTAGTCGGGAATTTGTGGTGTAGTGAAGCTGGGCAAGGAATAGAGAATGTAAATGAATGAAACTGCTAGTTCTGTATACACCTGCTACCCAGGGCTGGCTATAACACTATTATGAACTGTTTCTGCTCAGAACTAGGCTAGTGGCCTATCTTAGGGACATCTTGATATGTGCTACTGTACATCTTCAAAGTATCCACTCTCCAACTGTTCCTGGTGCATTTTAATTTGCATTTTAAAGTGCTTTTTGATGTCCTTTACCTTTCCTATAACAATAGTGTTTTAAACTTTCTTTTAGTGATGTGATAGATGCCCTGTCTAGTTGCATTGAGTATCAGCAAATTCCTCTACAGATAAAAGTATTATTCTTCAAGCTGATAGTACTACTCTAATTGTGCTAAAATTAGTTTCCTAGAGACCTTTTTGTTACAGCCTCACACTTGGCATAAGGTGAATTTTGTTAATAGTAGCTACAAGCATTACAGGCATGAAATAGGGCTCTACAGTAAGTGTAAATATACTCCCGGTTCTCTTTCAGTGCTCAACGCTGTCCAGTTAATGAACTTTACTCCAGAAGAGAGAAGTCATTCTGAGTAGCTGAACACCCAGCGGTTTTCTTTTTCTTTCATCTCAGGGCCATTAGCTACTCGTTAGGACCTCTCTGCCCTCACCTCCACTAAGTTTTGAAAACTGTTCAAGAACTTCAGCTTCTGTCATCAACACATCTGACTTCACAGAAACTTTGCAGGAGAGTACCTTGAATGCTTTTCCTGTTTTCACAGACACTCTTCTCATTTCACACTTGGATTTGTGGTTCACCAGAGCTCAGCTGGGGCTCAGCCTTAGCTGGGGCTCACTATGACCAATCTCTTATTGGCGGGTGTTGTAGAAAGCACAACTAGAGTTACTGTTTATTACAGTGTCCCCCTGCAGTGTCAGCTAGGTTTGCGTGTCCTTTGTCTAGACTGACATGTCAGATTTCTTGTGTGATAGACAGGATGTATTTTACTCTACATTCCAAAAATACCTGTTTTAACATCTCCTCTACAGAAAGCAATGGAATTAAGACCATGCTCAGTTTTCTGTATCATTTCGTCTTTGCTAGAATCTGTTTTTTCTGTTTCAATGCCATCTGAATAACTAAACCATCCTGACATCAGCAGAGCTGCAGTAATAGAAATTTTGAAGTCATCAATGCACAAAGTGATTCTGCAGAGCTTGTTTTCTCTAGCCTTGTGTTGCTGCACAGGTAGATTCCCATAAGAGGTGATACTTGTGCAGATGAGTGATGCACAGCAGTGTCACTGGGAGCTGGTCGTTCTCTACTACAATGACAATGAGAACTTTGAAATTGGAAACAGTCTGAGACTATCAATATGGCAAGTATGAAAGTAAGGTCAGAGTTTTAAACATCATAAAGTTACATAGCTTGAGGCTTACAAATCAGTATTCGCTGACGCACGTGTTCCAGAGAAGGTGCTGTGCTGCTCTCTGTACTTCAGACAGTTACACGATTGCCAAAGAGCAGGGGTGGGTTTTCTCCTTGTTCTTAGTACAACGCTTGAAGAACTTAGGGTTTGCTCAAACACTTTTGTTCCCAGTGCTGTTTGAGTCAGTTCAGGCTAAACCTGTAACATGATGGTCCCTATAGCAATGACTCTCTTTCTGCAGTGTTTGTATTTATTTACTGTAGTTGGTGAATTTTTGGGAAGAGATGACAATGATCTAACTTTCTTTGCAAGTGTTCTGTAGTGCATGGGCTATTAGCAAATGAAAATGGCCATAGTATTGTTAAAACAAAGCAGAAATGGTGGAAGTAAACCCATTTGGAAAATGTTTCTAAACCTTCAAGTGTTTTGTAGCAGTGAAAAGCCTGGCAGTGTGCTGGAAAGTACTATTTGTTTTCATTAGCAATTCCTTTAGGTTTTGTAATGTAGCTGACTGATTGCCATGGCCACGTAGTGGTTTTACGTGAGCTCCTTGTAATACAGTATTTCTAAAAAGCACTATGATTCTGGAATGTTATTCTTGACTTTCTGCAAAACAACAAACAAGAATTAATAGTTATCTGGCTGATGTGGGAAAGTACAAAATGGGACATGTCCAATTCCCTAAAAAAGATCTGAGTAAGATTTATTTGAATGATGGCTCTTATTAGTACAACAATGTCAGGTATGAATTAAGTTAGCTATAAACTCTATAATGTTATCAAATTCAAATGTTTTTCATTTTTGCTGTAAAAAATAGCTTAAAGAAATTGGTTTTGGGCTTCCTATGCTTGGACCTTCAGCAGGAGCAGTTGTCTCGGGAAAGCAGACAGGCGGACGTAAGCAGTTGGAAATACATGTCTTGTAAATATTAAAGAGAGTGACTGTTCCTTGTAAAAATGTCAAAACTCTGCTTGCTTTGGTCTTATCTTGCGTAACTTGAGAATTTGCATTCTGGAAGTAGAAGTTAAATTGGCAGATTTACACAATCGCCACTCGTGTCTGGTATTGTTAAACTCCTGGTGAAGCAGTCGCTCTGGGTGAGGTTTTGCTGTGTGTGTGACCAGGGGCTGTTTAATTTCCTTCCTTTATTGCTTGTGAGACTTAAGAAAAAATCTTATCTTGTGAATCCTTCCCTGCGTGGTTTCGGCACTTCCAGATTGTCACATGTAGATCCTAGCATGAAATATTGGTTAGCTGTGCCTTTCATGTTCCCAGGACAAGGAGGGCTTGCCAGCTGCTGTTGAAGTGAAGGGGCTGTCACCAGGCAACTCTTGGAATATAAATACAAAGAGGCAGGAGAGAAACAAACTCAGTATTCATGGCCTCAGCACTTGAAACATCCCTCTATTTAATATACAGAGTGGTGAAAAGATTATGAGGAAAAAATATTCTGATTAAACACAAATAAATGTAAAAAATTATTAAAGCAAAAGAAAACGCCCTACTTATCGTAGCTGCTCCTGTTCCACTTGTACATTGAATCTCTTTTATGTAATTATTACAGGCAGCCTGTAAAGTGTTTCAAAACACTCGGTACTTAATTTTGTGCACTAAACACTCTGGGTTTCTCGAACATTAAAGGAGGATGTTACCTAACTGTATTTTTTTGCTAATTTTAGCTGCTGTGTAATTTGCTGACTAAAATTACGGCGGGGGGGGAGTGGGTTGGAGGGGAAGAATTAAAACCATAATCCATTCAAAATTTGCTCCTTGCAGGGCTCCTGAAGTTTGGCTTAGATTTCCAGTAATACTAAATTTCTGGGTTGGCTGAAGAACAGATGGTTATGAAGAGAAATATCCCCTTAAGTGCAGAGTAAAGCAAACTCAAAAGATTCATCAACCGTGCTTTAATGTGGACTTGAGGTATCACCAGAGTAATTAACCGTTGCACATAAAAGGTCTGAAGACCAAAAATGAAGATGGGAGAAACTTGTAACAGACAAGACTTGAAATAAGAACTTTGGGTTTTGATATTTTACCTTTAGCTCCATCTTGCATCCCCTTTTTCTTGTGCTAGCATAGCCATAACAGTGCTTTGCTTTCAGCTTAAAAAATAATCTGTACTGAGAGTTTTCTGCTCTTTGTGAGGAAATAATTCAGCTTTTTCTGATCACCGAAGACATCTTGCCATTTGGGATGTCTCCTTACTCCTGCAGTTTATAGGATGATAGGAGAGATTAATCTGCACTGATTTCTGTGGGAAGTGATTCCTTGGTGTGCATGAAACAAAGGCTTGTGAGGGTTTAGCAAAGGCAGTTGCCCAAGCATGTTTAGTACTGTGAACACCCTGTGCTTGCAGCACAAGAGTTTCACAACTTCTGTGAAAAGATTTGGTAAAGTTTTGAACAAACTTGGCATCATTCCATGAGAATCCAAGAGTAATAATGGCAGTGGAAGATGGAACATGCTACCTTATGAAAGGGTCTGACTAGTCTGATGTGTAATTCCCAGCATCCTTTTACCTGCCCTTGATCAGGTCTTGACTCTGACCTGTACTTTTTCGTCTGTGACTGCTTCCTCTGCTCTAAGGCAACCAAGTGCTGTGGAAGGGAAGAGCTCACTTGTTCTTTTGGAGAAAGAGGGCTGAGTTCATACTACAGAAAGATTTGCAATAAAATAGAAACTGGCTCGACTGTTCAGGTTTTGTGGTTATGTTTGCACTAACCTTTAGATCAGAGCTCCCTTCAGTGGGGCTTTGGTTTTGTGATGCTCCAGCTCTTCAGCTGGTGCTGAAACAAAAGAACAGCTTCTCTCTAAGCTGTAGCTGTGCCAGAGGAAACTGGAAGCACCACTGGTAACTCTGTCGCTGTCCTGTAGCGGAATGTCTGTGGGATGTGAAGTGCTTTTAAGTGAGGAGCTGGTCACTTCTACAACTTGAAACAAGTAACTGGTGAGGTGGTGCCCAGACGAGAGGAGTGCAGCCGCCTCTTTCTGCAAAAGACAACTTATGCTATGTATTTGAAAGCGACTAGACTTTCTGCTTTGCATTGGTTGTGCTTTAGTAGTTTTAACAGCATTGTAAACGAATGTAACCAAGTCACCTTTAGATGGGAAGTTGGTTTGGATGCTAGAAGCCTTGAAAGCCTCGTATTTAAGGTTTACTCTGAATGGGTCGGAAAGCTGGTCATGGACCTCTGCATGTACTGGGGATAAGTTGGGAACGTGGCCATCTCCAGCAGACTGAAATGTAAGGAGAGCTTTAACTTTTGCTGGTTCTTGCAGTATTAGGGCTTTTACCTCTCTCTATCTCTTTATTCTGGAGAGCTGCATGTAGCCTTAAGTGAAAACGCACAAATGAAGCTTTAACCTGCTTTGTTCTAGAAGGAGTTCTTTAAGAAAAATAAATGTGTTGCTGAACAGCACCTAGGAAAATTTTGCTCCTTACTGTCCCTCTGGCTCTTGATGTGTTAATAATATAAAAACAATCATGGAAATCTGAGTGATTTGCTTAATCTGTTCTGGTTTTCTCTCTCCCTTCCCATTCCCTATGATGTATATTTTATGTTGCCTTTGCTCTCAGTCTTTCTCGCTTTTGGATCACTTTACTGAACTCTGAACAGCATTTTGTGTGTGAGTTGCAAACCTTATATTCTTTTTCTAGATTAAAGTGTTATGAAAAGCATTTTCGTGTTACCAGCGAGGGTTTTGGCACTTGCGGGGCAGAATTCCAAATGCTCTGTTAAGAGACAGAGAGAGGCCAACTTGCAAGTCTGTTTTTTATGGCATTAATGGACTCATCTGAGCAGCAGCTGATGGATCTAGGACTGGCTGCTTCCCTCAGCTGGCAGTTGTGCATCATTCGGGAAAACTTCAGGAACTGAGAGTGATAGGTCAGTGTCCGTGAGTTTAGACTACACTTGTCACCAGGGTGCAGACTGTGTCCCAGGAAGCGTGGGCTGTGAGGTGAGCAGCAGTATTTTGGGGTGATCCAGCTGCATGCATTGGGGGATTTGTGTTTTATTTTATTGTTTGTAAGATATCCTCTCAGAATTGTTTCATAACTTGGTGGTTCTCAGACACTTGTGGAATATGGAGGACCTTAACAGGAAAAGGTTGAGGTCTTAAAGCTTCACATCCAGAAAGAAGTCATTTTTATTCCGTGTATTTTCTGCCAGAACTTGTTCTGAGGTTTCTTGCCTGTCTTGTGTGTGTAGATTCTTTTTCTTCTTTCCCCACCCCTCCTTTTTCCCTCCTCCCCTTCTTCCCCCTCTCTGAGATGGTGTCTGCATGCAAAGGCTGCTGCAGCATAGGGGCAAGCAGAAGTGTTTGGCTGTACCAGGTCCAGGATGTCAAGCAGTTTGCAGAGGTTTGGAAGGCAGTTGACGTTACTTTCCAGTTGTGCTGCATGAGTGCTAGTTAAGTGTAGCAGACATAGAAATTAAAGTAGCTCTGAATGGAATTTCTTTTCATTTTTGAGCAATTGCAGCTGTAAAGACCTTAAGGAAGTGAATGAGCTAAAACACATAGTGAGGGAGGGAAAATGAACTGTATTCTTCTGTATTTTTCTAAGAAGCAGGGTAGAAGGTGTTGCTTTCGTGTGACTAACTACGGGAAGCATTTTCTCAATTTTGTAAGAACTTTGCTGTTTTTAACATTTCCATACACTTGCAATACAGACCAGTTTGGGTTGCGTGCTGTTTGTAGCAGTAACTAAGCATGGCCCCTTTGAAAGCACAGCTCTTCACTTTGTGGTGTAAGAGAAGTTGGGAGTAAAAGAGCAGCACAGTTACACTAATATGCCATTGTAGCATGTTCCCATCCTGTCATCTGGAAAATTAAATCAGGTTAGAGCATGGATTAACATCTAGACTTGTGAGGAGGGGAAGGTAGTGCCTTAAATGCCATGAAATTGAACAATGGGATTATACAGGTCACAGCTAATTTCAATATTCTGTTGTATTTGGCTTTTTCTTGTACAAGATTCTGTAGGGAAAAGCAGTAATAGAGCCTGTTTACTAAAATACTAAAAGGAAGTGCTTGAACATGTGTGTGAGTTATCAAAGCTCTGCTCTACACAACATGAAGAGGTGTTAGATCGAACCTCTACTGCTAGAGGGAAATGAGAACTGGATTCACCTCGTGTAGCATCAGTGCTTTGTGTTACCCACGTGTTAATACTCCCCAAGTGCATGGCAAGGAATTGAAATGCTGCTGCACAGTGCACAAAGGTTTTGCTGCTGTTACTGAGAAGGGGCATGCTCTTGCCTTACCCCTCCTCAAAATAAACAGGCTGTTCAGGCACAAAAATCTCGTGTTTGCTCATCTGAGAATCGGGTCAGTATTTTGCCCTCAAAGCGTCTCTTACCATAGCTGCAGAGGGGAGACCTGAGACCTGTTTCCTCTGTGCTTTTGCTAACTGCTCTTCCCTAGAACAGGCTGTGCGGCTTGAGTGATGGGGGCTAGTGAATCTCCAGCTCTACAGCCAACCTAGATTTTACGGGCAGCAGCTGCTTTGTGTGGAGCCATGTCCTCTGGGAGGAGAGCTCACACGACGTGCACTCATGAATCTTGGGGAAGTCATGATGTGCTATTGGTTTGGAAGCTTTTTAAACCTGAGTGTAAACACTGGGACTGTGTTTCTTGGTGCCAACAGTTTTCATTTCAAGTGGTGATGTTTATGGATTTCCTTGCACTGGGGCCCACACAAGAATGGGAGATTGCGGGAAAACTCAGTGTGTTGTAGCTTTGGTTTGGACTGGTGTAGTTTGTGTACTTTGTGCTTTACACCTCTACCCTACAGTGTGTGCAGCTATACTTCAGTGTCTAATTAACACTAAACGTGGCTATCTTCCAGAAGAGTTTGCTTTAAGCAGAAACTGGGCAGATCTTGCATCTTTTGTGTGCTGAAACTACAAAATCTGATGTAATGGAAGACTATCAGGAGCTGTTGAGTTCCAGTCAACTTACAGCTTGAACCTGCAGCACAACTGGAGTTCATGCTTTGGGCTTTGGTTTGAGAGGCAGCTTCATAATTCATGTAACTCTGTGTTGGTAACTTCCACTTTGTTCTTGGTTTTGCAATGTCTCCTTCTGCTGACCTCAGCTGAGCTTTTACTGCTTTAAAACTTTGCAGATGGTGGGTGCTCCAGAAACCTTCAAGCTCTGCACTTTACTGCACTTCTCTGTAAGAGGTTGGGTGGGATTTCAGTTTCTCTTCCCTTGTTCCTGATGTCAGCAAGGAGATTCCATGCTCCAGAGCCTGACAGAAAGGAATTTACATGTGTTTGCTCTACGCATGGAGTATTACAATAGAAAAATATAGGGACGTGGTTTCATTAGAAAGCCTGCTAAGAACCTGAATACCAGTGCTTAACATGTTTTGAGTTGTAAGCTGTCTGGAGGTACAATGGAGCTGCATCGAATTCTGTTAGAACTCAGTGTGCAAAACAAATTACCACTGGTACGAGTGTTTGAAGTTTCAAGTCACTTTGGTTTTATAGGCAGAGCTGACAGTTCTGTTTGTCTTTACCAAGTGTTTCATACGAGTGCTGAAGCATATTGTACTGATACTGGTGATGCTGATTAAAGCCGAATCCTCAACGCTTGGCTGAGCTGCCCTTCTGTATTGCTCCGTTCGTGTGATCGTTTTCCCCTGTTCAGAACGATTTGGGTATCGTGTCCCTTGTGTGATTACTGGGCGCCTCGTCATTGTTCTGTCAGTGGTGACCCTGACTGTACTGAGTAACAAAACATTTGTTTCATAGGTGTTTATTGTCCTGGTGTGGGGCAGTTTGCTCATGTAAAAGTGGATGTGTTGTGTGTGTAATATGATGTGTAGTGGGGACATGGTAAAACAGAGCATCTGCTGAAATGTTAAGCTAGAAAGTTAATGCATGGTCCCTCTGTTTCTAGTGTAAATCCCTATCAACCCATTTGTGACTTCAGTAAACTTTACCAATGAGAAGCCTAAGCTGGGACTGTTCTGAGATAATAGTGTGGTGCATGTGTCATAAAAGCGTCTCACTTCCCCTCATGCCTCAGCTCCAGTGAGGATGGCAGTAATTCAGCAGTGATTGTGTGTGCAACGTCACTCCTCGGCACGACGAGAGTTTGTGGCAGCAGGGTATCCAGTGAGCCGAGTGTCTGTCACACAACCAACCCATCTGACTGCACAAAGGGTAGAAACCACACAGGATACCGGTTGATTTTACCGTGTGTTACACGTTATTCTGAACTCTTGTATGGTTGTATAATCTGGTTTTGGGGGTTTTGTGATTAAAAAATGCTTTGTATTATGGGATCTGGCATTCTCCCTATATTAATTTGAAAAATGCATGGCTTTGAAGAGTTTGGTTTTAAATAGGTTGTCATATAAACCATTACAGTCATGGTATTCTGTTGTTTTATGAACATCTCCAATTAAATTTAAGGTAACTTCTCAGGGAATACTTCCATGTTATTTATTCTGGCAGCCAGAGGAATAAGGACGATGCATCAGTCTTGAACGCTCGCTAATCCGAAGCATTTAGCGTTTGTTTTCCCCATGACAGAGGTTCCAGGGCTGTGTTAATTATCCCTTTCGAATTCTGGATAAATATTTTTGTTTTCCAGGGAGCGTCTCCTAACATTAATATAGAGTCATTGTAAGAGCTTTGATATCTGCTGTGGCTGAAAACTCTTTATGGTGCTCAATTGACACAGTGTCTGCAGCTGGCAAAACTACTTATATGGTTAAACCCCAAATCTAAGAGCATTTGGTAACCATCTTCTGGTGACAAACCTGGCTGGCAACAACTGCCCAACCTCTCATAAAATAACTTCTGTGTGATGAGACGTTTGCATGTGTGTGTGCGTGTACACACAGGCATCTTTGGTTCCCTGGGTTTTGTGTGTAGGTTTTAGATGCAGTTTTTGTCTTTTTGGAGGAGGGTGAAGGGAGAGCCTTGAAAAGTCCTTCCCTGCTCTTATCAACACAGCAGCCTCAGCTGCCCTCCTTGGATCCCCTGCCAGGGTTGCTATCATCTTCTGATCAAATATTAATGTGTGATTCTCTGCTTGCTCACTAATCCAAAGCCAATTAATATTATCTGTCAATTATTTACAGATCCTGAGGTGCGGAGGCAATTCCCAGAGGGCTACAATGACCAGGTTTGGAATGCGTAATTAATTTTTTACATGACAAAATTTATTTCAGGGTTGTTCAACATATTATTGCTGCTCTTTTTACTGAGAGAGATAAATGCGTTCTTAGAAAGGAAAAGAAGCTGTAATTAGGAGCCAAAGGATAAAAACAATTTTACATTTAAAGCAGAAAATGGAAGAATTTGGGGTCTCCTAAGATTGTTTTTACAATCTGGATTTTACATGCGAACACAAGAGCGAGAAGGAAATTTGATTAATAAATTTTACTTTTTGCCTTTGGGTGCCCCAGCCTGCAGTTCATTTGGCAGCCCTGGCTTCATTGTCTGAGGGGTTTATAGCTGTGTTTGACTGGGCACCTGGCGCTGCAGGACGTGGTTTACATTCTTGCCTGATCCTGCAGTCTCTATTCAGTTTCAAAAAGATGCTCTAAACCCGGAGTGTGCAGGTAGGGCACACAGGTATCTGTCATTTAGCTGCTGCACGCAGGGAATCTGGTATTTTTCACAGCATCTCTAGCTGACTTTGAAATTAAGAGCTTCGAGTTACCTTGTATTTTACTGTGTCTCATTAGAAGTGGATTGGGGCAGGGGTCAGGGGTTAGGCAGAGGGGATTATTACTGTGCTGTGTGTAAGTACTACTGGAGTTAAGGCGCTGTTATTGTTTGTCAGCGCTGGGTAACTGCTGCATCTGGGCTGTGAGTGCAGGCTGATTTCTTGCACCTTTAGTTCTGGGAAGTGCTGAAGTTACGGCATTCTATAACTATTTAATATAACCATAAATTTTGCCTCGCTGAGTCTCTGATATTGAGGTAGGGTCGGAGCTATTTTATTTCAGGTCCTTTCCCTCTAATTACATTTTGATGCAATATGAAATTTATGGCATTTAACAAATTGTTAGATGTGATGGCTCGTCAGGGCTGGAAGGAATGTTTTCACTTTTGGCTGTAATCACTCTGTAGGATGGGACCTTGACCAGAGCTTCTGGGTGCTTTTGTAGTCATAATCGTAATTAGTTAATATTTTTTTCTTCAGAGCAGCTATTCAACTCCCTGCCCGCTTTTCACTGAGGTTTATCATCGGGTCTTCTTTCACACGTGGCCCATAGCAGGGGACTAAACTTTATTAGGGACTGGATCCCTATTTCCACTGCCAGCCTGCAATCTGTGAATAAGTAGATCCCTACGTTTGTATCTGCAGGATAGATTGACCACCACTCAGCAAGTTACAGTTAGTCATATGTGAGCTAGTGCTCCTCAGAGCTGCTGTGGTCAGTTGTGGCCGTTAGCAGAGCATGTCAGAGGAGTCTTGTACATAAAATTGGCTTCATCAGATCCTTAGCAGTTCTCTTCCTTATGTTGCAGATGATTAGACTTGTATAATACTGCTATGAATATGCAAGACTGAGTCAAACTCAGAGGAGCCACAGGCTCATATATAATTCTTAAGATGTTCGCCCAGTTGTAGTCAGGATTTGCCATCTCTGATGTCAGACCCCACAAAACACACAGTAGTACATTCGTGTCTTTGTGGGGATGGGATGGATTTTGAAATCATCAGATATTTTGCAGATAAAAACTTTGGCCTCCTTTCTTTTGCCGTCCCTTAACTTATAAATCTGAATAGATTTAAGCAGCATTTTCTCTCTTGATGCACAGAAAGAATATTTCCTGTGTTAGCAGTCGCTAGACATTTGTTAAGAGGACAACGTGTCCGCAGCTGACAGATTTGAAATATCACTTATTTGTGAATAGTCAAGTGAGGCAGAGGAAAACAACCCCAAACATGCAGAAAGGAAGAGCTGCATCTGTGTTTTTCCTGATTAATCCCGAGCTCAAAGAAATGCATAGGCTGCAGAGCAGTCATGCAGGTTCATTTCTTAAAACTCCCGCTTTACTGATTTTTGGAAGAGAAAGAACTGAAGTGCTAAGTCACTGTAGGTAGAGACACTGTGGAAGCCTCATGGTTCCGTGTGTGTTCTGTATGCAAAGGAGAAGTACGATCTGCATGTTAGTGCAGGGGCAAAAATTGTTTCTAGCAATCAAACATTTATGATTTAATCCAGAAGGAATATTTGAGTTAAATCAACACAAGGTAAAGCACTTATTAGTAAGAAGGGGGGAAAAAAAGGGGAAAAAACCACCAAGTTTTTTTATTCATCTAAACTATCAGTGCTTGTTTTTACATACACTGTATTTCCCATGTACCAGCACATCTGATCAGAGACCCTCGCTGCTGCTAGATGTTTTATTCTGTGTGTTCTTTGTACCTTACAGTAAAAGAATCTGTCACAAATTATTGTGCCTCACTGCTTTAGAAACTGAGAAAAAAGGGAGGTTAGATTGACATCTGTGACTGAATAATGATGACCAGCCTTTTGGCTCCCCTTGAGCCACAAAGCTAGCATTGCCTTTAGAGAGGAAAAAGGAGTAAGAAGAAAGGGGAGGGATAAAAGAGAGTTACAAATCTGTGGTCCCGGAGATGTATTACTGTTGGGCCAGTTGTCTGCGTGGTATGATAATCCATTTTGATCTTCTGTCTTAATTGTCTGCTAAAGACAAATGGGCAGTAAAAGTTCATCAGTTTCATCTTTTGCTTCTCATTTAGAGCCAGAATAAATGATCCAGCGCTACAGAAGAAACCTTTCTTTCTGACACGGAAGTAATGCAGACCCAACACGTTTTATTAAAATATTTCTCCCTCATTATTTCAGTCCTCTCAGCTCTGATAGATGTTACTGTTTCATGAAAAATGTAATCTGAAATGTAAATAAGGGGTTTGATACAAAGTGAGGAAGTAATGAGCAGACTAGCCACATTGCAGGAATTCTGATTGTAATTACTGACAAAGTGAATTCCGCGTGTCCTGATTTTTTGCCCTCAAGTTGTCTTTGACACGTTCAGACCACAATGACATCTACGGTTTAAATCCGTTAAATAACTGTATAACGGAATATTTTATAGGAAATGTCATCGACAAGGTGTCTTAGGAGCCTTGCGAAGGAAAGAAAATGCTAATGATTGCTCCAGGCCACTGGAAGTGGTTAAAACTAGGGGGCTTTTTTTGAATGGCAGGAGGGGGCTGAAGTCACCGAGAGGGGTTTTTTTTCCCTCAATTTTTTTTTAAATAGAAGAGCGTATTAACTTGTTTGGGTGTTCCAGAGTAGCTTTCAGGAAGAAATTGTGTGTTTATGTACGTTTGGCTGTACCTAACGTGGAATACTGAATTGTTAGCTGTGTAAGCAACAGTTTTTAGCAGTGGCCTTAGAACTTGCAACAGCTGAGAACTCTTGGTTATTCTTGATAGAATCCACTCGCTCTAGGTAGAAGTGTCCTTTGGAACAAGTGAGTGCTCTAGCAGAAAGGTACTTGTGTACGGCTGCATTCCCTGGGTTGGGTTCCTCAAAAGCTCCAGGAAGTTAGTTTTTTGTAGGTGAAATGCAGTGCTGCTGGAATATTATAAAACACCAACTCGTGGCCAGGCCGCTTTCCCCTTGTCACTGCGTTAATTTGGGCTGCCTACAGGTTTGAAGATTTAGGCCAAAATTAGCCTGGGACATCTGGGATGGCTGCAAAGACGGGAACCACTCTGGAAGTGTTTCAGCAAATTGCTGGTGTGTAAACGCACAGCAGTGAGGGACAGTCAGGGTGTAGCAGGAATGACACAGTTTTGTAACTGCGCTACGTTGGTTAAATGGCTTTTTTGCATGGAGCATCGTTCGGCTCCTTGCTGTTTTAATCTTTATAGCTCATCTGGAAGGGAAAGAGAAATGTGTGGGGTGATGGTTGCCGTTTGTGTGTGAGGAGTTGTCTGTAACGTGATGCGCTATTGTATGTACCCGTTAATTACTACAGAACAACTGAGGTGTGCCTGCTCGCAAGCTGCTGCTTATGCAGATCTGCTGGTAATTTTTCTTTCCACTGCCATCGAAAGAGAGTTTATAATGAAACCAGCAATCTTTATGCATTTATAGAAACTATAAAACTTTTATGGCAGTCTTTATATAGAGACTAATGGTCTTTCTTGTACAAAGTCTACGAGCATTGTAGAAAACATTGCACACAGGGATAACTAAACCCCACCATTTCTTTGTGTCATTGCAAGAGTTGTGTGGCTGGAGAGTATTTACACAGTGCTGGCCATAAATGGAGCATAAACCCCCCTATCGTGCCAAATCGTTGTTCACTAACAGGACTTAGTTGCTTGAACAGGGATGATTATAATCCGATGTGATATATCTGAATTGCACATGATAGTCTGAAGATTTAGCTGTACAGGTTGCAAGCACTGCACGATAAAACCTGTAGTAACAGTAGTTTGGAAAAGTTGAGTTATTAGGCACTGAAAGAATCCAGAGAAGCTATTCTAGTGTTGTGAGAGCCACTCGGTCGTAAAACCGAGGCAGTGTAAACAGTAAATACATGAAGTATTTGATAGTTGCTTCTGAAGCGTTCAATACTCTGGGTTTGGATGGAGCTGTTGTACTGGATTCACACAGGGCGTCTTTTCAGGTGAAAGCCTAATAAAACTCAGTATAGAATAGTCATAAACATTTTCCTTGTACAGTGACCCCTATGGACTAGGGAGTAGGAAAACAGGGGCATGAATGGAAACCTTTGTGTGAGGTAGGCAGAGCTGTGTAACCTGTGCGGAGATCGTGTTGGGCCTTCTGTGCAGATAGTGCAGCTGCTGTTCACTGAACTGTTGTGGAGATGACCTGCCCTGTTAGGACAAAGCTGGGTTCTTTAGTTCAAGTCCTAAGAGATGGACAGGACTAAACCATGGGCTTTGGCTATAGGACAGAATATTTGCCCAGTTCTCTCAGATGAGGTCTGTATGGTTTGATGTAGGAAAGTGAATGTCTGTAGTGTTTGCTCTGTTGAACTCTATCATCCCTGTTGTATGTTTTCAGTTGTATTTCCATTACCTTTAGACCAAGTAAGTGGGAGGTCAGATTTTCTTACATAGTTCTACTTGTGCCTTTTACGTGCTTCTCTAGTATAGTCTCATTAGTACCCAGAATGCAGAACCTCTTCAAATCCAATGTCTCTGCGTGTAGTAGGGACACACTAGCCTCATTCTTGGCAGCTGTGCTAGATAGAACTGCAAACCTTGAGAAGTACATGGCAAAAATGGTTTGCAGCTTCACAGAACCTTTGACAACATCTGTTCACCAAGGGCTGTTTTAGGATTGAACTTACCCAAATACTATTACCCTCAGATTTACTATTTCTGTGATGAGAGAATTCAGCCAGAGCCTGTGTTTAACAGCCTAATAGAACAGCTGGTTTTAGTAATCCATCAGATCTGCCCGGGGTTTCACCGAGCATCAGAGCATTCCACGTTTCTATTATTTTATGTGTTTATTTTACTATGACTTGGTGATTGGCTGCAGAAGTCACTGCAGTGGATTTGTGCAGAGCGGAGTAGTGAGTCACTCTGTAAGGGTCCCTGACACCAGTTAGTCCTGAAGTCTGAGTGAGGAATTACTCAGAACTATTTCTTCTGTTTATTTGGGTTATGTTTCCCTGTTTGTTGTATTTCAGTAATCATAGGGCAGGATACGAGTGGTAAAAGTACAGGAAATAAAAGGTTATTAATCTGACAGTTATTCCTTGGAAGGAGCCTGGGAGTGACTTGCATTTGGCCTGAGAGCTCCTGAGGTGGTGTTGGACTCCCAAGCCTGTGGCCATGGTGAGTGTTGGTGTCTGGAAGTTACAGAACAGAAACAGGGGAGTGACTAGGCTGAAGTGTGAGGAAATGTAGTTCACGTCACTTTCTAAACAAGTTCATTTCTCTTCTGTGTGAAATGTGGTGCACTATTACAAGTTCAATGAACACAACTTGGTTTCACCACAGACGATTCAGCCGAGTGCAAATATTACTGGGTACAATGGTGTGGCCTTTGTTATACAAGAGGTCAGATGAGATGATCATAATGATCCCTTCTGGCCTCAAAAATCTGTGAATATATGAATAATTTAAACCTTGTCCTGCCAACCCTTATTCGTTGAGGTAGTCATATTAAAATCCTGTGGGACTGCTTGTGTGAGTAAAGGTTGTAGGATCAGGCCTGGAGTGAGTAATCATTATCACTTATGCTTAAATTTATTGATAAAACTGTAAAATATTCACTTCAAGTGCAGATGGGTTTCTTTAAAACAGGAGGCCCTTGCGCAGTGATACTCTGCTTTGGTTTGTGAAGTTAGTTGTTATCAGAATAGTTCAGAAAGTTCTTCTGTGTCAGTCTCCTGAAGCATTTGGTTCTACCCTGGGGCTTTGGATCGATTGTTTGGATAAACAATTTCAAACCCTGTTGTTCAAGACCTGTAGTGTATAGGGAAAGTCTTTGTTTTGTTTAGAAGTAAAAGGAGATGGAGCCCCTAAGGAAATGGTGGGCACAGGTGTGTTGAGGTCGATGTCAAGATGTCTCAGTGCAGGTAACGGTCTTTCTGCTGCAAGTGGCTGTGTTGATGTTTGCCCACACAGGAGTTCAGGGAGAATGTCCTTTGCGGACTGTAGGACTTATTTCAAAACAGAAGTGAAATAAGCTTTGGCAGGTAAGCGGTGTCATCAGTGCTCCTTAAGTTTTGCCTCAATTTCTGTGGCAGCAGGAGATTTCCATGACTTGGTCTTGACAACAGAGAGATTTTCTAGAGTTTGGAGGTGGGGTGGATGGAAGTAACTGGTTTTGGTATCTTGTTATAGCAATAAGCTGTTAATTATTTGGTGTTAACCAGGGAAGCCTGGAGTTCTTATCTTTTTGCTTGGAAAACTAAGATTCTAAGTCCAGTCATCTTTGTGTACATCAGCTGCCTTTTCTTCAAGGAAAGCCTCTTTCCACAGCTCCTGAGTGTTTTGGTAGATGTAAGGTGTTTGGTCACTGCTCTCTAGTATAGTCCTGTGTTTGGAAATCTAAATGTTGTGATAATATTGAGAGAATTGAGTACTGTATCCGCTTATAACCTTCAGTTATCTGAGGTGATCACTAACTCCATCTCATCTCTGCAAAGTTTAATGTTAGATAAGTTGTTCTTTCCCTGGGGGCACTAGTGTCCTCATCACAGAACATCAGTTTCTCCTTCCTTCTCTAAAGGGAATTCTCAGACAGGTATGATGGGAGCGCAGGGCTGAGAAGCAGCTACTCTGGGATGTTAAACATTGGTGAGCTGTTGCCCCCTTTGGGATAGTTGAGTTTTATCTTTCCTCAGCTGCAAAGACTAGGTGATACCTGTGTAGCAGAGTTAGGTTGCTTATCAGGGGCCAGTTTTAAACTCTTTCACAGCGACACAATCTTCTGTCCAGCAGTAAGGAGGGTCTTGCTCATGGCAATGAGAGAACTGTTGTGAAAGGGCAAACGCATGAATTTGCCACTTCCTGATGCTGGCCATGCTGTGCTAGGTGGAGCCGTTTGTTCTAGCAGTTGTGATTCATTTTTAGGGGCCAGTTCTAGAAGTGTTCTTCTGTTTCCTTTAAGTGCAGTACCATGATGAAGCCTTTTCTCGCTGCTTCTCAAGAGTTCCTTCACAGGTGGTGGTTTGGATTCCCAGTCTGTAGCTTATTTCCTGCTACGCTGTCACTAGTTGAGGGTTTATGGTATGGAATGCCTAACCACATTCGATGTGTGCTCTAGGATTCTCTTTGGTAACCAGTGCAGGAAGAAATTGGCATCTAATGCTGTTCTCTTGCACTGTTTAATGCTTTGAATTTCTAGAAGAGATCTTGTCAGGGAAATGACTGACTTCCACAGTGAGGGATGATAGAAATCCTGTAATGTGGACTGAAGTTTTCTTTGTGCAAAGTTGTTGCTGGCAAATTCTTACCTTTCCTCCTTAACCCACACGATTCTACAGTTGTCTCTGAACTGTTCTCAACGCTGCCAGTTTTTTCACATCCTTTGTCTTGGGTAAAGGACAGGAGTTTATTTTTTTAATGCTATTTGCTATTCATTGAACTAAGGTTTTTCTGTTGGCTTTGTTTGTTTTTCCCCCTGTTGTTTGTTTGTAACATCCTCATGTTTAGCTTTCCTTTCATTTCTTTTCTCCTCTGTTGTGCCTGGGTGCTGCAGAAGCGGATGGGGAAAAAAGCCCTGCACCCAGCAGGAAGAGATGTCAGTCTGCCAATGCAAAACCTGTGAGCTTTGGGGATTCTTTTTCTGCCCTGAACTCCAGTTCAGATCTATAAAGGTGGTCACATAGTTATGTGGGCAGGATTGATTTTGGGGTATTCAGTTAGGTTTGGAGCTCTGGCCCATGTCTCTTAGTGTTTGTGTGAACAAACTCCCATGGCCTGTGTTCTCTGATTTGTAGAAAAGATCAAACCTGGCCCAACCTTGTGAACATGACTGAAAATTTAATGGTAGCAGTCCCATCAAAACAGTCTCGTGTGGTCATAAAGTTTGGATTTGATGAGCAGAGCCCATTTTCAGACACTCCAGCAGACACTGGAGTGTTTACTTGCAGGTATTTGGGAGAAAGTTGACCAGTGGCTGGAGCAGAAGTGATTAACAAAGTGAGATCTTGCATGACCAGGGTTTGTCTTTTGTGGAGATGCCTTGTGAACTCTCTGTTGCAGACCTTTATTGGTGCTTCTTGAATAATTTGTTTAAACTACACAGTACAGATTCCTTATTTTAGCACTAAGACTTACAAAGGCTTCTTTTAGCAGCCTTTAATTTCGTACTTATGTATGTGACATAGCCTGTGGCTGTGATCTCTGCTGTGAATCTGCAGTTGTTTTGGGATGAAAGCAGAAGGCAGCTGGAAACTCAGTAGCTACATCTAGCTGTCTACCTAGAGAAGGCCTTGATTTCAAGTTTATCTAAACAAGCTCGACTAATCCCAACTATCTAGGGGGATCCACTGTCAAAACAAGCAGCATGGCCCTAAGGCAAACACAACCATACAGAAATGAAGGCTGGGACTTCCAATACTCCAATGACTGCATACTGGAGGCTTTTTTTTTTCCTGAAAGAGTGTAAGAGAGGTAGAATTTGCATAATGCCTTTTCATTGGGAACTTTTGGAAAGCTGACAGAGGGTCCAGCTTATAGCTCTGTAGCCACAATACAGAGTCTATAGGCGAATCCTTGAATGACCTAACCATATTGAAAGAAAAAATGAAAGCATCGAAGTATAGCCAAGCGAGTGTGGAAAAGAGGGCTGCTGCATTGTCTAACATCTGCTCTACTTCTCGTTAGTTTTGTTCTTTGGTATTCTATGTGGACTTTGGAGAAACCTAAGACAGCCTAACATGAATCCTATAATCTTCCTTCTGAATATTTATGTAGTGTGCCAGCCTCTAAGCTGTCCTTTGCATCTTCCTACTTCCCCCTCATTTTCATGCTCTCAAATGAGGCCAACATTTCAAAAGCTAAATAAATGTTTGTGAATGTTTATAAAAGATTTGCATAAATTTGTCCTTGTTTGACAAAGATCACTTTTTTCTTACGCCAGTTCTGAAATTTTTTAAAGGTTTCAGTGCTTGTCTTGACAACAAAGTCCTGCCTCGGAGAACAATGATTGCTGATTAAGTGGGTATGCGGTGGAGCTGAATAGAGCGCTTGAGACCCGTCGAAAAGGGCCAGTCATCCTAAGCCAGAGTTATAATATTTAACAAACGTTAGCCGAAGTATGGATCTAAAGCTTTGGGGTTGCCGCGGCATACCTGTGCGGGTGACGCGGGGCCTGATTCTCTTTTCACAGCTAATAGTTCTCACCTAATTTGTCCTAAACGTGGAAGTGCAAACATTCCTAATTTTTAATCAATCCATGTTTAAAATGTGTTTTAATTCAATTACCATCGCAGCTCCCCAGCACTGGCTCTCGGTTATCAGTTGCTCAGTAGTCTCACGCATAATTGGACCTGGCTGGTTTTTTATGCCTGTTTGTGTAACTTTTAAATTCTTTGTGATTTAAGACTGGAACAATTCCTCCTGCAACTGCAGCTGTAGAATTTATTTTTGAAAATTATCTAGAATCCATTTGTCTTAGAATAAAACTAAATCTTGATTTTATTGATAGGTTTTTAAATGTTTTTATTGAGGAGAGCTCTCTGAAAAAACCGCTTCAATGTTTAGTTCAGCTTTGTTTCCAGATTTTTCTTTTTCTCCTGGAATAGAAGTAATGCTCATTTCTGTTCTTTTGTTCTATTAGTTGAGAGGTTGAAGTTGTCATTAAGGCAAAAACTGGAGCTACTTCTCTGACACAGTTTTTATCACATCTGCTAGGCCTGTGTCCCAGGAGGAGCTGTGCAGAGCAGTGAATTCAGCATAGGCCCATTATCTACTGGTTTTGCGTATGTTGTAAAAGGAGTGAGACCTCAGGGAGGCTTGGAGCCTCCTCCCGTGTAATGTCCAAATCAGATTTGAAGGACTGGTGGCAGGAAAGCTTTGGCCTTGGGGTGTGAATTCTAAGAAACAGAGTCACAATTAGGTTTAAAAAATTCAGGGATTTTGAGCTTTATCTTGAAATATGTTTTTAGTAATGCGAATGGAAAAGTTGCCCATCTGTGCACACATTTTGTACGTTTAAAATATTTAAATGATAGCAGGTCTCAATATGCTGAGGAAATGCTATTTATCTCCTGCTCTTCATTGAAGCAGGATTGTGTGCGTCTGTGTGTTGGGGTGGTTGGTTGTTTTTAAAACCCAGCGTTTTCCGAAGAACAGTTGGTTACCTGCGGTGAAGTGATGTTTTTTCATACAGGGGACCGTTCCCCTCCTGACCCTCGTACAGAAAGAAGTGACTGGTAGAAGAAAAACCCTCCCCTAATTCAAGCTTTATAATTGCTAGGAAAGAGCTAATGGATTCCTAGAACAAATGGAGGAACTAGAGCTATAGAGTAGAATTGGAATACCAGTAGAATTCAAAGAGAGAAAAACCTAACCTGAGGTAATTTAAATGAATGCTGTTCATCAAATTAGGCTCCTGATTTTTTTGGGAGTGTAATATTCTTGTGCAGACCTGATTAAAAACAATTCCCAAAATATTTTGAGCGTTTAAAAAACATTAATGTTCAGCAGTGGATGTAAGATGTAAAAAGATGGGATGATAATGTTTTAAATTTAGAATTGTTTTCAAGGATTCTGTTCTCATTTGTAAAAACTATGAAAAAAATCTTGAAAATTTAGTGAGATCTTGCTTTTTAAGTTTGTCTTTGTTTTCTCTGCTTTGTCATCCTGCAGGATCACAGTGTTTTGTTGTGGCTGTGTGACACTGTGCAGGTACAGCCTTTTTCACTGAGGTTTAGGTTTCATAGGCTGCTGGAGTAGCGACGTTCTACCTGCACAATAGCAGGTTCGTTAATCGATGGGAATCATTTGTGATTGGAACTTCAGGAAGATGTGATGTAGGGTAGCAGACTGACACTAGCAATAGCTGTAAATGGAAGTCTAGATTCTCAGAAGGGGAGATGTGCAGATGTCTGTGCTCTAGCTGTGTTCAGGCTAGTGGGTGAATTTTTGTGTTGCTTTATTCCATTTTATCTTTACATAAAATGTTGAAATGTGACTGCATTTCCCCCTGTGCTGCAAGTAGTTGCCTGTTTCATGTATTTAGTTAGGTTTTGAGCTGGATAAGATGGAAACTATTTGTATGTTTACCCCCTTTGCTTAGCGTTCAGGTTAGAGCCTCCTCAGCACCCCTGCTCTGAGGTGAAGGAAACACAACAGCATTCATCTCTTAATCCCAGAGTCATCTCTTCTGTCTGTGGAAAACAGCTTATCTGCTTTCCCTTGTAACATATCAATTGTCCTCTTTCAAAAGCCTATGGACTGCCTGAAATATGGCTGTGGGCTTTGGGGCTTGATTGCCCTTCATGGTCTAAAGCTCAAGCTCTTGTCTGTACTCTGAGCAGCCTTTTCAACTCCATCCTAGTTTTCTTCAGGTTTCCTAGCAGGCTTCCAAATACAGGTCCCCAACCTGTTGGCTTTGGTGGTATTGTCCCTTCCCTGACTCGCATGGTCTTGCCTTAATCATTCACCCCTTCTCACAGATCCCTGCCTGGATTTGAATTTCTTTTCTCTCGAGCTCTTCTTACACTCCTTGTTCCACCTTGAATGTCTGTTGCATCCTGTGTCTGAGAGTAGAAACAGCCTGCTGTTCCATCAGTGTGCATATTGCTGTATTGGAGCAGCTTCTCTGTAGCTGCAGCATGGGGGTGTTTTACTGATGAACAGGAGAAAAGAGCGACCCTCTGTTTTCTCTTGGAAGTTAGTTGTTCCACTGCCTTGGAAGAGGCTGCTTACGGTGGAAAAAGTTCAAAAGTAATTAAAAAAAAAATAGTTTGCAGTTTGTCAGTTAATTTCACAGGAGAACATACAACACTTTCCAACAGCGTGGGCTATCTTTACTCTTTCATCTCTCTATCTGGATAGTTTTGGTCATTAGCTAAGTGTGTACTGGGTGTAACAGCCTTGTTTTCCATGTGTTTGTCAAGTATCTAGTGTGTGTGTTGGAAATCCTTTCGGAGACTGTCTCACCTCCATAAATTGCTGTGTGACACAAAAGGGCTGAGCACTGTATTCCTGCCTCATTTATTTTGAAAACTTTGCTACTGAAACCAAACTTAATCAATGAGCTCTGTGTTGTCTCCGATAAGTTATGTACTGGCTTTATTGA
This sequence comes from Upupa epops, assembly GCA_013397515.1. Lineage (NCBI taxonomy): Eukaryota > Metazoa > Chordata > Aves > Bucerotiformes > Upupidae > Upupa > Upupa epops. The sequence continues at coordinate 673,905 of VZRI01005355.1, forward strand.
TTGGGAAGGATTTTAGAAAACCCATGTGGGGTTTATAATGTCAGCAGTGTTTTGATTATGAAAAGAGTTGGAACCTTGGGACGAGGAACCAGGTGGTGTATGTCCTAAAGCCACCAGTGACGCGGCTGGGCTGAATCCCCCCGGGGACACAGTTCATGCCCTGCACTTTAACTGTGGTGACTGGCTGCTAGAGATGCACTTTTTGCTCATTAAAATGTTAAAAATCAAACCGCATGTAAAAAGATTTGTGAAAATATAAACTTGGGGATTGATCCAGAAAACTGGCATGTGATCCCCTAGAGAGCCGGGTTTCAGCTACTGGGTAATTTACACTGATCAGCTGTCTGTGTCCTGGATTGTTGGGGGGTTTTATCCTCTCTTTTGAGGGGGGGTTGCTTTACAGGCATTTATGTAGGTTTTCTTTAAGAAAATAGGCATAGGGGAATAAACTAGAGAAAACAGCCTATTGATAGTGCCTGTGTGTTTCATGTCAGGTGAAAACATGAAAAGGATTAGAAGATGCTGACATGGAGTGATTCTGGGTTTGGTTTTGTTGCCGTTTTCCTTTGAAATCCTGCAGAAATTATGCTTTCTTTAGGCAGTAGGTAACCGCTCACCTAAAGTACCCTGCAAGGAAGTTGTACGCCATACGGGCACTGCTAATCTTTCAAATGGAGCAGAGTTTCAAGGATGAAGGAAAAGCATTGCATTTACAGGAATGAGCTTGCAACTTGAGCAATAATCGAGCAGCTGTCCCTACAAAAGATCATCAGTTTTGCAATTAAAAACTCATTTTTGTGATTATTTTATATGTTCATATTTAACTGTGAAAATACACAATTGTCTGCTAGAAATAGCAAGAAGCACGTGCAAACTGAGTCTTGAGTATTACCCTTCCCTGAACAGTAGGCTTGTCCTACAGAAGCGTGAAGGGTTTTATTATGTGAGTGCTTTCCCTTGCAGTTACAGGAGTTATTTAAATGATCAGAATAATGGAGACCATGTATTCTGTGTCCCTGAGGTGCCTGGTGACCTGTTCTCTTTTAGCAGTGTTATTTCAGAATTCTCTGTAGCAGCCACATGGCTTTGTTTCTAAAAAATAAATGCGCAGTCATCATTTTGAGGACCATTTGCATTGAGAAGTAAAAGTATAGACACTTCACTCTCCTTCCATTCTAGTTTTGATTCTTTTGAAGCTTGGGGGGGCTGGCTGGTTTGGTTTGGGGTGGTGGATGTTATTAACACTTTATGCATTAAGAGATCAGTTGTGGGTAAACTGTATACTAGTGAAAACTTGTCCAGGGGTAGTAGTTGAGTGCGGGCAGGGGTGTTCCACAGATGGCTGATCTGCTTGGAAGTCAGAGAGGTTCTGCACAAGGGTGACCCCAATCACATTAATGAGGCCTTTACTATCAAGACATTATTTGGTGCCAGTAGATATATCTGTATATATCACAGTCTGTGGCTGCTGCAGAGCTTTCTCAGAAACCTGAGCAGCTCCTTGCAGAGTTCCTAGCTGAAAATGAAAGGGGGTTCTGCTTTGCTTTACATGGCAGTCTTCAGTAGATCCTTTCTTGTTCTTTAAAAACAGGAGGTTAAATAATCTATCAATAAACTGTCAAGAAGTCAAAGTTTTCATAGCTCTCTCTCTGCCTGAAACCTTAAGAACTTGCCACGTTTTAGTTGTCAAGACACCTCCAAAGAAGGGTCTACGAACAGTTGAGCCTGAAACCACTGCTAAGAATGGGATGAGCCTATTTGAATTATGTAGGAGGAACATGCTCTTGCAGGGGAGTCAATATGTTTTCTGCTTCATTGAATAGGTTATTAGATTGATGTAGTTTATTTGTTGAATGATGGCATTGGTTTTAGAAATAAATGAAGCGAGAAGCATCAATTTAGTTATTGATGATAATTTATTGCTATTGGTCACAGAAGTGTGGGGTTTATCGGGGAGGTTGTCGCTTGGTCAGGGCTGTCTGGTTTCAGCTGAAAGCAGGAATATAGTTTACATTTCGTGTCCTGAAATATTTAAGTGTGGAGGAGAATGAAAAATGAATTGGCTGGCAGTAAAGTCTGCAAACTAGGTAGACCATGACAGTGGATTGTGGCTTGCAGAGCCACATGCTGAATATTACAGAGCAGTGTGATCTAAGCGGATTCCTTCTGTCTGCGAACACAATTATTTTGGGACTAACGCATCTGTGGTCCGTAGTGACTGCGTTTGTTTATAGCTGTAAAGTCGAAAATGATTGATCTCTGCCGATGCTGCTCTTGCATTGATGATTTTTGTTTGATACCATGCGAAGGCTGCACTGACGGGTTTCTCTGTGCTGCTGTTTTGCAACTTTTAAAAATGGTTTGTATTTGCATTGGTTTTCATGCACAGTGTTTTCATCAGTCTTTTAATGCTCAGATTTTCTTGCTAGTAGCAGTAGGCAGCATTAAACTTTCCTGCTATGAGACCTACTGGCTTTATCTTTTGTTATTTATCTTGCTGATGTTAGGAAGCATTCTCTAATCCCCCAGACCTCTGTTCCTAGGTAACAGTCAAAAGCTGTGCCAGCAGAAGTGGTCCTGCCAGGCCAAACCCATGTGGTTTGGTGTTATTCACTATGATCCATATGGTCAGGGTAGAGATTGTCCCCAGAGAGGTGTTAACACTCAACAACCCAACCTCCTCCTACTCTTTGGAGAATTGCTGGATGGCTCCTGCTGCCTGCCCATGTGTGAATCTTGATTAATTTTTCATTTTTAATGAAGTTTGATCATGTTTATTATTTCACATGATTGACTGCCTGGTACTCCTTCCATGTAATTGATAAAGCCCATATTTCTTCATCTGTCTCTTATTTCTTCGGGGCAAAGTTGTGAAATTGTGTGATGTGGTTAATATTGGATTTATTGGTCCCAGCAGATGTATAAATTATCTCTTTTTCTCTCCACAGGAAGTTCTACAGACTTTGACCAAGTTTTGTTTCCCCTTCTATGTGGACAGGTAGTGTTGGTTTTTCAAACTTTACAAGAAAATCAGCTTGTCAATAAAACCACTGTAGAAAATAAAAACCATACCCTTCTTAATGTTCTGTCTGCTTGACTGTGATTTAAAGCACCCAAGTGCAGATTATAGTCTTGGAATCACTTTTTCCTGGGGTTTTTATGGGCACCATCAAAAAAAAAACCCAAACAAACCAGTTTTAAAAGTGTGGAGCTGTTGTGCAGAAAGAGCGCATTCGGTTTATTTCTGCACGTGGAAGTGTTTGGGTACTGATGATCAAATATAGCTGTTAATATCGAATAGATTGGTATTCACCTACTTTGACATCAAGGCTCTGGGTGCTCGTGTGTTTCATTTCTTAATTGCCAAAATTTGAGCAGAACAATGAATCGAGTGCTTTACATTGAAAGGCCTCCCTGTCTTGCTGGAGTGCTGGTGCTGTGCTTGGTGGCTACCTAATGTGACTTCTAATTTTGTGGGGTAAAATTATGAAGTAAATTGCAGTGGATTTGACAGGAACTGAGAATGTTTAATTCTTCTAATTTGGAAAGCTCCAGGGCATCTTTACTTTTGCTTTTACTGTGAGTTACTTCTGTGGTCTCCTGAAAAGTACCAGCATAGTATTCGGCACCGCTCAGATCTGCAGGCATCATTTAGTTGGTTAGAATGGCTTGTCTGAGGTCAGTTAACTCAGCTATTGATGAGATTGACCTTAACTGTGATGAAACTGCTGGAAATCTTTCTCATTTCAGTGAAATCTGTGATATTTCCAGGAGAAATTAATTTTCTTTATGAATCAATACCCATTTCTGATGTCACAGTTTGTTTGAGCTGCTAGTCAATGTTAATTTGGCTTTATCCCTCACGCATAGGCCACGTGGTGTTTCTTAGCTATCTTGAAATAGTGTTCACTAGTTTCTGTGAATGGAGCTGAAACCTCACTAGGCTTCTCTGGAGACAGGAGTCTGTGTAATAAAACCACTGCTACATGTCGCCCTCCGCTGCAGTCATCTGGGCTTGGAGGGAGCTGAACGCCTGACTGGATCGTGCAGACGAAATGTTCTTTCAACCCTCCAGGTGGTTCCTGCAGATCAGGGCCGAGAGCCGTGGCTGAGGCACTGCTGGAGACAGCTATTATTACCAATGCCTCTGCTGTACCCCATTGGTACATACAAAGAGAATTTGAATACCCAGGGCTGTCAACACGAGCTCTGTACCCAGCGCGTGTTGGCACTGATTAATCTTTAAAAGCCACAGATATTTCTTAAAATTTGGAATTGCTTTTGGATCAGCTTTTGGCTGATCATCTTTTTGCTAAGGGGAGGGAGCGGGGAAGCACTTAGCTTTATTTTTCTCATGTATGTATTTCCACTAGAAATATTTATGTTTACTGTGGGTAGGTTTATTGTACTTAGAGGTTTTGTTTGTGTTGTTGTTTTTTGTTTTTCTCCAGCAATATAACATTTTGAAAGATAAGAACTCTGAAAACCCATATGGGGTGCAGATGAGAACATAATGAAAAGTGATTCCCGTTTCTGCAGTCACTTGTTTGACTGAGTATCACAGACTGTCACTGAAAAGACTCTAAGCCAACCGTGTTGAACATAGAGCAGAGACTTAATAATTTAAAATTTGAGGGTGGCCATTCAATACTCCATGACGTAGAGGATGTCATCCCGAGTTAAGGCTGCAGCAGCAGAGCAGTGAGTATGCTGCTTCTGTTCTGGCTGTGAAAGCACACGCGTGTGCTCATGCCTAGGTGTGTGCGTGGGCATGAATAAAATTAAACACTCGTTTTAGTCCTCTGATGTAAATGCCACTTAGCGTGACTGTTAGTGGGAATGAACCTGCTGGTTACAGCACCAAGGTAAACAGACTCCAGTCACTGAAACCAAGTGGATTTAGTATGGCCATGGAAGGGGGAAAATACAGGGCAAACGTTCTTCAGCTTTTAGCTGCTTCCAAGTTGAGAACTGATTGAGTACCTGTTCCTATCAACTCAACTAGTGACGAATGCGCACTAGTTGTTCTTTCACTCTTTACTGTTAAGCAGCTACCACGTATTTACACGTTTCTTGTATCACTCAAGTAGTGAGCAGGGAGCCCCACAATGAAATTCTTTAAGAAAATGCTTTACTGTTCCCCCTCAGTACTTCTCAGTCACCACTTCTTCTACTTTGAGGTGCAAAGACATTGTTTCTAGAAGAAATACTGTCTGCAGCTGCGTGTCAAAAGGTCCTCACAGTCACCGTGTCTTACAGAGTTGACTAGCACTCTCTAGTGGGATTTTATCCCACTCTATGCGCCTGAGAAGTTTTGTGTTGGATCAGATCTCCAGTGACTGTAGTTCTTACACCTCAGGGTGGGTTTTTAAATATAAGCTGCTTTGTTCACCCTGAACTGAAAGGAGAGAAACGTGGAAATGGCTTTATTAAAGGCCTTCCTCCCTCTCCTGGTACCATTCCCAGGTAACTGAACTGCTTTGTAGGTAGTTGTGACAGTTGTAGGAATCTCTCTGCAGTGTTGAGAGATTATGAAATTATTCCTCTTAATATAAGAGTGAAGATACTGGTTTGTTGTGTAAATAACTTAGGACCGTGAGATTATGCATCCTGTTGGATTAATGCTCTGTGTAGGATGGCTCTTCCAGATCACTATGAATTCTGATGAAGAGGTAATGATGCTGAAATAGTCACTAAGGAGTCGACACTGCTTTTCCTCTCGCCCACTCTGAGCCCAAAGCAGTACTGGCAGTCAAACAACTTTGGCTTTCAAGCCCTACTAGAGTCATGGCCCCAGTTTAGACCCTGTCTGTGAGTACTTGGGGAAATTTAATTTACATGACTGCACTTGGTGCAGTATTGTGTCAGCCTTTCAGTGGAAGCTTCTTGATGGTAGAAGTGTGCTTGATGGTGCTTGAGTCACTTTGATGTTAAACAGTGGAATTTCTCTAACAAGTGCTGAGAAAGCACTGGAGTCTTCACCTAGGAGTGAGTCTCCTCCAAGGCTGAGTGTTTTAGAAAGCAGGTGGCAGATCTGCAGGTGTTCTGCTTCTGCCAGATTGTCGATAGGACACCAAAACGTTGAGGCAAATCAAGTTCTTGTGCCTGTCCTACTCTTCTCTTGCTGAGGGTTTGTCACTCATTTATATGAACTCTTCATTGTTTTTGAATGTATATTTTTGCCCGTGGTCCAAAGTTACCAGGGAATAGTTGCCTTTTCTTTAGACAGAGGGCTGTGAGCCTTCTGCTCTTTATGGTTGCAGTGTCAGAGCAGAGCCTCCAACTGCAGAGTGAAGGATGCCTCCACAGGCGGATGTCATAGCAGGACCAGGTAGTGTTGATCACGCGTACCTAAGGATGGGGGCGTTTTAAGAATTCATTCTTCCCCTCTTTCCTTCCCTCCAACCCTGACTTCTGTCTGCCTGCTTAGGGATGAGATTTATGGTGCTTCCATCCTGTTAGACTCTAGACCTTCTTCCCTTGTAAAATTAGAGCTGTGAATCTGAAGTATTGATGGTAAGATCGTAGGATAAGCCCTTTTAATGTTGGGAGCACTGACACCTGAACCCCGCGCAAGACCTGCCAGCCATATTTAGTTCCTGCAGCTCCCGTGAATGCAAGAATCTGTAGGTTTACTTCGGAGGAACTTGGCAGCTTGTGACAACTGGTGAATAAACAAGCTTCTCCCTGCTGCAAGTGAAGCACGGGGGTGTTTTTAACCCTCTTCCATAGTTGTGTCGGCTAGAATGCTGTTTCTCACAGATGCTCTGCTCTAGACCTTGTTAAAATTAAGCATATAATCCCCTTTTAAAACACCATACTAAAATCACCATAGTAACATTACATCCAGGCTTTACAGATAAAACACAACACCAGTAAGGGATTTTGGGGTATCCCCCAGTAGCTCAGTATGGTTTATGGAGATGGTTGCTCGGTGCTGACATGTATATTTCGCTAGGATGAAGGTACTTACACTGCTTAATTCTCAGGCTGCTGACAAATACCTGTCTCTCAGTTCATCTGTGAATCTGGAGCGCTTTCTCATCTTCGTTACAGCAGGTATTTACTTCCCAGTTTGGAATCCACTGAAGGATTCCTCTTTCTAAGCCAAACAGAGACACCTTTCCAATCCTCATTCAACTTTTAGTTCTCAGAGCCTTTTTGCAGTTCGCTAATAATTACACTGGTCCCAGCTTCACCACTACCTGTCAGAATGTCTGTCAAACAGTGAAACTCTGTCTCTGAATGGGGTGTGGGGTGCTTGGGATCTGCTGTCACTGCATGCAAGCAGTTGATTGCCTGCAGACAAAGTGGGAATATCTCAACAGCAGCTTTGCTTTTATTGCTAAATAGCATTCCGAAGGGCCAGGATTTAAATGTAAAGCATCTTACTCTCATCTTTTGCTCTTCTGAGCATCACTTGTTAAGGGTAAAAAACAGCTAGGAAGTAGTCTTTTAAAAAGTGAGTTTTTAAATACTTGGGATTTGGGGTGGTTTTGTTTGTTTGTGCTGTTTCACGTTGGTTTCGGTGTGGGGGTGGGTGGTTGTGGTGATGATTTATTTCGGTTTTCAAAACTGCTTTTCCAGTTTGGGCAAATTTCCCTGTAGTGATGCCTTCCAGTGCTGTGAGTGGCACCCACACCTGAGAGCATCAGCACTTCGCTTGTGCTGTTCTTGAAAAGCTGTTAAGATCTGACGGATGAAGGAAATTACTCCTCATTTTGAACAAATCAAATAAAAGCCCTGCAACACTGCCTTTGTAACCGCAGCTGGCTGTAGCACGGTGAACTTCGGATTCTTTTCTTCCTTTGCACGTTATTCTGGTCTGTCTTTACCTGACGTCCTGGCTGCCAGAGAAGAGGAGTCAACCGCTTTCTGATGCGGAACGTTTTGGGATGATATTCCTGGCCTGTGTGCTAAATTGGGGATGGATAAGAAAGCTTCAACAAATCATCACCCAAGCGTGGAAGAAGCTTCACCTGTTACTAATGTTATCTTACTGTCAGGCAAATGAAGAGTAGTAAAGACACATTTTTGGTTATATGAGAGAACCTGGGTTGAGTTTGCACCAAGACACTTGGACACCACAACCATTTGAGTTAGAACTTAAAGATAAATTCTTAGTGTCCTGCTACACTCAAAAATCAAAATCTCTCTTCTCTGGCTGAGCAGCAAACTTATTTCAGTTTCTGGTATCAAAGCTGATTTCTAAAAAAAACCTCTGCTGGAAGAGGAAATGTTAGAGGTTCAATGACTTGCACTGGATGCTTTTGACACGGAGTTAGCTCGGCATTAATTTTGCTCTCTCCCTCTCTATTTTCAGCCATGCAGTTAACCAAGTTGGGCAGAACTTTACGTTTGTGCTTACAGACATTGACAGCAAACAGAGGTTTGGATTCTGTCGCTTATCTTCTGGGGCCAAGAGCTGCTTCTGTATCTTAAGGTAGGTCTGTGGTTTGACTTTTGGCTGACTCGAGGAAGCAGTGTTTGACTCTGCTGTGTCACCCTGCAGTTATCATTTCCAGCTGTTCAGAAATATTTTCCTATCTGGTCCTCCAAGTCACTGTTCGTTTGCAGAAGTGATGCAAACTATCTTGCACTTCGCGTTGCTCTGTAGATAACTGTATTTGTTTGTAGTCAACGTTCTTGCGTTAACAACGTGGAAAGAAAAATCAGCCTTTGCAGTAATTTGAGATGACATAGCACGGTGGCAGCTGTTATCCTTAGCTGTCACAACTGATCTTGTTAGGACGTTTTGTGGACATTTGTATATGCAAGTTTTATTAACAAAGCATCTGTTGGTAACTGAGAGAATGTCGCTGGGGCTCCCTACGTCCTCAGAGTTGGTGTGTATGTGCCATCGTCTGTCCTGTGCAGGCTTTTGTGGAGTCTGTCGTAATCAAGGCTGCGAGTGGAAGTTGGGAACAAAGCACTATGCGTACACCAGGCAAAGAGGCTCTAGCAGAGTGTTTTTTGATGACCTCCCGTGTTGGAATACAGTCTGTAATTTACCGTTTACGCCTGCTGCAAGAAACAATGCCAATAAAATCCGTCTTAGTATCTACCTGTATCGGCTAGAGCTTGCTATCCTCTCAAACACCGTGTCTTGCACGTGATGGGATGAGCCTTTCTATCTTTTTTATCAACTGTGACCACTGTGGAGAAATGATGGGGATAGCATTGCACCGCTGAAGTACAAGGGCACTTTCTGTTGCACTGGGTTGTGTGAATGAGAGTAACACCGTGAAATTGGTTTGGGGTTGATGGAAGTATTTGAAGTGACCATCTGTGCTGTTTGTGCTGGCACCAGAGCAGTGAAGGTACCAAGGTTTCTTGCCTTACGCTTCAGCTCAATAGTGGTGACAGTGATCTGCTAACTAGGCCTTGGCTGGGCAAGCTGGGTATTGGAAGAAACTTCTGTGAAGTCTACTGAAATCCCTAATGCACTGTGTGGGAAGCAGGGTGACAGGTGTCTTCTCAGTGTCTTCCCTCCTGCCTTTTCTCTAGTAGACATTTCAACTATTCTTAGCCATGACAACCCAGCAGTCTGGACCACGGACCGAAGATGGGAAGGTATTTCCCTGGCTCTTCCCCTGTAGCTGCTGCCTTGTCTAGTTGGGTGCTGATTCACTCTCATGTGGGAAGTGTCTGGTTGCATACGGTGACTTTTCCTGGTTAATGACAAATTAAAGGGGAAACACAGTTTAAAAAGAAAATCTGAATGAGGAGGAGTATAAGTCCCTTCTTGATCTCTCCTGGATAAGAGTTCTTTGCTGTCAGCTCCCTTATGCTGAGTGAATGCCCAGAAGAAATGGAGGAGTTATGTTGTAGTTAAACACCTTCTGCTTCAACTCAGAACCAAAAAAACCCCCAACGAAAACCCAAGACTTCCAGTGCAGTTACAGCAGTGGGTGAGCTGGGACTCTGAGCTTTATTCCTGTTGCTCCTTCCTCCTGGGAGCTAATGAGAAAATGAAAGTTCGTCGATAATGCAAGTGGGTGTGAGTTTTAGGGGCAGCAGAGAACTGCAGAGAGCTGCTTGCCGCCTTGTTGATGCGAGTCTCCTCAGCGTCCGTTAAGAGTTGAAGGATGCTGCACAGCAAATGGCTGGGTCAAGACGTGCTGAAGCGCGTGAAAATGACAGGGAAAAGCAAATGGGGGTGAAAAGAACGGTTGGTTGGTTTAGAATTCCGGGTTGGATGTTAGCAAGCTTCGAGTATTCCGATCTGCGCTCAGCAGTAGTTGCAGGCTGAAGCGACAGCAGTTATTACTGGAGGTGATAGTCACGTTTTATCAGCCAAAGGTTTTGTGGTCTGGTCAAGGTAAAATGGTTTGAAGGTGGAAACTCGTCACGTGTTTAGGTTCATTACTGAAGAGGAACAGGAGGAAAAGGAGATTCTTTTCTCTCACTCAGCTGGTGCTTTCAAAAATTTCTGCAGAGGTCTGGAAGCAAAGCTTAAAGCTGAGACAGTACTCAGAAGGCCAGAAGGCAAGGTCTGGACTTTGAGTTTTAATGTGACCCGGAGACTTTTTCATGCGGATGCAAAGTACAGTGAAGTGGTGCTTGGAGTTCAGTAGCGTAAAGTTATCCACATGGATCCTGTGGCCAGCAGAAAGGCAGTTCCATTTTACAGAGGATTCTTGTGGCTGTTTTAACCAGAACTGTTTAGAAATCTGCTTTCAAGGTAGTTTTCAGTGTTGCTCCTGCTGTGGTTAGTTAGCATCACACAGATTTATGAAAATCTTTGATTAAGTTTAAAACCAGCATCTTCTAGGTGTTCTGTGATCTTCTTTCACTGTAGAACCACCGAGTCTGGCTCTCTTATTCCGTTCCTTTTTTTCTTCACTGCATTTCTAGCTAATCGTGAGGCTCCAGTGATCAAATCCAGTGCGTGGCCCGAGGTTGTGGGAGCTCTGGTGCACTCGGGGCTCCTTTCTGCAGATCAGACAGCAGAGGGCGGCCAGAGGCACAGAACGGGTGTCACGCATGGGCTGGTGGGGTTTTGAGGTTCTGAAGAGTGAATTCAAGCCCCCACAAGCTCGCGTGCCGCACATTGAAGTCTTGGACTGCTGGACTGCCTTTTCCAGTGAAACGTCTCACAAAGCTTGCAGCTGGCCTTTTGCTTCCCAAACGCTGAGTGCAGAGCAAGCTGAGAGCTAATGGCCAAGCCATCGGATGCAGAGTTGTAATTCGGCAATTTTAATGTCCTAGAAAAGATTCCGTGTGCCAAAGGGTCTCTCTCTCTGACTGCATCCCAGGGCTTGTGGCTGAGATGGAGTCAGCCCTGTTGGGTTTGCCTTAAGAAGCTGATTTGTTTGTTTTGGGAGTTTTGCTTTAACTTTGCATCAGAGTGTTTGAGGGTGAACAACGCGGGTCTGAATGTAGTGGAGACTTCCAGTCTCTTAAAGCGTGGAGGACACTGTGAGGCTGCCATTGCTTATTCCTCTGAGACCTCCTCTTCAGCTCCTGAACCAGCCACGTCCCCCGCTGGCCTCTGGAATTCGTACTCTCATGTTTTCAAGTTGTCTCTGTTTGTAGAGAGGTGGTGCTCTTCCACGAGGCAGAGGAATCTGAAAGGTGCCGGAGAGGTTCAGAACAAGGTGTCGAGCTCTTGTATGAGGGCTTCATGTAGAAGTGCATCGAATTTCCATCGTAGCTGGAGATTTTTGTCCTGACTTCTGTATGCAGCAGCGTCTCAGACCCCTGACAACTCTCTGCACAATCACGGAGGAAGTAGTAGTAGTGCTTCAGGAATGTAAAAAATGTTGTTAGCTCGACCTGAGTCCTTTCTGATACCCTCAGTGCAGAATGTTTATATAATGAAACTAACTAGTTTGATTTTCTTTTTTTTTAAGAAATATTTTTATCTTTTGCCCTCTGAAATATTTCCAGAATTCAGTGGTAAGGACCCAGTTACTGGTGCTTGAGGAATTCTTCAGGTTATAAACAGATAGGATCCGTCACTTCTTTCAAATGGCTGTTTATTTTATAGTCTGGTGACTTGATCTTTTAAACAAGTTGTGTGTTTGTGAGACAGACTGCTCAATAGAAGCAGTGGTGCTGTTGGGTGTATGGGAACCTGTTTAAATGTTTGGACTGGTGTGAGTGTGCGGCTCAGGTAGTGATTTCAGGTTACCTAATACGGTGAAGGGGTGACCTGAATTAGCTCTCTTTGTTTTTTCATATAGATATAAAGTTCGCAGGCAAATTGGCCCTGGGATTCAGCATGTGCCTTTGCTGTGGCAGAGCATATCTGATTTGAGAAAGACCAGTTCAGTAGTTTAGCTGAGAAATACTGTTTTCTTAGTGTTTTCACTGAACTCTTACACTAGGAGTGTGTAAGGCCAAGTATAATGCCCGTGCTTTTTCAAACCCATTGGGCAGAGTGGTTTTGAAGTGATGTTCTTTCTGTTTCTTAGTTTGCTTCAAAGTCCCCCTTTTCTTGAGTTAAGATGCTGAGCCCAGTAATGGGAAAAATTACACTCTGAAAGAAATTCCTAACAAAAGAACCCCAAACACAGCCACAACCACCTCCAGAGCCCAGCGTTCCTCCCGTGCAATGGAGTGATCCTTCCCAGACTGGGTGTAAGCTTTTGGAAGGAATTCAGCAAAGCACAGCACTCGTAATCCAGTCGGGATTACTGGTGTGTGGTGGAGCTTTAGCATCTATGGATTGTAATCGTGGTCAATGGGATGGGGCACTTCATTGGCAAAGTTCCTTTTCTCTAGGTACTGTAAGAACAGCTCAGGGAGGTGCTGGGTAGCTGCTGCCTCACCGTGCACCACCCTTTGTCTGTCAGGAGCTCTCTGCGCTGGCTTTTCTCTTCCTATCAATAAGGGTGGCAGCAATAACAGTGAGACTGTCCTGCGAGGAGGATGTGCTGGTTGGTACGGGCAGGCCCTGCACTGGCAGGGCTGTGTGGTACTGCGCAGCCTAGGGAGCTCCGAAGGCCCCAAGGTTTACACACAGTTGGAGTAACTACACTTGGTGGCCAAGCTCCTTCATTCCTGTCCCCACGTAAGAGGTACCTTGCACAGGGTTTCTTTTATTACTCACCAGTAGAATTACCTGTTACACTGCGAGCTGCAGCACCTATTCCTGACAGTAATAATAAAAGACACAGATCTGTGACTTGCTGCAAGTTTCGTTCAAGTGGCAGAAGAGAGAGGAAGATAAAACTTGGTGTGGTTTGGAGCCTGCTGGACAAAGTGATTTCAGAAGGCGCTGTCGCCATGTGCAACTCTGATTTCAATTTTACTTAATTTGAAGTTTTCAGTGGGCATTCAGCTATTGTACCCAACATGAAAATCGCTCCTGTGAAGTGAAACGCACAAACGTTTGTGTGGAAATCCCTCTCGGCCAAAATAGCTAAGCTCTGCACCGCTCTTTTTCTAAGATAAAAAGAAATGAATCTATAATAGTTTGTGACAGATGGCAGAAAATGTAACTAAGTGAATGTGATTCTGTATGGAGTTATTTGAGGTTTTTGGTGTGATTTGTTGTGAGTTCCTCTCCTCCCCCCTTTCCTTCCCTTTGATTGCAGTCTTTGTCCATTTATTCTTAGGATAGAATAAGATTTCTGAGCAGGGGCCTCTCTTGTGGTGCAAAGTGAGAATTGTTTTTAATTGAGCAGAAACATGTGGAAGGATCAGGAATATCTCAAGGGATTACAGAAAAATTCCAAATTTGTACTACTTACAGCTTGTGTTTAGAGCAGGGTCTGCTGGGAATAAATGTTAGTTAGTGTGACCTGTGACCTTAAAAACTGTTGACATGGATTTCAGCCAGAAACTAGCCACAGAACTCCTTTGTTAAGCTCATTCATAGCTCCTTGAAAACTCTAGTCAGTGAAAGTTGCCAGCTCAAATCTAAGGAAAGCAGAGCCCTTTTTTTTCTTTTTTCTTTTTTTTTTCCTCTTCCCCCCCTCTTTTTTTTTTTCCCATGCTTTGGAAACAGCGGACGCCCCTTAACCAGCAAGACTTCTTTAATAGGGCTGCATCGCCTAACCTTGATTGGAGTTGACAGCTTCCTGGCTCAGCCCTGCCAACTGGCAGGGCACTGATGCATAGGGGACAAACAGCTTTAAGGGCCTGTGCAGCCCCGTCGGGGTGTGCGCGTCCCAAGCGCAGCGCTCTGCTCTCGGGATACCTGCGGCTCTACGGGAAAAATCCCAATCCCTCGGCGCTGCGTGGGGTGCCACGCTTCTTGGTTCGGTCTCTTTCGGCTGTTCTGGGGAAGAAAATCTGGGGTGAATACCTTGGGAGAGGAACCCGTGGTGTGGCTTGTGCTTTAAAATACTTGTCCTCTTGTCTCCTAGAATTTTCCCCTTTCAGTGCTTTGGCTGAAAGCCATGGAAAAATATTTACCCTCTGGGGGGAGGATGGGTTTGATTTGAGAGTTTTAACTGGTGATCGTCAAACCCAACCATGAACCCAGCTGTCCCAACCATCCTAAACACAGTCCCTGAGCTCCAGATCTCCCCGTCTGTGTACATGGATGGCGATCCGACCCCCTCCCTGGGCAGCCTGTGCCAAGGGCTGGTGACCCTTTCTGTGTGGGTTGGTTGTTTTTTAACATGTGCCTGTATTACACTTAACAGTCTGATTATCCCACAGGAAAAGGGTTAAATTGGTTAAAGCTCCTTCTTGTGCCCTCACAAGCTTTTCCCCTTAATGGGGCTTGTGTCTCTTCAGCTGATTCATTATTTGGCCAGCATGAAGCCTCACCTGACTTACCCCGCGACTGTGGAGTGAGAGGTACCATCCCTCCAGCACGTGATGTTTTACCATCAATATCTGGTGATTAGAACAGGAACAGAATGGGATGTGGGAAGGAGAATACAAATTTAGGTTAATTTGAAGCTAAAGCGTGCCAGACCGAGTAATCTTCACGAGGAATCACTGAGCAGGTAGATGATAAACTGGGATCTGATGATATCCTGGATTGATTTACAGTGATACTTCATGCTGCTTCTCTGCTGTGGGGTTAAGTCTCATTGATTCAAGATCCTTTGAACAACCTGCGCTGCTCTAAAACACTCAGAATTTCTTAAAGGCTTGATTTTTGCAGAGCACCCACTTGCGAGGCTGATGGGCCTTGTGGGGTGTCTTCCACGGGCTGCTGTTTAAAGCAGGTAGTAGTAGTGGATGTTTCTCCCAAGGACACTGCAACATCAAACACTGTTTGGTCTAGAGGTGAAGAAGGGGAAGTGGAAGGAATTGGAAGCTGCTTCCCCCTCGGAGCTGTCTTCTGTCACTGAAGGTATAAGATTCTCTTACCCTCTATTAGTCATCACCCCCTTTGACTCTTCTGTCAGTCAGGGAGCCTGACTTCCTACTGAACTAATTCCTGATCTTGAGTTTCATTGGATTCCACCCGCTTTTCCAGAGCTGACTTTGCTGCCTCCCTGCAGGTAGCAGAGCATTTTGTTGTTAGCCAGTCAAGCTGGAGTCAAGAACAGCTCCAGCCCGTCGAAATCCTGCGATAACCAGCGGAAATGGCTCCATAATGTCATCTGACTGTTCTAAACTGTTCCACCGCTACTGCTGGTGAAGGAATGTTTGCAGATGAATGAGGAAGGGCACCTCTTTGTCACTTGATCTGGATGAAAGCTTGGGACACTGAAAAAGATGGGTTGAGCTGGCATTTAGTAGCGATTCTGTCCCGTTGAGAGCACAGACTATCACAGTCACAACAAATAATTTGATGTATTTAGTAGTAGTGTGAAATGCAGGAAGGCCGAGCCTTAGAGTTCTTGTGAACTAGGAATTCTTACTTGATGCAGCAGTGCTTCATGCTTGGCAAACACAGAAGTAAATTGATAGGAGGTCTGTGTAGTGACGGCTAAGAAAGTAGTTGACTGTATTTTTCTAGTTTCAATTTACTGCACAGGAGAAGGGAGAACTCTGTGTCCGCAGGCTGCCCTGAGGAAGGTGTCGCTGAACCACTGGTTAAGCTTTGTTGCCGTGGGTTGTGCCTGGGTGGGTTTTGCCTGGTCGCTCACTCTCAGGCCCCAATTTCAGCAGACAGCCTGCAAACACCAAACGTCTCCCACCGCCCCCCATATCTCCCTGGATATCTTTTTAACTTGATTTCTTCCCTTTTCAGTTTTGCTGTCAGGCTTCTGTGTGGACACTGTTTGTTTAAATAAGAGAGACCTCCAGACGTTATTTTATGAGGATTTACCGTTGTCGTGTGTCAAATAAAACAGTAATCAGCAGAGTCACCCTTTCACTGCGGTGCCCATCTGTATGGTCCTTGCCAGCCTTCCAAGGAAAGATGCTTGGGAATGGCTGCAAATGCTACGGAGCATGTTCTGGACGGTCTGCTGGGGTCCCGGTGGGTGTATCGACCCTGCAATCCCTGAGCTGCTTAAACTGCCTCGGAGATGAAAGCAAATAGCCAACTGGTTCTGTTAGACATTGGCAAAGGCCACAAAAATACATCTATAAATCATGAGAAACCGGAGCTCTCTGATTCAGCGCTACAACAAAATTGAACCTCATAAAAGTGTTGTTATTGAGCCTCCGTCTGCTGCCTCCAGAGGGGATTTTATTTTGTAAAATTATCTTTTATTATTTTAGCAGCAGACTCAGCCCGTGCATTGGCTGTAACAGTAGAAGATGCAAACGGCCATCAGTTCCTGTGCATGGACCTTGCAAGAAAAGAGAGGGCAGGCAGGGCTCACAGCTCCAAACTGTGGCATCCAGTGCTAGGACAAGGGGCACTGGGTGTCAGCTGGAACAGAGGAGGTTCCACATCAAGAGGAGAAGAAACTTCTTCCCGATGAGGGTGCTAGAGCCCTGGAAGGGGCTGCCCCAGGGGATGTGGAGTCTCCTTCTCTGGAGGTGTTTAAAATCTGCCTGGACTGTTCCTGTGCCACTGGATTTAGGGGATCCTGCTGTGGCAGGGGGATTGGACTGGATGAATTCCAAGGCCCCTTCCAATCCCTAACAGTGTCTGATTCTGTGAAGCCAGTGTGGCTTGCTGGGTTGTGTGACAGGAAAGGGATCTGAAGTAGCTTTAGCAAATGTGATTTCACCATGGCCGAAGCAGACAGGGGTGGGAGGTTCTGCTGCTGTTGCAGGCATTTAGCTTTAGCTTGACATGTTTATAAAACAGTTTACATCTTAGGAGTTTGGGGTTTTTACCCCCGCTGATTTGCTTAAACAGGCACTGGCTTTTATTTCCAGTTACTTGTCAGAATATGTATGGAAAAGTGATGAACCTAGAGAGAAGAGCTTGACATCAATTAAATTTCACTATCTGCTTTGTTTCTGCTCTGTGATACGCTGCTCCCAGGATGGGCCTTCCAAACTTCCTCTGTTTCTTCTTTATTGTCCTGACAAGATAGAGATGAGCCATTGAAAAATACTTTTCCTGGAAGAGGGGAATAATAGTTTGTGTTAAATCTGCTCTTTTTTTGTCTTCCATTTTAGTCTCTGCCTTTACACGTTTTTTTTAGGCTCCAGAACAGTGTTTTAGGAAGCCTGTGAGGCTGCCTGAGTTATCTTGCCCTGCTCAGGTATCGTGAAATAAATACTTCAGTGTTTCCCAGGTTGTACTGGATGGCTGGGACTACGTTCTTGGCATCACTGGATGAATTGACATAAATAGCCATCAAATGCTTTCTTCTTCTGGCCAGTGTTGGTGTTTTGAGCTGAGAGCTGACACTGGAAGGATTCAATTCCAGTGAACCCAGAAGTCATGGATTTTTATTTTCAACTAGACATAGGTGGTAAATCACAAGTCAACAGGGAATGTATTGACCCTGAGTGAAAAGCTCTGGAGTTGTGGTGGTGGTGTCAGCAGGTCCATGAAGGCTTCACTCGCTGAGCGTGACATTTTAGAGTGTGGTTGAGTTGGTTTAAATATCTTTCTTGAAACTTGAATGTGGTAGAACCTTGCTAACCCCACTGCTTGTAATCACTGACACAGGAAGGGCTCAGCAGAAGGGGCAGGGCTGGGCTCAGGTTTCATATTTGTAGGCTTCCTTGTTTGTTAAATCCACAGGGATTCTGTTTGGGTAAACAAATCCACCCTAACAAGGGACTCTCTTCGTGTTCCAGCCCTTTTTGCCCATTAGGTTTCATTTCTGTGTACGTTTCCAAACAGTTACTGATGTGTCTGGTGGCCTAGTCAGTGTTGCGAGGTACCTGAATTAAAATCTGAATGATAAATGCCACAGGAATAAGATTTAGAAAAGACAGAAACCCTACAGGTTCTGACCCTGGGTTTTCTGTAGTGACAAATTCTCTGAAAGAGAGGAAGGTGCTTCTGGGTGATGGAGGGACACCGGTTCCATTGCTTTTAACTGAATTGAGATTCTTCTGCCTCGCCAAGCCCACCCGTGCCCTTGTTTTCTGCTCGCTGTTGCCTTGTGGTTGGAATAGAGGGTATGAAGTCTTTGTGGCTGATGCTTCATTGTTAGTGATCTGCTGGTGGTGACGTTTGAAACACCAGTTCCTCCTTGTTCACATTGGTTTCCTTCTTGCTGCCCACTGGAAACAGAAATTGCTTGTGTCCCTCCACCAGGTTCAAGGTTTTATCTTGATTGCAAAAAGAAATCCTGCTGTTATAAACCTCTGTGAAATGCCAGCTCCAACCAGTCTGTTCCTCCTCTGCTCCCCAGTCGTGGGGAACGGTGCTGTGGGCCGGGAACTGCACATGTGGGTGTCTGAGNCTGCTCCCCAGTTGTGGGGAACATGCGTAAGGAACGGTGCTGTGGGCTGAGAACTGCACATGTGGGTGTCTGAGAGCACAAGAGGTTAGGAGGTGAATATTGGGACACTGTATTTTCCCACTCTGCTTCCTGGCTGGCTGGGTACCTGCACACACGAGCTGTGCAGAGAAAAAGGTGTTTATGTTAGACATAAATCATAAAAGTCAAAATCTCAATAGCCAAACCAAAGCCCCTCCTAACTATAAATAAGAGGTTGCAAGGAAGATTCACACCAATTCATTGTTTGGCTGCTACTCTGCCCTCTCTAGATGGTGCTTGGTATCGGAGAAAAGATGCTGTGGTCGCTTTTCACTCTCTGTGTGGATTTGTACCTCATTACTCCCAGCTGAACGTCGATCCTCTAGCAGTGAAATTCACTTCTCTGCGTGTTGGTTGGGCACGACGTCTGGGCTGTGCACTCGCCTTCATTTTGTAGTGGGGTAACGTCCCACCGCTTTTGAAGTTGGTAGCAGCCAGAAAGTACGGGGAGTTGTTGACAAAAGAGTCCCATCGATTCCCCTTTTCTGTGGAAGCATTCAAGCAGTAAGACCTGCACAGTCTGTTTGGCACAGTAGCTGCTCTCAGCTGGCCCTGTGCCCTCCTGCTGTTAGTCAGGGCAAAGGATGTGCCAGATCTCAGATTGTAACGGAGCAGAGCCTGCTCGCAAATCTGCTTGTAGTTAGCCTGGGGCCTTTTGGCAGCAGACTACAGCCGATTGATTTAGTTGCAATCCTTTTTCCTTAATATTTTCCATCTGGCCAACAATGACCTATAAAGACAGACACAAAACAGAGTTTGAGTTATGAGGAGCGTAATAGTAAAACGCTTCCAAATCTCACTCTAGAACCTGCTCCGATGGACGGCCGCCGCCGTGGCTGAAGGACGTTTGTTCTAAAGCACGAGTGCAACTGTGGTGACCAGGAACATTGCGGTTCTCCAGTTCAAAGTCATGGGTGTTTCAGTTCAACTCTCAACGTTTTTCCCTTGCTGTTTCTCCCTTTCAGTTGATCCCCAGCAGGAAGCGAAGCTCTCGCAGCAAAACCTTCTCGTCTTGCAGCAAAAGCTTCCTCCCACGCTGCTCCAGCTCGTACTGTTGTGGCTGAATCTCACCAGCATCGGGAGCTGTGTGAGAGCCAGGGATCATAGAGCTGAGACGGGGATGTCATGGAGAGGAACAGGAATATGGAATGCCATGGGGCATGCAGCGACAGCTCTGGGGAGCTTGCGTGCTGGTGATGTTAACAGGGAGGTGAGGGGTGCCAGGCTGAGTTCTGCTGGCATCTCCAGAATGAGCCCTTTGCAGGTCTGGGCCGTTTGTCAGCTCTTCTAGTTCTGGTCAAAGCAGAATCCTGGCTCTGATGAGTTATCCTGAACACTTCTAGTCCTTGTTGCGTGCATAAAGAAAACCTGTGAGTGACTTTTGTGCCCTTCCGTGAGTTCCAGCAGCCTTGTCATTGCGAAATATTTAATGTGCAGCATTGCCGCCTTCCCCTAGGGGTGTCTGGGGATGTAAAGGATTCATCGTCCCTTACAGGGGCACAGTAAGTCCTGCACAGATTTCACAGGGCTTGTTGGTCAGAATATTTACAGGATCCCATCGAACAAATACAACCCCCCCTTCCCTCTCCTCTTAACCTCTGCATCAGCAGTCCAAGGCGATGCTGATTTGACTGTCTCGCAGTGGAGGTGAGGAGCAGTGAAGGTGTGTCAGAGGAAGTTTGTTGGGGGTTTTGATGAAGCTTTCATCTTGCCTGCAGGTCAAAACAACGTCTGTAAAGTATCAACACGAAGGATCACAACAATGTAATAGAGCTGTCAGTAAAGCTAACTTACTGCTGGAACTGGATAAAGCTAGGAGAGCTGTGTCATAGTCCAGCTAGTTCACTGGTCTGGCCTACTGACCAGAAACCCCTTTAATTAATTAATGAGGGCTTCGTGTCCCGTTTTATTGCCTTTGGCCCTGGCTGACTGGCTTGGAAATGTCCAGTTTAGGGCTAATGCAGCATGAGTTAGTGCATCACCTTGGGAAAACCCTGCTCCCCAGCATCAAGTGAGTAGGGAGGAAGTAGTTAAAGTCCGAGAGGGATAGATCTTCTCTGCCACAAACAGTTTGCTTCTGGGTTGCTGTCTGAAGGCTTACAGAGTGCATCTGTCAGGAGCGAGACCATCCTGTACTTGCTGACAGATGGATACAACATCCCCCCAACGAGATTACAAGGCAACTTCCTCCTTCAACCATCAAGATGTGGCAGGAGCCCTTGGGTCACGGAGTGGTAACTGGAGAAGCAGGGGCTGATCCGGGAGGTAGAACTGCTGAGAAAAAGCTGTGTGAGTTGACTTCTGCATTTTGCTTCAACAGAAAATGTGATTCAGCTGTAGTGTAACAGTAGGAGAAAGGCTTTATGTGGCTTCCCGGAGCAGAGCTGTCAGGACTGGGTGGGGATCCCAAATGAAAACCTTACTCTGTAATGCTGGCTGTTTGTGAGTGCTCTTGGTAAGGGGCAGATCCCCCTCCAAACTATACAGGTATTAGTTATCTAGCAGCAGCTTACCCGTGGGTTTGGAGTGAGTGAGCGTGGGTGCACCAGCTCGAGTTTTCAGCAAATAAAACAATGGTGGGCAATCACAGATAGCAAATCTTTCTCTTCAGGAATTCGTTGACCTTACAGCTTGTGGTGCAAACGGTGTGCACGTCCCATGGCTTTGGAGCTCACAACAGCAGTGTGCAGTGGCACATGGGGTGGTTGATTTATTCCAAAGTTCCTAATTCCACCCAAATTTCAGCTGCAACTTAGTCCTAGAGGGTACAACTCAGCAAGCGCAGGGTTGGAGTCCCTGATGAAAAGGAGCTGCTTCTCTGGTCAAGGACAAAGGGTTAATTTGCATCGGGATGAAAAGGCTGCTCAGGATCTACTATTTCAACCTGTGATAGACTTAGCAGGAGTCTTTGATCCCCAAATGAAATGTGATGGATTTCAACTGATGCCAGATGTCTCAAACCTAGTGGGATCTCTGATTGTCTGCCACATCTAGAACTCTCTCTTCCAGCACTTTCATGTTTGAGAAGAGATTCCTTGACAAGCTGAGCCTTTGGAATCCTTCCTCTATTGTCACTGCAGTGGGGATCTCTAGGCTCTGGTGCTGTTTGACACATCCTGCTTTCCAAAAATCAAACCAAACTGCTTTAACTTCTTCATCAATTTAGTCCTGCAGTCTAGGTGTTGGTGTCGCCTGTAGCTTTTCTCAGTTCAACACTGTTCTCTGCCTTCTCCTTATTTGTTCCTTACGGGGGCTTGCCTGTGCCTGCTAAAATCATTGCTCAGGGTATTTCTGTTGGCAGTAAGTGGAGCTTAACTGTTGTCTACTACCTCCAGGTACACCCGCTTGCGTTCCACACACCCTGATAGAAACTGGCAGGCACTTCAGAGTGCCCGTCTTGTCACCAAGACTGCCATCCCGTGCCTGTGCAAGAGTGCAAAGGCAGAATTTGGCTCTTGAATGTGCTGGAGAAGTTTCTTTCTTGGTCTTAGACTAAAAAAACCCCAGAGACTTGCAAATTTCTTGTCTGCAAAGGAACAAGAAGCCTTGTGATTTGGTTTGGGACTTTATGGGGCTTCCCATTTAATTTCACATCCATTAAAAACATGTAATTATTTGCTTTTTAAGGTTAATGCTCTTGATCTCCCCGAGTTAATCATCCCCGTGTGCTGACGCCGAGGAGGGAGCTGTACCTGGTCAGACACGCACGTATGAGCTGGGTACAGTACGAACAGCCGCTCTCTGCTCCACAAAAGCTTTGTGTGGTAGGATCACCCCGTTGTAAAGCTTTGCACATTGCACAGTTCTTTTCTTCTGTCGTCAGCCTGTGCCCCAGGCTTTAGAGATGTGTGTTCTCTCCAAAACCTACTCACAGCTTTGCATTTCATTTCAGCAGACCCCAGGTTCTGTCTTTTAAATGAATTCCTTTCTCTTTTCTCCGTGCGGACCGACTGGAGAGATATCACTGAGCAAGATTTCCCCACGATGGGAATAACTTAGAAGTTAAAGATCTTTGATTTCTTTTTAAAGCGCAGTGATCAACCAGAGGGAAAACAGAGTCCCCGACAACAGGCCAGACCTCAAAGGTACTTCTGAAATAAACGAAGCACAAACCACTCTCATAACATTCAATAAACTTGCTTAAATTTTGCAGTGAGGGGTGATTCACGAGGAAGAGGTTTGACTACTGAAGGTAGGTAGGTTGCTGTGCTCTCTGAGCAGTGCCTGTACTTGCGTGTCTGAATGTGCAGGGGTTTCATGTGGTGGAGAGGATGTTAATGCTGGCCCTGTAAACCAAGCGGTGTGGTATTCCTCTATGCCAGTCTCCAGCGTGATGCTCCAGGTTCTTAAAACACAGGTTCGTGTAGTAGAAGTTGTTTTACAACGACAGTCCAAGGCTTGGTTTTGCTTGGAAAGCTGTTCCAGACTGCAGATTGATGATGTTGCTTCCCTTTGAGAGGCAGGGTAGGAGATTACCGCATGCTGGGCGGGTAGAAGCTTCATGATGCTGCAGACTGTAACGCTGGAGTTATTCTGAATTCCTTGTATTTACATAAATTCCACAGTGCAGCTGCACTGGACTTCTTTCTCCCTCCAAGGTTTTAGAGTGACCACAAAGAATCCGAGAAAGGGTGACAGCTTTGTCAAGCCCGGGCTGCGGTGCCGTTTGCGACGCCCCAATTAGATGTCAGCGCACCAACAAAAGCCCTGGCAATGGTTATCTTGAGCTGCCCTGGCACTCCTTGGCTGGGCTCAGACGTGAAATTGTTACACCATAAATCTCTTTGTGCCGGTGTTCGGGGGTGCATTCAGCCCCTTTGAGCTGCCTTTTGTGCGAGGCGCTGCCGCTGCGTTTCAAGAGCCACTGTAGCTGTTTGGGGAGCGCTCGGGTTCAAGCCTGGTATTTAGAGAACTTGGTCGGCTTTGTGTGAGCGAGCCCTGCTGTAACTGCTTATCCTCGCTCGCACGGGGTGAAAAAGCAGGGAGGGGAGTGTTTTAATTGACTTTTATTATTAATGCACAGTGGCAAGTCAGCAGAGGGCTATTGATGGTGGTACAGCATTGAGGTGCTCTGCAAGGGGAGACGCGCAGGTGCTGTAGGGTTACGTGCCGTTCAGACACGCGCGAGTCACGTGCTTTACCTGCAGAACTTCTAACTGGGTGTCCTGGAAATCATGCGGGTTCGGTGGGTAAAAACCAAAGGGGAAATGGACAATAAGGAAAGGAAGTTAGACTTGGGAAAAAGCAGAAGAAATCCTGTAAGAGCAGGAAAGGGAGAGGATTTGGATGCCTTTCTGCAGCGGCAGAGGCGCAGGAAGGGATCACGGTCTGATACAGAGACTGAACTTCACAATAATAACACAAAAAGGCTGATGCTCCAAAAGGGCCGCTGGCTGATGCTGTGGAAGGTGAGGCTGCAGCTCATCAGCATGCACAGATGTTGCTATGGAGATTTGTGGGTATGTGTGTATGTGTTTAAGCTTACAAGTGTGAGAATGTGTCAATAGAGTGAGTCTAGAAGGGAAGATAATGATGTACTGAGTTCCGTGAGGTGTAGGGGAGGACACGGGC
Organism: Upupa epops; assembly: GCA_013397515.1. Classification (NCBI taxonomy): domain Eukaryota; kingdom Metazoa; phylum Chordata; class Aves; order Bucerotiformes; family Upupidae; genus Upupa; species Upupa epops. Next base: position 698,237 of record VZRI01005355.1, read on the forward strand.
ACACACAAATGGCTGAACTGGGAATTTAGCCTATGGAAATTCCCCAGCGAGCCCAGCGACGCCTCGGGTTTTTCAAATGCGTTTTGTAAAAATGCTGGAAACCCTGGGTGGGGGAAGGCAGGAGAATAAAACCCCAAATTAACGCTGTGCTACTGCGAGGAAAATAACAGGCGCGCGACGCCTCATCTCTCTCCCTCTCTCTCTCGGGCAGATAAAGGGTTATTTAAGAAAAAAATATGTAGTTAAGTCATTTAACTGAGCCGGGGCTGTTAAAAATTAAGGTGGAATTTGAAAATAATTACAAAGAGAAATGCACATTTTTAATGAAGGGAAGGGAAGAGCCCTTTGATGGCTGCGCTTTTGCTGTTTAAAATTGTGTCTGCATAAAGCCACTGAAGAGATGGGTGGCTGGCAAACAGCTCATCAGCTGAATCCGCAAGCAGTATTAGCCGAGAGGCCAGGATTGCTCACGCTGGGGATACTGCTGGGAGTGCCACTGATACCAGGTACAGGAGGATGGGAAGAGGATCTGTTGGTTTATAGTATAAACGGTGGTGAAAATTAGAGGCAAGAAGTGTCAGGATGCTCCAAGAAGCTGCAGTACGTTGTGGTGTGCTTTCCAAACTCGTTTTCTTTCAAACGTGGTGGTGGTGATGATGATGATAACCCTGGAGAGGCCTTCTGAGCTCCACATGTGAGGGTCTGCTGCTTGTCCTGCAGGTACTGACCAGCCCTTGAGTCAGAAAACGTTCTTTCTCAAAGAACATTCACTAGGTGAATACAGTGAAGCAGTAGTGGTAATAAACTCCATCTCTTCTCGACTGGCGGCATCTTACTGAGATTTCAAGCTGGTTCCTCGCTCTCCTAAGGATTTCAAGCGAACAGCAATGTTCTGTGGAGTGGCCGTAGGAAGCTGGGTACCAGTTGATACCAGGCACTTGCATCGTGTGGGTGTGACCGTGCAAGGACAGGGTTTTCATTCACTTAGACCAACACCTCGGCACGGAAGAACCTGCTGGACTTGGTAGCAGTTTCAGTGCCACAACAAAGTACCTGGTTCTGTGTGTGCTGAATTAATGACTGAGGGCAGCTGAAACCCCAGCAGCTTTTATTGACAGAGGTACACGTGGGCCGTGGCCCGAGTTTCCTCTTCCTTAGGCTTTTGTCAATCAGGAGTGTCTCCAGTGGAGTTTGTTGGGCTTTGTACCACGGTTAGTGGAAGTTCTGTCGATGATGAGCCTGGCTCTGAGTATTTTAGGCCACGGTAGATTATTGTACTGAGCAAAAGGTCAAGCTTGAGGAACTCCTCGAATCCAATCCTGGCTAGTGCAGACAGATCTTGTGAGCCTGTCACTACAGACAAGTGTGCCCATCTGTAAAATGGAAATGACTGTTCTGTTTTGCGAGGGAGATGGCAGTTGGTTATGCTGTTATCAAAATATATAGTATGTGTTATAAATAAATACATGTTAAAAATTCCTCTTCTGGTCTGTGTGAATGGGTAAAAGTTCCGTGCGCTTACAACTCAGCCTATTAGGAGACGCTGCGCTGAGCTGTGTTGGTGTTAGCTGCCTGCCCAAGTCTCACTCATTTCAGATGACAAAGAAAGGTATAAAAAGCACTGCTCTGCCTGCGTGCGGACTGGAGGTTGTTAGTACTCAGGAAACTCTGTGAACTGGGGTCGTACTTGTCTTTGTAGGGTTCCAAGGACACCCGAGGTGGACAGGTACCTTTCCACCTGTGTTTGGTTTGCTTTTTCATAGTGTCAGCACCCTGGTCGAGCTGACTGCTGGAGCTGTCAGGGTTGAAAATCGGGTATGGAAACAGTCCCTGTGCTAATCGTCAGGAATCACGTTAAAAGACACCCCTTGTCCCTGGGGTTTGTGGCTGCCACACTGGAACGTGTAGTGGGTTTGCTGCCCAAGCTCTCCATACACCTTCAAACGCTTTGGAGCTCCATGGGAGTTTGGGCAATTCAGCTTTCACAAGGCTCTTGCCCACTTGGGTCTCTTGGTGTTGCTTCCTCCGTCGTGGTTGTCTGTCACTGCTGGCACTAGAAAATCTCCTCCTGTCTGAGTTGACTGCACTGGAGATTCACCTTCTAATGGCAACACTCTGAGTTCCATGCCTGTTTGTCTGAGTGCCCATCCCCTCTTTACTCTTGCGCTTGGCTGTACCTGGTGTTACTGAGAGCGTGGCAGTGATTTAGAGGGGTGTGTGTCCTGCCATGGATCTCCCTCATCCTAACGAGTGCTCACGAGGCATCCAAAGAAATGATACCGGTGACGTTTCTCCGTTTCACGGACAGTGTGTTTGCTGTCAATGCCCGGTTCATCGGTAATGCTGCTGTTCTGGACGAGAAGCAGCTGGGGGTTGTTTTCTGAGGAAGGCATCTGTTTCTTGATAAAGAAACCCACTGGATGCCAGCGTAGGTAGAGTCAGCAGGAGGGGGGATTGCTTGGAACTACTTTTTAAAAAACCCGAGTCGGTTGTAAACAGTCCCAATAATCGGCTTGTGTTTTAAGTCTTTTGGGTGAAGTGTTTAATAAGAGCAAGATGATCCTGGAAATCCACTTCTCTGCCCAGTGTCATTGCAGCGGGCAGCTCGGATTGGCTAGTGACATCCTGTTGGGCCATTCCTTACTGCATCCTCCTTACTGAGCAGTGCTGCTCTGTGTGCAGGCGTGTGTGCACCCCTTGTTGGGGTGTGTGTAGCTGTGCGTGGAAATGAGCTGCTTTGTTTCAAAACCACTGGCTTCATACTCTGCAGTTTGGGTGCAGCTCTTTCTGGAGGACAGAAGACGTGACCTCGTGTGCTGCTGTGATAGATTGGTCAGTCCCTTTCATACCTTGAATATCCAACTCAATATATTGAAAAACTCAGAGCTAAATCGTCTGCAGAGCAGCGTTTTCATCCGAGCAGCAGCTAATACTGGGTGACGACTGCTTCTGTTCAGTGTGACTTTTGAAGTGTGGATTGTGCTTGTGAGAGCAGGGCTGGCTGGGAGCCCTTGGCGGCTGTTCTCCTACCTTCCCCATCACCTCCGGCTTTACTGCACAGCCCCAGCTTGAAGGGCTCTGCAAGAGGACCCCAGGGAAGGAAACCCTGGTCCTAGCTGCAGGCACCTGACCCCAGGGATGGCTGGGTTTGGGATCAGGCTCGTTTGCTGCTTCTCTCTGTGTGCTGTTCTCTGAGCCGGGCTCTCAGTTGCTGGTTTGGTGCCGCTGTTCTTTCGCAGCACATTTTGGAACGGTTGTATTTACAAGCTGCAGCGCTGTTGTCTTAACGTTTTGACTGACCCTAATTGCTCTGACACATGTAACTAACAATGTTTTGTACTTTCAAGGAGCGCACTAAAAAGGTGATGACATATGAGTTACTGAATAAGGTACTATGCAGCCCGTGCAGCAGAGTTTGTGCAGACCTTAGGTAGCATAACAAGCAGTTTTCCTGTGCTCGTGCTTGTTTCCCGTCACGTCACACTGGCCCGTCTCCAGCGCTGAGGCTGCATCGTGCGCTGCAGGTTCAGAGGGGAGAGCAGGCAGAGCCCTACACCCATCTCCCAGCCTGAAGAAGCCACGTTTGAGGTTCTGATTTGATTCGCAGGGTTTGTGGCCAGGATGTCACCCGTCTGACAAACTGGGAAGGGGTGTGAAGTCTAAAACAGCATAGTGAAGTTAAAACAGTTACCGTTCCAGAGAGCTCTCTTATTTTTGTTTACTCGTAACCCCGATCTGATTTATGCTTATTGGAGTCTTTGAACTTCAGCTCCCTTGAAGACTCTCTAGTCTATCGCTTTTTTGATGTTGCTTGAAGGGGGACGTGTGTGCGCACGGCTGCTGTGGAGCTCTGGGCTATTTCACTGCAGAGCGCTTCCCTTCCTTTGCTTAACCTCTGACCTGTGAAAACAAGAGTTAATCAAAAGTTCTGAGGTAGCTAAGAGGAAGGGGAAGTGTTTGGTTACAAATTAAATATGAGCAAGTCATAAGCCATAAATCTTCAGGAGTGCTACCAGTTGTGCTGCTCAGCTTTTTGGTTATAAATTCGAGTATGGTTTCTTGTGGGGGGGTGTGGGGTGTGTGTGAAGGCTGCTGTTGCTCTGTGTAAGAAATCCACACAAGTTTTTCCTTGTGGCACAGATCTAGAAAGTGACTCAGACAGCTGTATTTCTCCTTGGCTTGGGTGATTGCTGTTAGTTTCAACTCCTAACTGGTTGCAAGTTGTCCTGTTTCACTCTTGTGTAGTGAACACGTGGAACAAGCGGTGAAATTAAAGTACTGAGGATGGCAGATCAATTTGAGTTCTAATGTGTCCGAAGCTTTCAGGATGAGAGCTCTGCAGTGACAAAGGAGGGAGATGAAAATTGAAGTGGGATTCTCTTCCTGATGCCCTGGTTGATTTTATCTTGTCTTGCACCTCTCTTGAGCAGGAGGCACCCCAATCCCTGCATGTTGTGCTGAGCTCTGCTTCAACTACCAGCTGATTTCTCTGCTTCCAAGTGCCTCAACACGCAAAGATTTTACTAAAATAAGAGCCAGTTATGCTGAGATGCTGAACCACCCTTTTGAAAGGAAGACTCTGTGTTGAACAGAGAAATAGTGAAGTTCACCATAAGATACTAGTGGAGAGAAATAGGGCTGTACCCTCCCTTTAGTTGGATGGAGGGTTTGGCATTGGGGGAACATGAGTAGTGCGAAGGATTCTCCCGTGAATTCTGTAAACGGAGTCTTCCAGCGGGGTCCCTGGGCAATTAAGGAGAACGTTAAATGTGCCTTCCTGAGTGACGGTTGGGTTCGGGACCATCAGGAAGCTTTCTGCCGCCTCGGTTTTCTTTTCAGCCCCTTTTGATAGATGCCCTGCAAGGGTTTGTTTACCAGGTCCTTAATCTCTACTTAGCCGATATGTTTTGAGAGGATTTCTCCTTACTCTTGTAATGGCTTTTAACTCTGCTGAAGTTTATTTAACCGAGCAGAAAGAAAGGAACTTATCTTCTAACTAATCCGTCTTGATTGTTTACAATATAATGCCAACCCTAAATGCTGTTTAAAGTGATAATCGCCTGTCTTTCTGCTCCAGTCCAACGCACAGTTTGTAAAGATGCTCCGAGCGTATTAATTCCAACGATAATGCTGTCGTATGACATGAAAAGTGAAGTTGCTTATCAGTGTGTTTTGATAAGCTACTTACATTTTACAGTAGCGTTTGCCGGCTTCAAACAAACGTTAATGATGGAGAGCCCTTCACTTTATCTGTCTCATATATAGCTTCTCACGTCATTTGTTACGGAGCGCAGCACGGTTAGAACCACAGGCACTCAATCCTTTACAGCTGGCAGGATCCAGTCATATTTTATAAAAACTTTAAATCCTGTCCAACTGCATCGGGATGGAACCCATTTCCTTCGCAAAGTGTCTGTGATTAAGAGAAGAATCAGGCGTCGCACTCGCTTCTGTGGCCGCTGCAGCTGAGGAGCAGCTCCTTGCTGGTGTTTGAAAAGGAATTGAAGTAACTGTGCTATGAAAACAGGGCCCAGGACTGTACTGCAGTGTGTAGTGTGTTAGAGACACCTAATATTCTACTAACCTTGAATAAAAGTCCTCCCAAGGACCCAAGCCCTTGTAACATCCCAAGTAACATCTTGGTTGTTTGGCTTAGACCGTGGGCTGGAAGTGCAGAGCCAGTGAGAAGGCTGTGGGGTTTCTGCATGTTTGTGCTTGAACGATGTTTGTTCCTGAAGTCAAGTGCAAGTTACTGAGGGTGAATGAAGTCTGTTTGCCCTAACCAGGGGCTGGGCTAAATACAGGGATGGAATAAATTGGACAGCAGGTGAAACTGAAGTACTAGGTATGTGATTTAACACATCCAATTGCATCCAAACAGCTGCCTGTCTGCAGTTTACCGGGACCCTCAGCAGCCCAACAGGACTAGTTGTTCAGCACACAGCTACACACAGCAGTTGTGGAGTTACTGAGATTTAATAACTTAAATGTACGTTGTTTTCTTTGTCTTTCTAGTTACCTCCCGTGGTTTGAAGTCTTCTATAAGCTGCTCAACGTGTTGGCAGATTATTCAGCTAAAGGACAGGTATTACTCTGAAGTGCTAACCCTTTTCCTTGCCCCGGTATCAGATGGAGGATGACAACAAGCTGTTGTAAGAAGTGTTTATACCGGAGATGACCATGTGAATTATTACTCTCTGCAATGCACTCCTAGAGGAGATCACATGCAGCCAAGCTGAAGGCTTGGCAAGAGCCTTCAATAAAATAAATAGCCTTTTAAATGATTTTTATCATAAGATAAAGGCCAAGAATGTGACTGGGGATCCAACTGCAGTTAATGGTTTTCCTGCAGTCACCCAGACTGTGCAGTCCTTGAGTACCCGAACTGTTCAGAGCAGGTCCCTTCGTTCCCCTATTGCTGTTTCACAAGTCTTTGTCAGAGGTACCCAAGTTTACTTGTCATGTAAGTAAGTGTGGAATGAAGCTTGCTGCGAGTGCTCGGAGCCCCCAGTTACACAAACGTTGCTCATCTAGAGCAGCTCAGCTTGTTCCAGCGATGCCTACTAAATATTCCTCCTTCTTATTTCAGGATAGCCAAAGGAGTGAGCTCCTGGAAACGTTTCATAAGCTTGCCATCCCTGAGCCGGGGACCTCTGTTCATCTTGGAGTGGTAAGTGAAGTGGGAGAGATGCAAACTAAGGTGCTTAATTTTCTTTACGTTTCATAACAGAGGGATGTCAAAAGCAGTTCTCCTTTTTCAGAGCCCAGTGCACGGATGTTGTTTTCCTGTGAGGACACAGAGCTGTGAGATTTCCCCTTTTCACATTTGGGGCCCTCTGTTTCCCTTTCCTTAACCTCAGATGTCTTTGAAATGCTGCTCTTTGATTGGAGGAAGATTGTGGCTATTCCCCACGGAAATCTCTCACCATATCATCTGTGACCTGCCAGAGGTCACAGAGCAGCAGCATGACTTTTATTGCCAGTACTCTGAGCTCCTGCAAGGGGGACAAGCCTGGCGAGCAAGCAGTCCTGTACCTGGCAGAGCAGCATTTCAGTATTGACTGTTTCTCACGTCTCCTGCTTCCTTCTCCTCTTCCTCCCCTCACAGAAAAAAGGATCCAATTCATTTTTTGAATTAAATTTTGAGAGGAAAATGAATCAAACGGCATGGGGAGAATAGATGTGGGGGTTATTGGTGGGATTGTGTTCTGCCTGAATCTTTGTGGGGGGCAGTTCTGCAGAACAACCTTACGTTCCAAGCTGCAGCGAAAATCCTGAGGATGCTGCAGTGGCCTATTAGTCATTTAGAGTTCACGTGGAAACTGGCGGGGTGTGCAGCCCCAGCTCTCCCTCTCATTTCCTTTACTCTTTCTCCTGAAGTACTTTTTGGCACCGAGCAGCTTACTCTCATCACTTCACCCTGTAATGTCACTCGACAGGTAACAGTTGTCTGGCCTTGCTGGGTCACCAGCTGGCAGTGGAAACATCCCGGTCCTCTCGGGGCGAGCTCTTTGTGAACAGCCTTTCTGTTTAACGGGACGAGCTGTCTCCAAAGCGGCCATCAGTTGGGATGTTTCGGTTTTTTCATACCAGTGGTTCCAAGGAATGCTGCCGGGCTCCCCTTGTCTCAGACATTTCACGGCCGATGAAGCAAGAAAGGATGGAAAAAGGCAGCCGGGGGGCTGTTCGCCCTGGTGCCTTTGCACGTTTTAGTTTTGCTGTTTAGCAGCCTATTTGGAGGTCGGGATGAGGCTCCTCTCCGTGCGATAGCTCTGTGCACTGTTCCCGTGTCCTCGCGTCGCATCTTTTCCACCAAACTAAAGCAGCAGTAGATCACAAAGCACAAACCGGTGTTTATGGATGTAGTGTCTCTGTTCAGGGTAGCTGTTACACCCGCTTGCTATTTCGGGTTGTAGACTGTTCCTGGAGCCCTGAAATGTCTGAGATATATATACGGGAGGATTGTGCCAGTGGTGGAGCTGTGCCAAGAATCTAGCAGCCTTTAAAGCTTCCACAAGTAATTAATAAGTAGCCCTAAGACAAATTGGGAAGATCTTAAAAATAGTCTGGAGTGTGCACAACGTGGAGTTACGGGAGCGGTTTGGCCGCGTCCCCTCCTTTCCCAAAGCACTAACCAGGAGCTGTGTGGGGGATGCATCTTCACATGGGCAGCTGGAGTGGACCTGGCCTTTACAAGTGCAGGTGATTAAAAAGCACGGTGTACTGGGCTGTGGGACTGCAGGACCAGCCTTTTGAAACATGAACTGGTCCAGTTTTGGTTCAGCTAAGGAGGCTCTAAACTTCAGGGGCTTTTTTTTGTGTAACTTCACCCTTGTCTTGAATGAGGCATCAAGAGAGGGACCTGCTTGCTGCCATTCCCTGTAGTCCAGGCCATCCAGTCCATCGTGCAGCCTGCACTGGGCTGTGGAGAAATGGCTTGAATTATCGACTGCCTTGGAGTTTCCTTGGCATCCGTCACACGTGGTGATGTCTGTGTGCATCAGCGTCGCTGAAGAACTAGTAACCAGAGCAGAACTTTTCAGGCCTTTGATAGCTTCCTTCCCTAACACACTTCACACGGCACAGTGATCTGAGAACGCGGCTCTCGGCACCCATGGCGGAGAAGTTATGCTGGTAGTCGCTAACAAACCTTCTATCGTTTTCACTCAGCGGAGCAACCGCTATCGCTGCTGCCTCTAGATTCAGGTGGCTTTTGACATTACTGCAATAATCAATATTTGCTCTTCTTCCAGCACTCTTACTTCACCGTGCCTGACATCAGAGAGCTTCCCAGTATCCCTGAAAACGTAAGTATTCTGGAGGATGGGGCACTCCTCTGTTTCTGACTGATGCCAGCAGCGATGTAGATGAATAATTGTCCCCTCTGCGTGGCCCAGCAGTAGGTGATACTGTGTAAAGTATCACAAGGTGCTGAGGTGAACTTGGGCTGGCTAATACAGCCCTTACTGGGCAGAACACCTCGTGGTGCTGACTGCAGAGGTATCCGTGTACCCAGTGGAACACGAGAACGTAGTGTTTGCCACTGTGATTAAGAAAAGATACCGAGGGGACACATAAGAGACCAGTGAGTAGGATCCCTTCATTAGCTGCCTCTCTGAAAATGTCAGGGAGACTTGGTTTCTTTAGGGCCACTCCTGAGGAGGTTTTCTAAGCCTCACGACGTTGTCTTGTCTGTGTTTCAGCCTGCCTCAGATTTCTCGCCAGATGCCAGGTTTGTGGGAAGACAATGCTGGCATTTGCTTCTCTTAAATCCTCTTTAATACGCTCCTGCTATGTCTCATAGCCAAATCTCTGTGCCTGGCATCTCGAGTTTCTTTCTCAATCATTTTGCCTTCGCACCATGTACTCCGTTTGTGGTGCGGGAGACAGCCAGGGGAATCGGAGCCTACGACTCGCCCACAGGAGAGGCCAGATAACGCTTGGGGCTGGTTGCTGCTGTTTTAAAGCACCACCTCTAGCTTTTCTGGGCTGTGGATTCTCTTACTGACACATGTGCTGTCAGGGGGTTGAACAGGTGTGCTCTTTCTTCTGTGGTGCTTTGTTTTCGTACAAATACGTTGTGTTAGGAGCAATTCCAGAGTCGGTCGCTGACTGTAGACCCACTACCAAATCCTGTGCTAGTCCTGAAGTGATTTGCAGGTAGGGTTGGTCTCTTATGTAGTCCTCCTCAGACTTGAGCTGTTGTTAACCAGCTTCACATCACCCGGACAGCAAGGAGGAGAGGAAGTTGGTTTCCATTTTGCAGCCTGGCCAATTTGTAGGGTAGAGAGTCATGATCTGGAACGGAAGAAACCAGTGGCAGGGCTTACAGGTTGATCAGGTGTCTTGGGCCTGCTTTAACCACTATGGAACAGCTGAACAAGACAGCCCACAGCAAAGGCTGCAGGAAGTACAGCTGTGTTTATGCTCTGCTGGCTGTGTCTGCTGCTGATGTTCGCTTTATATTCAAAGGTATGAGTCAGCTTCCCAAAACAGTTGCGCAGGAGACATGATGAATGCTCGTGAATCAAAGTCTCTTTTAAAAGCAGAGGCCTTGGGCCAGGAGTCGTTGGGAAGCCTTTGAAAGCTCAGCCTTCATGGGAGGGAGTGCCCTGTGATGCTCCAGAGCTCCACTTTGAGTCTCTGAGTGGTGCTGACGTGCCACTGGGGGAACGTGCCTGGTGCGAGGCAGGTACCGTGCCCCGTGGCGTCACCGTGAGGGATGGGCTGCCGCTGAGCCTGGGGTGAGCCCCGCTCCTCGGGGAATGGCAGCGAAAGAACACTTCATTCGGGTACCAGATAGCTGTGCCCGTGTGCGGATGTAGGCAGGCACGTTTAGAACACCAGGGCTGCTTGTAACAAAGCCAGATCCCTTTGTCTGACCGTGGTTGCAGTCGCCTGACTTCTGGTTCTCAGGTGGTTCGTTTGTTTCCTAAGGAATGTTGTGTAATTTCTTGGGAGGATTTGATCTCTGTTGATGCAGCTTTCGTGTGGAAAGGGAGCGTTTTGGGGAAGAGCACAGGGACATCCAGTGAGCACCGATCTTCACGGGCTGTAACCGTTTGGCTCCGTCGATTCAGAAGCCTTCGTGTCCTGTCCGTGGTGACATTTGCAGTGCAGGGGTGCCAAAGTTTGAAGTAGCGCGTAGCGATTAATTGGGAGCTGCGTAGAACTGGATGTGGAGTGTTAACAAACTTCTGGAGTTCTCTAACGTGTCACGAGTCTCACAAACACTGAGCGCGCTGCTTTCTGAAACAGCTGAGCGTTCACCTTTCCCCAGGAATCATAGAGGAGATGGGTGAAGGCACTGTGACTCAGGGCTTGCGAATGAAGCCGTTCAAGGCTGGACTCGACTCCTGTCATCCGTGCTGTGGCATTTGAGCTCCTCTCTTCGTAGAGGAGACAGCTCCTCTCTTCACAGAGGGGAGAGCTCATTGTTTTGTTCCTTCAGGGAAAAACTCTCTGTGGGATGATGGAGAAGGAAAAGGATGTGCATGTTGTTTTCATCTCCAAAGCTGCAGTTACAGATCCTGGACAGCGAAGGACCCGCGAGTGATTGGTCTAGGAACAAAGTCTCAAAGGAGCCTAAGGGACTTTGGTAGCCCTCCTGGCGAGTTTTGGGAGGAGTGGGGATACCTGGCTTAAGACTTAATTTTGAAACTCCCGCTCTCTGCTCCCCCAGGAAAGGTTTAAATCCCAAGGAACAAAATACACAACAATTACAGCGCGAATTGGAACGCTTTCATTTGTATTTATTTAACTCATTCATGGTTTTGTCACTTACGAGACATGTCTTTCAAAATACATGTGTAAGTCCCAATTTCATCTTCAGAGATGACAGCTTTCTTATAAATAAAACTTAGAGCTAACACGTGAATTTCCTTAGTATCAATACATTACCATACCGCCCACATGCTTCGCAGGTGTCACTGGCAAATTTCTGAGAGCAGAGAAACGAGAGCCTGATGCATCTCCCCATCTGAAGGTACATTTGTGTGTCAAAGCCAGCATTCGCTAGAATAAACTCGATGAAAGAATAATTGCAAATCAAGTCCCCATGTCTATTTTCCTCGCGCTGGTGGATGCTGCTGCCTCACAAACCCATCCCTGTGCAGGGACGCCCACACCTTTGGGCGGGCTGGGGGGGGTGTTGTGCTCCTTGTGCCGTGCCCCGAGTTTGGGTGCCATCAGAGGCAGTTGGGTGCCACTTCAAAATTCTTTTAATTCCCACTATTTGCAGTAATCGTGTCGTCATGGGCTGTGTTTTGGCGTCGTGGAACGATGGGTGAGAGGGGGAAGAAGAGCCGTAGAGAAGACAGCTTATGTTTAGACAAAAATATCATGCTAATCAGCACAGATGGGATGAGAAATACAGAAAAAGTACATGATAGTTTAATAGGTTTTTGGCAAAACGTGTTGGCTTTTTTTTCCCCCTCCCTCTCTTCTGCTTTGAACGTTACCTGTTTGTGGCTCAAGCCTTTCGGTAACAAAGACCTGGGCGATTGTTCGCTATTAGCGTGGCTGAAGCTCACCGTAATGAGCTTGGTTTTTCTCTGTCTCCAGACTGCTGCAAAAGTCTTCCAGCTCCACTGCTTCATTTCTCTGTCGTTCTTTCTGTTTGGATGGCAAGCTGTGGAACATATTTTTGCACAGTATGAAGCATCTTGGCAGCCTTCTCAGGCCAAGTATTGGTGGTTTTAGAGTTATCTTTGGATCTGTCAAAAGTGCTAATGGGCTTTGTTGAGCTTCTTTAAGTTTCTAAATCGTATTTGCTTTTTGCTTTTCTGCACTTTTTTATTTAACGATGATTAAGATTGCACTTGAATTCATGACTAATCTAATTTCGCTCTCGTGTGCTTTTTGTATAAGACTGTCTGTACCGTATAGCAACCCCTTCGTGTCTGCGAGGAGCTCTTTGCAATCAGATTCCCCCATTCCCCGTCTGGGGGGGCTGTCACCTGTTCCTCCACCGCCCCCATTTTTTAAGGTTCCTGTGTTTTTAGGGCGTGTGAAAACAGTCCTGCACGCACCCATCCCGTTTGGTTTGCTTGTGCTGTGAAAGCCTCTCGGTCTGGGAGAACACGGTGGATTTTGAGCAAGGTGCCTGCATGGTGGCTTCCTAGCTTTGAGAGTGCAGGTCTTGGGATCGCATCCTCCTGTTGGTTGGAAGGCATCTTCAATCTCGAGTAAATGGTACTCGATAGCCGGCACCGCAGCAGGAGCCCCGGGCAGTGCACTGGTGAGGGCTGCTGATCCTCTACCAGAATTGCTCTAGCACAGACTGCCCTATGGGATTGGACACGCTGGAACCATCCTCCCAGGGAGCTGGTTTTATTGTTGGGGTGTGAGATTGTTTTTGGGGGGTGGGGGTACTGTACCAGACAGCTTTACAGATCCCATAGGAGTGACTGAAGGGGCTTTCTTCTCAGAGGAGTGTCTTGTATTTCAGAAGCTGGATGTGAAACAGCAGCAGTTCTATTATTCCAAGACTTGACTCCCCAAAAGGGAAAGATGGAGCAATTCAAAAGTACTCAGGCACAGGGTGACCCACGGCTTTCCTTCGTGAAGCCACGGGCTGGATGGAGTGTAATAGGAGGATGCAGTCGGCTTAATTCCTGCATTAAGGATGCTTTGTGTTTGCAGTACCATGGATCACAAGTTATTTTCTCTCTTCCTTCCCAGAGAAACCTGACAGAGTACTTCGTAGCAGTTGATGTCAACAACATGCTGCATCTCTACGCCAGTATGCTGTACGAACGCCGCATCCTCATTTGCTGTAGCAAGCTGAGCACTGTAAGTAAAACGCAGAATAATTCCTCCTGTTCACAGTACTTTTGTGCATTACAGTCAGGTAGAGGAGCTGATCTGGTGACCTCAGCAGCCTCGGCTCGTTTCTGTGGCTCCATATGAGGATTACGCTGAACTTCTGCCGGCCTCTGATGTTTAGATGTAAAAGTGGTGGTGGATACCGGGAACCTTGGGGCTGTTTGGTACATAAATACAAACATCTGTGCCCTAGCGCGGTCCCGTGTTCATAATTTACGGGGAAAAATAGGCAGATGATACTGTCGGATGGCTGTTGCAGTGACCTCCTCTAGATGGGCAGAAAGAGTGGACTGAAATACATTGACCATCCGCATTTCTGCAGTTCTCTTTGCTGAGGTGTAGCCTTAGTGCTACTTAGGCTCCATCAAGTGTCTGAGAGATGAAAGCTGCTGAATACTCTGGAGTACTCTCCTAAAAATGGCTGGACATCAAAACAAGCCCCCGGCCGGGTTCGGTTCAAAGTTGCGTGTTATGTATTGCAAGGTTTATCAGTCAATAAGGTTGTGATTTGCTTTATGAAAGAAAATGTTAGGTTCTCGTTCTGTTTGCTCTGTAAATGGGTATTGATTGCCGTCCTTTCGAGACGACAAGCATGAGGTGGTTTAACTAATTTTGCTTTCCAGAGCTCTGGACTAAGCACTTGAGCGGTTCTTGCCGCAGCACGAGCTGCTGTGTCCATTTGCTGCCGTATTAACTAGTCGCTCATTGTGTGACCATGACCTGCTTTGTGGGTGAGATTAAAACTGCCTCATGCAGTCGTAATGCTGTGGACAGGGAGTGGGCTGTCGAGGCAGGGCAGAGTAAAGAGCGAGACTTGGTACGTAGTCTCCACAAGGTGAGTGAGCCTAGGAGAGGCAGAGCCATCGCTGGACCAGCGAGTGATTTTGAAATGTCAGCGGTCACGTTTGTCTGAATTTAAGCATCACGGAGCTTAATACCCTAAAAACCCTTGTACAGCCTTAACTTCTGTGTCTGGCGACGGTTTTGTGTCCTCTCTTCTCAAGTAAGGGAAAGTGCATCCGTAATTAAATGCAGTGAAAGAGAGAGGAGATGACTGCAGAAACCCAGAGTGAACAGCAGAGTATCAGAGAGGAGGGATGGAGAGAAGGGCTATCCAAAGCATTTCAGGGTTTGTGTGGTTGGTTGGTTTAATCTCTCCCTTTGTGACAGAGCCGGGGAAGAAGAATTACTTACCTGTCACTTTGCCTGCCTTAATGAGCCATTTCACAAGGAGGGTTGTGTTTTCTTCCCTAGCTCTCTGCTATTTCCCTTCCTTTTGCCTCTGTCCAAGATAAAAGCGTGTCTGATTCTCCGGTGGGGAGGGGTATTCAAACTGTGTGTTCTTATCTTACAACTTTATATATAAACTGCTCCAAGATTGGAGTGACAGTGTAAGACAGGTTTGAAGCGCTGGGCCGGAGCCAGCGATGCCTTGCCTGCACGCTCTGCTCTGCGTGTTCCAGCAGTAGGAACAAGCTGCATTATTTTATTTCAAACTGTGCTCAGCGGAAGCCAAGACCTTGTAACTGGAAACGAACCAAACTGAGAATTCTGAGAGTGAAGTGCGGGTGGTGTGGTGCTGAGGGGGCTGCTTTCTTTGTTTTTAGTTTTCTAACAACAAAAAAAAAAGTGGAAGGGACCCGTTTGCTGTTAATTTCTCTCAACTTTGAGAGACTCAGCACACGTCATACTGAAGGCTTGAATCTCGTATCAGGTAGGAGAGAGGAAATCGCCCAGTGCTGGATAGGAAGGCTGTTTTGGCAGAATGAATTCTGTGCTAAAATACACAACAGGAAATCCAAATTGCGGTGGGAACCATCCTCGATTCAGTGACTTTGGATCTCGAGGTAACTGAATGAGGCTGTGCTGTTGGCTGGTTTATAAACAGAGTGCACTGAACCTGTGGAAGAATTGCTGCTCTTTTCTGGAGGGGTTTTGCTGCGACAGGAAACTCAGACTCTCTAAATGCCAAAGCACTTGTTGGTAAGTCTAGGTAAGCTGTGCTGTAACGGCTCCTGAGCTGCCAGATAGGGACCGGAACGACAAACCCCCTGCGCGGGGCAGAAGAGCACCTGCTGGTGAGAGCAGGCAGCAGAGAACCGAGCCCTCGCATGGATGCTTTCCTTGCGTCCGGTGTTGTCCCTGCCAACAGAAGCTGCTGCTGAGCCAGGTGTGCGCAATGCTGATGAGAAGGGCAGCAGCAGGGTGTCTCCTGTTGTAAAGAATCGGTTTATGTGGAGACTGGGCACTCTTAAAGGCGTGAACACAGGCCCTTCTGTGGTGGTTTTGCTTGGCTCCATCGTGCTGAAGTTCATTTCTTTATGCAATGTTTCTGTTATTTTTTGAGTGTTAGTGCAGAGCAAAGGATCCCCTTTGACACAGATGCCCCTTGGTCCTGGGAGTTGAGAGCTTGCTGTGTCGCATCTTTCACGTCACAAGAGAATGAGTGGTACAACCCCTCCTTCCTGGCTGCTTTCTGACATGTCTCAGGGCTCTGAGGGGAAAGAAAGGATGATCCCTAGGAAAAGATGCTGTACGATTAGTGCCATTCACCAGCTATCCTTGTGATGCCGTGAAGCTAAGAGTTCACACAGTCCTTGTTCTACTAGAACTCCCATTTTAAATGTACAAGCTTTTCCTACCCAGGAGCTCTACTGCTGTCCTTGTGCCCTGCCAGCAGAGGTCTTGACCTGCACACACAGCCTCAGCAACAGCCCTGCTTTCAGTGCTTGTTCTGCAGCTCAGTCTTAAGCTTTCTGCTCTGTGCGTAACCCTGAGTAACGCAGGAGCAGGCTCTGGCAGACACGCCACGGTGGTCACTTTTTCCAGTAGATTCTGCACACTGGCAGCCACGAACGGTGCCAGTAAAACCAGGCGGCGTGTGCGATGGCTGGCGACGTCTGCTGTCATTCAGCATCACTTCTGAACTCTTACGTGGGTGACAAAGTCCCAACACGGCTCTTAGAGCACTGGACTGAGGACTGTGAAAAGTGAGTGGCTGCCTCGGTGCCTCTCTTGCACAGCGATCTCTTTACATTCTCTACAACAGCTGCAGGAAGCCGAGGTGGTGGAACTAATCTGATTTCAAAACGCTGGATTCTCATAGTTCTGACAGTTGGGCATTTCTCAGGCTGCCTTATTATTAAGTGCTTGTTTTCTGTATGGCAGTCGCTAATCAGGTGAGGTCTCCAGCAACTACGCTGCTGCTTTTTTACGAGCCCTTATCTCGGCAGAGTTGAAGGACGGTGCTGGTGTTACCCGCGGTAGCCTGTTGTTTGAATTCGTGCCAGGTAGCAAGGTGGGAGTACATCTCAAAAATAAGTGACAGGTTCTGCTCAGATGTCCGCAGTGTTGAGCATTATATCTGTTTAATCTTCTCGTGTTGAGTTTTACAGCCAATGGGAGGGGGGCTTGGAAGGGGCCTCCTCGGATCATGGAGTTCGCTCCTCCGCAGCAGCGGCTGCCTTACACAGCACTGCCAGGAAATAATCCATTTGATCCTCGTGGAAGCTATTTTTGGATAATAATTAAATTTTTAAACAGGTTTTTTTCCAGACATCTTTTAGATTTGGAGAAGAGAAAGAGGAAAACGAAAGGGATTTAGGAATAAAGAGGAAAAACTGCAGTGGGAAAGGGGGCCTGTTTTTGTGCTGCATGTTTTCGCCTGTCGCCTCGTTTGTGAGGGAGAAGCATCTTCTCCTGTAGTGACATATCAGACAGGTTCAACAATAATGGGGTGGAGATCCATCTTCAGTGCTTTGGGAGTTGCAAATATAGAATGAATTAAAGAATTTGTAGCTCCTAACTTTTGGCTTTAAATAGTGTCCCAACATACTCATCTTTCTATCCCTGCTAGCAAAGAGCCTGCTGAGAAAGACTGAACAGGTACTTGTTCAGATACATGCACTACCCTCTGTTCCCAGAGACCCTGTTTCCTTGGACGGCAGTTCAAACCTCGTGTAAGGTGCATCCTCCCTTACAGAAGCACATTAGGGATGCTCTTGAGCTTTGTGGACCCTCTTGCCAACTTCAGCAGGTGCCAAGGTGAGGAGTGACTGGAGCCTCCAGTGCAGTGTCACTGATTCAAGAAACTTGTTTCACCAGCTCCTCTGTGGTTCCATAGAGAAGGGAGCTTGTGAAGAACATAGGCCATGAGATGAACCTGTTCTGTGTCCTCGTGAAAACAACTTTTCAAAGGGGAGAAGGTGTTGTAGCCTAGGACAGATAACACTAAGCCAGTGGCTATGGGCGAGAACACCTGCAAACACCATGCAAGTGACCGGTCGTGGTCTGAATGACCGAAGGAGTGATTGCCACTCAGAGATAGCAGAGTGTATGTAAAAAAGAGAGAAATGGATTCATGAAAATGCCAGCTTATTACTCACTCGAAGGTTTAGAAGCCAAGAAATTATTATGAAGGGAGGAGAGAACAAAGAAGAGGGCATAATGCCACGAGCTGTGTTCATGGCTTGCCCACACTGTGAATATTGCATGAGTACTTATGTGCTCCAAATAAAAAAGGATAGAGACAACTTGCAGTGCTTTTCACTGGTTCACAAGTCCCTCTCACAACATCTGTACCCTCACTTTGCTGGTTCTGAGAAACAGTTGCTTGTGAAACCCATACCTCACCGTGGTTCTTGCCTGAGCCACACTGCCCCCAAAACCCAGCTCCTTGGTGCTTTCTCATCACTCCTCCAGGTCTGTATTGTTCAGAGGCTTAAAAGTAGCACAGAAGACGTGTGCCTGTCCTCCATCTGCTATCCTGATGACCTGCATTTTAATCAGAGAAGCAGGTTCTGTTACTTAAAGAAACGGCACTGGAATTACATACAGGCTTTGGCACCGAGCGTAAGCCAAACGACATCCAAAGCTGTAGCTGATTTTCCCTGACAAGGGAGCCTTGAGAGGCTGTATTAGCTCATCCAGACCATTTTCTTGTGGGTTGCCTACGACGAGGTTTCTAATTCAACAGTCTACCTTAATGGGAATTAATAATAATGAGGGTTATCTTTTATTTTTGGTGAGGTTACACTACATCTAACTGCATTAGGATTACTGTCACCATTTGCCTTTGCTTAGTTTCATCTCGCACAACTCCAGGTCACCACGAGGACCTCAGTCCTTTAGAATTTTTGCTGTTTGTAAGCAGTTGTTCTCCCTCGTTCCCAGTGTCCAGACGAGCTTTATCTGCTTGATTTCATCAGACCTTCAGACCACTGGTAGGCTTTTGTTGAGGATTGTTTTCAGACTGTCTCACGAGCGGCACACGTAGTCCTTGTGCTGGGTATCGTTTGAGATGAAAAGACTCCAAACAGCAAACCACTGTCAGGTGGATGTGATCGACTGCCACCTCTTACTCTTTGCCTTCTCGGAGTCTGCTTGTCTGGGCGCTCGGGTTGATTTCTTTGTTTTCTCTTTTCCCAAGCCTGTGCTCATATCCTCTTCGCTGAGACTTCCTTACGGAGCACTGCCACCTCTCCATTTTAATATCCTTAGTCAATGTGCAAATATCCTGCTTCTCTTCTCTCCCAAATTACCAATTAGCGTTTGAAATAGGATTAAGAGGTGTAATTTCCTCCAAGGCTCTGTGAGGATTCTCCCCACGACTTGACTGGCACTGGTGTTTGCTGTTGGTGGTCAAAATTATTCTGAATGGGTTCTTTAAAATATAGCTGGGAAATTCAAAGGGGTCCAGTAATTTGGTGGGGGACAATGAGATCAAAGTCCCTTTCAGACAGTCTACCTGCAGTGCCCGAGTTCAGCGTCACAGAGTCTTCAGGGATGTCTGCCTCTTGCACTGTGCCATCCTGAGCTCAGGTGTTGGTTCAGCTGGGGCTCTCAGTGCAGTTGTGGGATGTTTAATGGATGGGAGTTCCCGGACTGCGGAGTTGCCTTTGATAGTTTTCACTTCCCTTTATGTGTTCCATGTTTCTGTTGCTTTATAGAACACTGGATTTTCCTTCCAGTTTTTATTTGCTGAGGGAATCATGTTCTCAGCCTTTACAGAGTCGGTCAAGTGACAAGGACCCTAAACCAGTCACGCTTCCCCCACCAGTACCCTTCTTTCAACGGGAGCACTGTATGCTGTGTAATAAAGCCTGGTGAGAGGGAGGCTGAAGTGGCTCTTTCCTGGTTTGAACTCGGGGTTTGTCTTACTTACAATCCTGTTCTCATGTGTTTTTCAGTTAACTGCCTGCATTCATGGGTCTGCAGCTATGCTCTACCCGATGTTCTGGCAGCATGTTTACATTCCCGTCCTGCCCCCGCATCTACTGGACTACTGCTGGTAAGGCTGAATGTCTGTGTGTGTGGTTACAGCTCGTGTCGATGATGTGCACCTTGGTCACGTAGATATGCAACAGTTCTCATGCTTCTGTGGAGAAAGGCTTGAGTCCTCTTGTGATGCAACTGCTGCTCCAAGAGTACACCGAGGGGTTAAGGGAACAGCCAGGCCAGTAAGTAACAGCAGTATTTTCCTGGCGAGATAGAATTGTCTGTCAGAGTGCTGCAACCATCTAACGCAAACGGTTACTATGGAAGGCTGCGACTTTGATGTTGTGTAATGAAAATCTGTTTCCAGCCTAGCTGTGCTAAATGTTAACATTTGAATTAACGCTCCAGCAGCAGAGGATCTGATGAAGATTTTCACTTTTCTACTTTCCTCAACTTCTCCTGGGGGTGGAGGGGAAGCTACTCATTTTCCTGCCGTGATCTTTTATTGTCAGTCTGTCTGTGGAGCGTGATATTTACCTTGTTTAAGAGAATGAGTGTAAACCTTCTGAAAACTTCTTCTCGTGATGTGACTGCTCACGGGCTGTGCCAAGAGCTGCCTCATCGAATGTGAAAGCTGGTCCTGTTTGCATGGGGAGCTTGGACCAGCCGCCCTCCTGAGAATACTTCCCACCTGCTTTCTGCTTCCCCACTGTCCATGTGGCCCAGGAAGCCTCTGTAGTCACCATGGGATCTGCACATCAGCATGTCATCTGGCATTCGGCTTGGACACGGCGGTTCCACAGCCTGGCTGCACTGCCCCTCCAACTGTCTCACGGTTGTTAGTTTCCTTTCTAGTGCACAGTCCAACAGTTTAACCTCATCAGCTATAACATCATCATCTGTCTCATTTGCTGCCCACAGCACTGGTGGATGAGTGCTCTGAGAAAGGTTGAGGATGCTGCTGCTCTAAGTTGCTTGTCTGTTGCTCACTCCCACGCTCTGTGTTTGTGTAACTTGCCCTCTGTCTTCCCACTCTGTCCGTAGCAGGGAGGTGAATTTACCCACAAACAGGGGCTTTACCTGGGTCTTCCTGGAAAAGCTGCACTCCCAGAGTCCCCGCGGAGCACTGATGGAGCTGGGGATGGGTTTGGTAAGGCCAGAGCTGGGCCAAAACAGTCATCCTTGGTGAAAAGCCAACACAAACTCTGTGTCATCCGAGAGTGGGTTATTCCAGTGTCTCTCTCAGTGTGGAGGTAGGCTGGTTCTTCTGCGACGGATACGGCTCTCTGTGATGTTTTCTTTGCATTTAAGCAACAGCCAGGGACCAGGCGGGGTGACCCTAACGAGCGTTTGAAAGTGAAGGGCTAGGAACTGGAACATGGAGATTGAAAGGAAACTTTTTCCTCTGCAGATGATTCAAATGTTAAGGATGTGCCTGTGTCAGGGATACAGGGAAGGGAATCTGAAGCTGTTATCTCCCGTAGAAATGAACCTTCCATTTACTCCCTGCACAGGAAGGGCAGATTCTCATCATTTGCACTGCCAGCAGGTGCCTTTCTCTGCATAATGGGCTTCGCATCTGTAATTAACACTTGAAGGCTGCTGCTGCCAGCTTTTTCTTCAGGTACATGCTGCTAGGAGTTATCAGGACCACGGTGTGGACCACAAGAGGCTTTTACGCTGGGTTTGACGATTAGGCATTCATCGACTTTCTGACAAAGACATGTTAGAGGGGGCCGAGTCCAGATCCCGCAGTTGGGAGCAGAAGTGTGCAAAAAGCAAACACTTGGGCGCTGCACCCGAGGAAATAAAGACACAAGTCATTGAGCTCCGCTGAATGAATTCTTTCATGGCCTAACACCCTGTCCTTACAACAAATGAGCCAGGCAGTGTGTGAAAAGTATGATTTCAAAACGTAGCGTTGTTAGGCAGATTGGAATTGCTGCTCCCCAATACAACAACTGATTACCCTAGCCCGACGTGAACTTTAATTGGAGAGGTAGCTGCACACACTTTAATTGGAGAGGTGCTACACGCGCTGTAATTGTTGGAAGAAGTCAATTTAGCAACAATTTCTGTGCCGTAAATACATTCCCCAAAATAGAGTCCCTCTGTTTTGTAACCAGGTGAACTTAGAGGCAGCGTTTTTGCCTGGGAGGGCCGAGAGATCGGCTCGGTGCTGTCTGCTTTCAGGCCGTGCTACTGCTTGTTGGGGTCTGCCTCTTCAGGGAGATTACCCGAGATTGTTCAGAATAAGGGTTTGATTTATTTGCGGTGGTTTCTTTGGTGGCTCTGACAGAAGGGTTTTAAGGAGCTGATGTGGAAGCGCACACCTGCGTTATCACTCGTGATCCTAACCGCGGAACTGAGAATTCCGACGGCTTCTGTCTTGAAGATTCTGTTTGCTCTACTCTTGCTCTTTGTAGTAGGGATGCTGAGTCAGTAGTAGTGGTTTAGTGCCATGTGTCTGGAATGACTTCAGTCATCTGATCCCTATCGTGTAGATTAATTAGGAGGGAGTGCTATCCCTTATTTTTATGTTTAATTAGGACACACTGCTACATTTTCAGCCAGGGAGAGATTTTGGGTGGAGGAGACTAGAAATTCCTGGGAGTCTTATCAATTAGATTTCACACCTTAGTGCACAGTTGCTTGTTCCTTTTGAGTACAGAACTACAGAGGAAACATGAAATGCTGCTGGTTGGGAGGGGGGTGAGGGCTGTGCTGTGGTGTTTGGGGATTTTTTGTTTTCTTTGGGGTTTTTTAAGAAAACAGTACCACCAGGTGCTCCAAGTGCTGGCTATGAGCGAGATGCTGCCGGCAGGGACCAGTAGCCAAGCACAGCCAAGCCCTTCAATTCGGCCAGGTCTTGGCTATTTTCTTAGTGGGAATTTAAACATTTCTTGATGCAAAAGAAGCAGCCTATTAATTTTCCTCACTACTCCTTCCAGTTCATTTTTAATGTGGCACAGGAACACTCCCACTGTGTCTGTTTTCTTCCTTTTTTGCTCTCGCTGTCTGTGTTTAAATTTAGCCTCTAAGAAAAGCCTGTCTCTGCTGAACTGCTCACACGGCTTAGCGCGCTCCCCGAGTCCCCCAGCACTGTCGCACAGGTTATTCTCTGGGCTTTTACCAGGAGCAACTGTATATTTTTTAGGGTGATTAAACTAGTCTTTTATATCAGATGGAGTGCTTAGCAGCCAGCATTAATATATTCTGAGAGCCACCTTCTCGGAGCACAGCTGCTGAACAATTGTTTCTATTGGGGCAGTTTTCCCTTTCTCCAGGAGTTTTTTTCACTCCCTTTTCTCCCGTTCTTGAAATCTGCATATAGTTCAATCTGCTCCTTTAAGTAGGTAGAGGGGGGACTGGAGGGCGAGTACTCCTGCTGCTTGGCAAACAATGATTCCTTCGGCTGGAGCCTCTTGGTAGGCATTTGGCTTTGGCCTGGTACATCTGTGTGCTCACTGAAAGCTCTTGCAGTTGCTCGCCTGGTTTCATAGCTCCAATCTATGCAGTTAGGTTTCTAATTTGCATCAATTACCCCAATAAATTTTGGATTGCATCGCAATGAACAACAGAGAAGAGGAATCGAGAGACTTCCCTGGGAAGTAAAGCACTCCTGGTGTGGAAGAGCCACCCATTAAAGCAGGATTTGTGTATGGAGACATGAACTTAGTCAGTGTGATCTAAGCGAGGAAGCAGAACGGGGCAGGTCCCTGTGTAGCTCAAAGCTATGAAGCTTTCTTGAGATGCTCGGGGTTTACGTTCCTTTTTCTGGTGAACTGCAGTATTTTTTAAGGGTGGCTTTTTTCACTTAAGAGGAAATGTCCTATTTCACCTGCTTCTCTTCCAATTAGTGGTGTCCCACCTCTTGGGAGCATAATTAAGAGGCCTCTAGTTAGCCTAAGGAAGCGAATTAAAGAAATAGTGAATACGTGTCTGTAATAAATGGGCAGAGCCCAGCCGTTGAGTCCTCAATATCCATATTCATGCGTACACAGTGCGATATCTGCCCGTATAACTCATGAGATCATAAACAACGCTGCTTGCGTGGGGAACCGGTGAAGCAGAGGAGAAGCAGTACCCTTTCTCTTTGTTCCAAAAGGCAGCTGTTCTGCTGAAGCTGTAAATGTGTGCAGTAAGAATTGATATTTCTTAATTTCACACTTAATGGACACTGGCTGCCGTCAGACAACTTCTGAGTAATTAGAAGTTGTGGCTGTAAGAAGCTGTAAGACTGATGAAGTGTCGGGCAGCAGGTACAGACCCTCTGAAGGGCAGTCTTTAATCTGTCACGGGTCCCAGAAGGGGTGGAGGTTGTGCGCAGTGTTTACCCAAGCAGTGTGTCTGCTGAAGTTCACTTGCGACTCTGGGAAATGCACATCTAACCTGATAAAATATTGGAAGCCGCTTGGCTGTTTCCTGGCTTGGGACTGCACAGCAGTCGGGAGGAGCCACTGCAGCGCGCTCGGAATGGGGAACAGGCGGCTCGTGCTGCTCCCTTCGCGGGATGGTCGCTCAGTACTGACGTGGTGGCTTACGACGAACGTGAGGAATGGTGACGAAAGCTGTGTATGAAGGCTGACGTGAGTCTTCAGCGTTAACTTCTAGGTCGGTGCCCGTTGCAGTCAGGGTGATGAGCCGTGACAGACAGTCACCATCTCTGGTAGAACTGATTGGAAACACTTAGCTTTCCCCCAGAACTGCATTTTATCAAGGTTATTTATGAAGGGTGCTTGGCTGAACTTTGGGGAGTGTAAGGAGCAATCAGTGGTTTACCCTTCAGACATCTTCGCTTTGGCTTTGCTGTTCAGTGGCCTCGGTCAGTAGCGACAGTTCTGACAAGTGCAGTGCAATCGGATAAAACAGAGACTCAGATCACTTCATTGCAAATTCTCCTCTGCATCCAGCGGGCTGTTCCTCCTCAGAGCCTGTACTGTGCCTGGTGTCATTCTCTGCACCAGTGACCCGAGATCCAGATTGTCACCCATGTGTTAAATGTTTCTTAAACAAATACTCTGTGTCTTAACAAATTACTGCTTCAGAGCTCTCTTTGTGCCATCCCTGCAAGAGCTGAAATCCTGTGTTGCCTTCCCTGTAACGTCTGTCACCAGAAAATTGACAGCGTGATGCTCTGCATCCAAAGCTGATCCCTGTATCTTAAGCCACATCTTGCCTGTAATTCCTTATACTCTTTCGGGGAGCAGGGGGTGGGGGGCATGGGTTTAGGGCTTTAAACCTTCTTACTGTTCTTCTGTTGATAAACTGGAGGACTGCGGGATGGACATGATACAGCTGATTGCCTTCTGCGGGTTCAGATTTTCCCGTGCTTGGTGACAGACTCTGCTCTGGGACACGCTAATAAACGGCTGGTTCTCTGGAATACCGCACTCTTCCTGCTTCCTTTCATTACCTTAGCCGAGGTTCCACTAGATGAGACATTTGCAGCCTTAAGACTTCCTGCCGAGGTTCAGACTTTGTATTTTTGAGATTGAAGCTGTCGTGTTCATGAACCTACTTAATTAGAAACACATTCGTGGCGGTGCATGCTGGAGGAGTCCTGAGCAGCACCGCCAGGCGCACGGGGAAGCTGAGCATTTGTGCAGCTGGCAGCTAAACCAGGGGTTTATGCTTTGACTATAAAATGACTGGGTATGTTCTTGCTCCTGGAATGTGGCCATTGGAAATGAAGAGATGTGGGTGAAAGAGAGCGCGTTTGTTGCAAATAAAACACGCACAATGACAAATAAAAATTCCCTGTGGTTGAGCAGCAGTCCATCTGTAACCGGCGTGTACCGCGCTGTCTGAGAAAAGCTTAGCTCCAGCAGCTTGGATGCCTGTCCTCATCGGCCGCATTCCTGAGGTAGCAGAACCCTCGGGGGTTGTATTGAGTTGGTTCCTGTCTGGGTGCTCTGTCAGCCAGAGCTCAGGTGGGCGCATTCTTGCCAGCCCGGGCAGGTCAGTATGACGCAGGCTAGCGTGGTGCGTGCTGTGCACGTGAGCTCTGAGCTTTGGTTGACCTTACGTATGCTGGATGCCTTCAAGGGGAAAAAAACGAGTTTGCATGGAGAGTGTCGAACACGGAGACTGTTTCCATCTCCTGGCACAGCAACCAGGAGAGTAGCTGCTTTAGGGCTGCAGTCATAAACATGACCCATGGTGGTACACACAGCAGTAAATATTATTTTTAAAGGTATTTCTGATGAAAACGAAGCAGAGTGATTTTTGCTGGTCTGGTGTCTTGCAGCATTTTTTTTCAGCGCTGTACTTCTCTTACTGAGCAGTAGGCACCAGTTTATAAAAGCAATATGGGAGATATTTTAATCCAAGGCAGCACAGTGACATTTCTCTCCTCTCTTATTTTTTTTTTCATCTGAAATTGAAAATGAGCTCTTCAGGCTTCTGTATCCAAAACGAAATGAGGCTCTATTTTAGAAGTTGTGTCTGTCTGTGTGCTTTCCATTTAACAGGCAGTACATGCCATATTTGCAATTAGCAGCTTTGGCATCCTCTCTGATGTGTTCTAATAAGCAGTGCAAATACAAGCGTTCCCTGATGAGTCGAGTGGGAGTCCTGTAATAAGCTTAATATTAGAAATACTCTATACGCAGAGCTACAACCTCCATTCAGCGTTCAGCTTGTGTTGTACAGTCCGTGCTGGTGTTTGCTGACATCATGGAAGAGGAGACGGAAAAGATCAATCTTTCTCTGAAATGTTACGGCTCTGTGTGATAACACAAATATCACTCTGCCTTCGAGGCTACAGATCCGGCCCGGGAGCCGCCTGGTGTGTTGGATGGAGCGCTGTGTTCTGAAGGGAACGGCAGCAGAGTGCATCCCAGTCACTCTGGTGTTCATCACAGGCCTCAGAAGCAATGGTTATGTTTTTCATCTATAAATGAAAACATTTCAAGACTCATACTTGCAAATAAATGAGGTAACCTGTCCGGACCCATGCTCAGTGTTTAAAGCTTGTAACGAGTTAACGTTTCACACTACTGCAGGACCAGTTTTGCTGGGGAATACTCCCGAAAACCTCTGGGTGTTACCTCTGAAAACAGTAGTCACGCGTTTTGGGGGTTGCTTGTTTTCCAAGACCCCTCTGTCGTAGATGGTTTTATGAGCTCTCCTCATGGCTGTGTCTGAACTTGGATCGCTTAGGAATTCTGATGGTGAGACAGATTCAAGTTGTACGGCAGTAAGAGGTTACTGCACGGTAAGAGAAGTCTTTCAGATATGAAGTTCTGCTCACGTGTGGGTTGTTCATAGGTTTATTACTGTTTTAAGCAAAATCTAATGCAGTATCCCTGTGTTTTTCCTGTAGCTGATTTTATTAGCCCTACGTGTTAACGCAGCGCTATGAGAACGTAAAGCTGTGCTTTCTCCCTCTTTGCAGTGCCCCAATGCCCTACCTCATTGGAATACATTTAAGCTTGATGGAGGTAAGTCTTTCTCACCATTTCTCAAACTATATATAGTTTTACGAGACAGAGCCAGCTTTTGCAAGCAATTATACATTCATTCATATGCTTAAAAATGAAATAATGCGTTAATGCGGGCGCGCGGGCAGAACACGAGTTAAGCGTACGCGGTAATGTGAAATCCTGCAGGGCTCTGCCTCTGCACCTCGTTCTCTCTGGGTGCGTTGTGTGTTCGCGGCTCGCGTTGTGTTCCCCTCTCCACCCCGTTGCTCCACGTAATCCGTGTTCCTGCCTTAGCTGGAGTCGGTGCTCACAAGGCAGAGTGGATATTAAACCAAAATGTTGACAGTTACAGTTCTCTTTTAGGCTTTTGTAGACAGATTGTAATTTTTTTAATGTTCAAAGGATCTGAAAAGAAGGAACTTGCTGTTAATGTTAACACAAAGCTGGCAGAAAACCAGCCCGCACAGAAAGCTTCACATATAAACAATTCCGAGTAATTCATGTGACTTTTTAAAAACTCTAAAAGTGGAAATGGCACATTTGCTTCTGCTTCCAGCACCGGGAAGCAGTTGATGACTTTCCTCAAGGGATCCGGAGGACAACATAAGCTCTTGATTTAGACTTTATGACGATCCCAGGGCCTATTAATTGTGCCCCCTTCCACAGGAAGTGACTCGTGTCCCCCAGCAGCTCCTCTGGAAGTGAGGGCTCTGTGTTTAGGTACCGGTTAACAGAGCGGGGCTCCGCATCACCTACAGTAACAGATGGGTATCGCTAGGATGTTTGTTCTTACATTGAACGTGGAAACGGGGTGTTTCTCTGGAAATACTGAGCCAACCTTTTCTCTCTCTGGGGCGTGTGCATGTCGTAACGGCCCTCCATGGCCCTGTGCGTTAAAGCTGACACTGGTGTGCTGTGTCACCTGCCCTTCTGCCAGTGATAATGGGAAGTCGTTTAGCCATCCCTTTTGTCCTCAGGAGTTAGATGGACTACAGGACCTGTTTTTTCACCTCAGCGTCCTGGCTGCAGATGGATCTTTATGCCCTTTACATCACTAGATCAAGGACAGCGTCGCAGGACAACGTGTTAGTGACTAAGAAATTGTTGTGGAAGTCAACACGTACGCGTGTTTGCCCAGCAGACACTTCTCTTTGTGGGTTTCTAATCATTACCCTGCAGTACTGCACAGCCAGGGCCTGAAGTAAGCTCTGGGAAGGAACGGTCTAGCATGTATTTTTCATACTGGTCACGAACCAGTCTGCCCCAAATCTGCTCCAGTTGATGGGTGCCATGGGTAGCTGGTATCTGAGTGTTAGGGGAGTAAGGAAGGGACCTGGCTGGGTGGGATACCATCTCAAGACAGACACATATCAGCCTCCCCAAGCACTTGAGGCTCCGGTTATCCTGGCAGTGGGTATAGAAAAACAATAATCAGTAATTACACCTCGAAATTGCTTTGTGTGGTGTGTCACTGCTGCCTTGCTGCCTGGAGCCGATACCTCTTCCTTTGTCTCCGTTTCTCAGATTGCAGGGCTCTGTAGGACTTCCAAACTCCATCTGCAACAACTCAAAAAAAAAAAAAAGAGTTGTTCTTGGAGAAGCCAATTTTCAGCCGTTTTAGTAACTTGTGAAAAAATCTGTTTAGCACTAAATCCAGGATGGCTTTCGAATAGCCGGAGATTCTGGAACACAGACACTCTTTGGCAAAGTACAGTTCTCCTAAGTGCCTGTTGAAATCAATTAAATAAATACAACTCTCTTCTCTCCACCCTCTGCTCTTGAGGACTAATTGAATGCTTCCACCTAGAAAGAAGCCTTCTGCTAACAGTGCTTTTCCCGTGGAACAATCAGATCACACGGTAGGCTGTTCTATCTGTTGGGTGGCAAGTTCCGCGTGATTTCTGTGTGCCTTGGGCAAGGGAAAGGTGTCGCTTGTCAGAACAGCCAGCCAATTACTTCTTTACATCTTTGCCTGGATTGGATGCTGAAGGCTTAGTGCTGTCTTTTTCCTCATACGTAGGTATGAAGCCAGGGGTTGTATTCGTTAGAGGAGCAGCTCAGTAGCAGCAGCAGTGTTCTCTCCTGACCCAGCAGTTGTGTGTGTGTTGAAATACCCAGTGTTAGTTTCCCGTATCAGAAGAATGTCCTGAGCTACAGCTCACCCCTCCCATCCCTACTCAGTACTTGCTTTACTCTAAAAGCTGGCTTTCAGCAAATAGATCTTTAAAAGAGTGTTGTTAACCCCCATGGTCTGGTTGTGGGGTAGGGGATGAATTCCCAAATGCTCTCTACCAGGTAGGACTCCTTACCTGCTGGAAGCCCCGGGGAGTCGCTGCAGTTGTGGGTGGGCTCAGGGCTCTGCTCCAGCAGCTCCCAGTGCACAGTTAGTACTTCTTGCATAAACATTAGTGGAAGCCTAAACTTGCCTGGAGAAAAGCCCTGGTGCAAGGAGAAGGTGAATTCAGAACGTAGGGAAAAGGGTCTTTGTGCCTTTAGTGTTGTTCCTGTGGGGTTTTGCTCTCCCCACCATGGAAGGGCTTCTGTGGAAGCAGTGCAGAGCAGAAATGCTGACAGTTTTGAATAAAATACCCCCTCTCGCACCTCAGAAGGGGGTGTTTTTTTCCAAATCATTTTGTGTCTTGAAGTTGGGTTGCAGTTTCCTGTGTCACGCGGGCTCTCTGTAGAAGGAACAGCTATTTTAATGGAAAATGACAAATTTTCCTTATGATTAAAATATCAAGCATATCCATTGGCTGTTAAATCTAATTTGCTGTGACTGAAATGTTCTCCTGTGAGATAAGATAATCTCCTGTTATAGGTCAGAGGGCTCCAACTGATTTATGAGCGAAAACCTTGGTCGAAACTGTAGAGCTGTGTTTTGTGCTCTTATTTTTCAGCCTTTCTATCATCACCTAGTTAGTCATTCTTTATAAGATTTCCATTTAGCAATCCATAAAGTGACTTCAAAGAAGGCTAAAAGTTTATAAGCTGTTGGATAAGCAAGGCTGGAGCTATCCCATGAATAATGGAACATGCTTACAGGACTAATTGAATTCATATTAGATGAAGATAAGTACTTAGTCCTGATAAATAGTGAGATAGCAAAACGAAAGTCTATCAGTTGAGCCACATCCCTTTCATTCTCTCGTTGTAGCTCCTACCTGTGTGCCAGTTTACTGGTCAAATTATATTAAGTTGACCTCCGTGTTAGAAGCGGTGTCAAACTTCCCTGGCAGCCCTTTACGTTTTGTCATAGTGAGCGATTGTTTCAGCAACTGTTTCTGTAGGAAAGGTTATTAGTGTGATGGTGCTGATGGACGAGGAATGCCCTTGACCTCACAGCCTGCCTACTGGAACTCGGCCCATGTGGTGGTGATTAACTGGCGGGGACAGTTCTGGTGATCCTGAGCTGCTGCTGGTGTTCTCCTCGGTGCCAGTCGTTGGAGTGACACCCCCACCCTGCCCATGCTCTGAGCGGGGCACAAACCCCATGTTTAGAGTTGATGATGAGAGAAATACCTTTTGTAGTGCTCCAGGCACTCCGAGAACGTTTCCTGGGACATCAGAGTTTAAATTCCTGCGGGATGATCCAGGATGGATTTGTGGTCTGAGAGTTTGATTCTCTAACAGGTTTCCTGAGCACAAAGGACAGTAGTGCAGAGGTAAACCCCACCTGAGCAGATGTTGGGTTTACTTTAACCTGGTGTGAGTGTGGTCACCTTGGGAAAAGGAGGTTCACTAGAACTGGTGCTGAGTTTCACACGGTAGAACGGGGCAGCTCTCACACAGTGCTGAGTCCCTTCAACAGACTGATGACCGCAGAGCTCATGTTCACTCCTGAGCCCACACACGTGTTCTGAAGCACTCTCTGGTGTATTTGCCTGGTCCTTTTCAGGTGGGCATGAGGGTGCCCTGTTTGTGACCCACTCTGGTAATTCACTAGTTATCTGAGCCACCCGGCTCTGGGAAGTGGGTTATACCAGTCCTGCCAGAGCCACATGCTTTCCCTCATCCTGAGGATTCGTTTGACCCCTGGCATCTGCCAGTGGCAGTGTTCAGTGTGAATTACCGTTTTGGACTGGCATGAGCAGTAATGTTTAGCTTTTTCCATCCACTTGTGCTGGGTAAAGCCCCCTCTTCTCTAGCTGTAACTGGATGTGTAGCTTTTGTGCAGGACTGAAACGAAGGGGCTGCGGAGATACTTGCATCCAGGCCTCAGAAGCCTAGGTGTAGCTCAGTCGCTCACAAACGTTCACGAGTCGGAGCCTGTTTTCAGGACTGTTGATCAAAGTGCATTTTGAAGTGTGCCAAACGGCTCAGGGAATTGGGTTTTTCCAGTCATTGGGAAAACTGAAGTTTGTTGATGGAGGTTCTCGAGAGCAGTGCTTTCAGACAGACAAAGGCTGTGGTAGGAGCACATTTACCAGTAAGTGGCTGAAGTTTTCCTCTGTGGTAGGACTGTGTTAGACCCGTGCTAGGGAGGTTTGTCACTCAGCTGGCAACAGCTGCTTGTGATAAGGATCTTGGGCATCACCTGTACAGGATCAGGGTACTGCCCGTCAAGGGTGGGAGATGGGCGGAAGGGTGGGAGATGCACAGGAGGGGGCAGGAGCCCACCTGCTGGGCCCAGATCAAAGGGCCAAGGGGTCAGGGGGCACATCCCGCTTAACCAGATTTGTCTGCTGAATAGCTATTTCAGATTGTAAATCTAAGGGTGATTTCATTAAGTCCTTCTGGCTGCTGTTGGGGCATGAAATAATAAAATTTTATATCCGCTGCCTTTCCTGCTTCTGGCAGCCAGATTGACACCTTGTTGTCTGCAGCATTGGGGTGTTTTCCTGAGGAAAAGAAATGGAAACGATTAGCTAAGTAGAGACAAGCCCTTAAGCAAAGGGATTGTGGGCTCCTTGTGGGCCGTAGTCGTTTCAGACGTAACAGCGAGCCTGCTCCTCGCACAGTTAGCTCTTGCTAGGGGTTTTACCTCTGCAGAAGAACTGGTGGAAGGCACCTTTTCCTTCGCCCCCTTACAGCGTTTGTTATCGTGTTGATCACGTTTGTATCTGGTTATGAAACCTCCTCATCGACTTCTTTAAGATCTTAGCACCAGTGCAGCCATGAATTTATGCAAAGCTGCGGAGGGAGGAGAGCGCGGGTGGGGTTTGTTTTCGGGGGGGTTTATTTAATGAACTGGCCGATGAAATCTTCATCTCACAGAAGATTAAGATTTTTGTTGTGGTAGGAGATGCAAAACCTGCACTGATAGTAAAACGCCATGTCGTATGAACTGGTGCTAGTGCAGCTAAATGCTGCTCCGGCCGTGATCCGAGGGAGACACGGGAGCGTCCCGGATACTTCTGCTAGGATATGGATTCTTGGTGTTTTTGCAAACTTTCATGTAAAACACTTGAATTCGTTGGAGTGTTTGGCTGCTTGTGAGCAGGACACATGCACTGACTGCTGCTTATTTACTGACCTGGTGTTTAAGGCCCCCTGGAGTTTGCTTGAGAAGTTAAAAGATTTTCACAGGGAAGGTGCCATTTCTGAAATTTAAAGTGCTCTTTTCACCAGGAGATAAGTTCTCTCTGATTAAGTCGGTAATTCTTACTAAGCCATGTTTATAGAGGCCATAAACAATGGGTTCAGCGTGCTTGTTAAACCAGCTTTCCATACCTCTCCGCTCCTTTAAAGAGAGACATTTAAAACAAAAGGCAGGTGTAGAAGTTAGTTGGGTCTGATGGTTTTTAGGTGATTAATTATGGCTACGAGTAATTCGGTGCGGATGGCTGAGGGAGGTTTGCAGTGGGGATATGTGATGCACGCTTTCACCGTACCACTTCTTTCCACTCCACAAATCCCTCAGCCACAGTAAATTTAGGTAAGGAAACAGTAAGGTTCAGACCTTCTCTTGTTCTTTGCTTCCCTGTCTGTCCTTTCATCAAAAGATGAGCAGGGTTAACGCAGTCCACTCTGTTTAACAGCTGTCACTGTGTTCGTAAAGGTCCGGTTAGATATTGAGGGTGCTGTGAAATACAGATGTGACTCTCTGTGGCCAAGTAACCTGCCTCGCAAAGTTTGAGGCGATCACAACACCACACAGTCTGTACCTGTGAAAGTTACCTGTGTGCAGTTGTGATGCAGAGTCCAGTGGGCTTCAATGTCAGAAATGCAGCTGGATGCTGGGAGTAAAAGTTCCAGCAGGAGTGTAAATACTTGTGTTTCCAGCTGGAAGGTGCTGTGTTTAGTGAAAGAGCCCGGAGTTTATTTCTCAACAGCCCTTTTAGCTGTCTGGTAACACCTTTGTCAAAAATTATAGTGAAAGAAGAGATGATAAAAGCAGGGAAGGATTAGGATGAACAGGACAGTCTGCAGTTTCTTTCGGATGAAGCACAATTGGACCACTGAAAATTTAGATCTTTTCAAATGAATTGCAGGACAGATGCTGTAACTCAACCTAGTCTCAACTGTTGTATTAGAGGGTTTCTCTCTGGGGGAATCCACTGTCTTAATACAGTGTTGAGAAGTTTTAAAGTAGAGTGGTGCACAGGTACAGTGCAGCAGGATCACCCTTCCTTTCAGATATATTTATTCCATCAGCATTTAGTCCCTGTACAGGAGCAGTGTCGCCCAGCGCTGTGCTCCTGGGCAGATGCCTGTGTCAGGAGCCTGTTCTCTGTGACAGAAAACCCCGACGCTTTGCTGAAGGGAAGGTGCGGATTCATCACCGCAGTTACAAAGGCACCCATTGACAAGTTCAAGCACATGTTTGTTGCTTCTTTGGCAAGAAGCAAGAGAAGGTTTTAATTCCTTCTGTCTTGTCCTACTAGCACTCGGTTTTGACAGGCTTCTGGCTTTGGTTAAGTGCATTGCAAGACCTTTTTGTTGGAGCATTTTAGACCCCTCTGAGTATAAGTGAGATTTTTAATTTTCTGAAACAGGAAGGAGCAAATCAGTTTGTCTGGTGCTTCCGGACTCCTAGAAGGAGTGAGACTCCTGGATTGCTTTAGAGTTTATCAGATGCAGCCAACAGAGTGACCTTTGGTTCCTGAAATGGAGAGGAAAGTACCTGGTTTGCCATGCGGTGCTTGTGCTTTTTATATGGAAAGCATTAAACGTAATATTCTTCCATTTAAGTTAAAGACATTTCTCATGGAAGACCTAAACTTAAACGTCTACAAAGTGTTTTTTATAGTCGTGGGCTTTTTTTCCCCTCCCTAAGTACACAGCAGTTTTCTTTATAGACAGAAGACTGAGCCTTGAAAACTGAAGGTAATTATTTAGATGCCTAAGGCTCAACTTTGCCATTGTTTTAGAGCTCTAGTTCCTTTCTTTTAAAGGAAACAATTCCCCCCACCCCACAAAACCTTAATTAAAAATTGAGTATGTTTTTGTTCATTTTCCTCTTCGCTCTCTCGCAGTTAGTCCTACCTACAGCTCTGTAGGCACTGGAACCTTTATTTACATTGCCAGTGAATCCCCGTATTCTGCAGCTCCACCTTTTGTGATTCTGAATTTTCAAAGGTTTGTTTGAAGAGGGCTTAAATGTGTGATTAGTCAGAGAGGGAGAAGAGAAAGGGCTCAGCTCTCCTGCTAGAGGAAGGAGTGCTAAAATAAATATTTAAATGCAGCCCTGTTTGGTAGCAGCGATTCATTCACTGCTGTTTAAGTAGGGGAGTAAATCTGACAGTGTCTGAATTCGCTTAGGTCACCACCGCACTAGCAGTTTAAAGTCAAAGGTACGGATGAGGACTAGGTTGTGCTGTGTGTGTCCGTGGGCTGTTACAGACAGTGTTAGCGCTCAAACTAGATTAGAGACAATTCTTTCACTTCGGGGGAACAGGTTAAAAAGTTCAGGCTCACCAAACGTGAAGAGAGCAGGGTAGGGTGGATATTTTTCTCTCAGTATTTATTTTAATTACTTATTTATACTCCCTGGTCGTGTCTGTTTTGCTTAAATACAGTTGTAAACTTGTCTCTACTGGAGTTCCAAAATTCAGCCTGGAATTGAGAAGCCAGTTCCCAGCTGACTACTGAAACTCTCTTAACTCCTGGCAAAGCCACTGTTTATTGTTATTTAAATTTAATGTGAAGAAACACAAAGGCATACTGGAAGTCTTGACTCAGCTAGGAACTGCTCAGTGTGCAAACAGGATCCCCGAATGCAGTCCAACATTATTAGAGGTGCTTGAGATAAACTTTCAATCGAGTACTCCCAAACAGCAACTCGGTGGTCTCAAAGAAGTCAGTGTCTCAGCTCTTTCAAATGTGAATAAATGAAGCAACTGTGGTGGGAAGAGGGTTGTTTTTACACTTCTGCTGGTTGTTTTTAAGGTGCCCGGGGTTTGTTTTGCCATGATGTTACGCTGTGGCTTGTGTCCTTCATGCACACAGTTTAACTCTGTATACTTACATTTGTCTCTCCCTTAAATGTGCTCCTATTCAGAAAGTGAGGAACATGGCCCTGGAAGACGTGGTGATTCTTAATGTAGACACCAACACACTGGAAACCCCCTTTGATGACCTTCAGAGCCTTCCTAACGACGTGGTATGTATGAAATGAGTTAGCCCGCATGACTTGGAAGCGTGAGTCCTCCTGACCTGTTTGGTTTGTGCTGAGGTGACTCGTTGTGTTACTCTTGCTGTTGTAAGGGAAAAAAGGAAAAACAATTAATGCAGCATTTGCAGATAACTCTTGTTTCCACGTTTGTTTTACTCCCCTGATGACTTCTCTCAGGAGAGATTTAATGAACTTTGTGCGTTTTGTGACCTGATCTGGGCTGCTTCAGATTAACTGCTAGCACCGCTCAATGCCTGTAATTCAGAACTTGCTGTCTATCCCAACTTTTTAATTGGTTATTTATCTATTTTTAATAACTTGATAGAGATGTCGTCTAAATACTTGATCTTCCCTTTTACTGGGACAAAAACACACCCAGCTTGGTACTGGCTGCTTTAATCATCTTCACCTAAAGAAGCTGAGAGGAAAGAGAGCTGTACAGTACGAAGCTATTTTGAAGTCAGAGGGTGGCTGTTTGGGAGAAAACGGCAGGGGGAAATCTGGAATTCTCTTACCAGTTCAAAATATTGCGCTGCCAGTTAGATCTCCCTTCTTTATGTGCAGCTGAGAAATGAAACTGATATGCCAGGAGCTCAACGTAAGCCGGTGTGTTTGAGGGAAACCTCAAGTAATGGTGAATACCCAGTGCCTCCTACTGTGCCATCCCATCATTTCTCAGTGTTCTGCAGTGTGATCCATTCTTGGGAAACTGAGCTCTGCAGGAAAGGGCCATCTTGATTGTGAACACTCTGGCTTTACTCAAGCATTTAGCCTATAAAAGTTACTTCCGTGATTTTTTTCCTGGCTTTATATAGTTTCTCATTTTGATTTCACTCCCAGCATCCAAATCTGCCAGCTGGGCATTGCTCGTGCCATTATCCCCCAACCTGGGGAATGACAGACTTGTAAATTTAACAGAATTATGTAAGAAATGTCTGGCTGCAGCGAGCGCGGGGCCTCGAACATGGATATGATTTGTCAACAATCGCGTATTATATTAGATTTTATGGGAGTTCATTAAAGGAGCTGTTGTAGGCACACTGTAGAACATCAGAGGAGACTTCACCAATAAACGCACAACTTCAAGCTTTGGAATGTCATAAATTTTAAGAGACTTCCTTCCTTTCATTATTTACTTTTACTTCGCTTTTATAACAGTAGAGAGTTGTGTTTTATTAGTTCAAATTTCTTGATTCAGTTTTCCACAGGTCTATTTAAAAGCTACATTTTATCTTGGAGGATGTTTGGAGCGCAGCAGAGGAAGTGCTGCCAGCAAATTCAATTAACTGGCATGGCTCACGACGCGCGTACATGGGTTTTTTTTTTTTCACAACTGCTACATAAATACAGCTGGGATTAATATTTGTCGCGGCAAAGCCTTAACTTGAATCGTGTTGGGTAATTAATGTTTGGGAGCGGTGTTTATGTCTTGTTTAGCTCTCTTTCATTATTTTAGATACCTAGATAACGAAGAATTCTCCTCTAGGTCTTTTCCTTTCCTTCAGACTGCTTAATATTTGGCTTTGACCACTAGAGAGCAGCTGCTCTTCTTTGCAAGAATTGAATTTCTGTCAGTTCTTTCATGCATCATGTGTTTGGAACTGTAAGTGGATCAAGTTGTTCATCTCAGCAGGGAGACTCTAAAGCCAATCCATTATACTTTTTTTTTTTACTTTTTTTTTTCCTCTTTGCTTCCCTGGGAGGATGGGGAGATGCTGGAGTCTCCCCACTGGGCTCAGTCTAAGCAGATGCATTTATGATCTCGGAAACAAAAACCATCCTCAACAGTTTTACCATCGTAACTGACTGCTATGTCAAACTGTTCTGCCGGTTTTGAACCTTAATGTGAGCAGCGAGCAATTTGCGCACTGCTGAACAGACACCAAATTTACTTTGCTAAATTAAATCTACTCATCAGTGAGGCAGACCATCTTCTCTGTGATGCTCTCGCCATCAGGTAATTAATCCGGTGGAAAATTCTTAAAGCTGGTTTCCCCCCCTCTCCTTGAGGAGCTTTTTTAATCAAGTAAATGAGGTCCTGTGGTGAGTGTAGAGCTTCAGGTAGTGAGTGACCTGTGCTCGAGTTCCATGATGGTGGGGTTGCTACCCAAACCATTGAATGTAGAATGATTCAGTCTTTTACCTCTGGGAGCCAAATGAGCACAGGCTGCAGTGAAATGCCTCTCCAGTTCCCATTTGTATCAGAGCATTGGGACAGACCCAGCAGAATCAGATTAAGTCAGTTCTTCTCCCTGGTAGCCGCTGTGGTCAGACCTCCTGAGCTGCTCAGGTTGGATCTCTAACAGTCAAGGTGTGTACTACCGCGATGCTGATGGACTCTTTGAAATGTGAAAACCTGTCCCTCCTACCTTCTGCTTCTGATGTGTTGCTGAAAATCTGGCAGCATGAGAACGCCCTGGGAAGTAACTTTCCTTTTAAAATAGTCAATATTAAAAAAAGAGATTTATTAAGGACTGTGATTACAATAAGTGCATCTGCTGCTGACAAGTCTCCTACACCGCCGTCTGTGTTGCAAGGAATAGCAAAGAGGGGGTAGTAATTTTTTTTCTATGCAACCCTTATGGATTTTTCATGTATTTCCAAATAAGTGTCATCTTCTAGTCTTAGTTGTAGTCAGAGCTTCACATTACAAGGAATAAAGCATAAGCTAGCTCTGTCAACTTGTAGTTTTTATTAAACGAAGCCCTGATGCAAGGCAGCGCACTGCGCCAAAGAGATCTTGCGTATCTGATGGCTGTGAGAGTATTGTAGATTTGCACTGGGCTATGAATATCTCTGGCTGTCAGTAATTTAGCTGTGTTCGCTACTGCTGTCCATTCATTACACGTTGCCACAAGTAGGAAGCGTGTGTTAACTGTGTTCCACTTAGTGGGAAATTAACTGCTTTCAGGACAGGACGGAGTACTAAACTACAACTCTGTAGCAGAACCGTTTTCTTAAAGGTGAATCCGTTTTTGTTTCTTACGCTGTGTTTGCAGGAGAATGTTTCTTGCTTTATTCATGTTGACAACTGAAAAGCCTTGGACCTAATTAAAAGAATTTCCACTAGCACCTTTACTGAACCATTTCATTATGCTGCATTGCACAGATTGCATTTTGAAACATGGTGATAGTTTAAATCTGACCTTTCAACCTGAACTGCCAGAAGTATAAAAATCTTCTTTAAAAACACTCTCGGGGTAGACTGCGCGTATATGTGTCTGTTTGGCTAGAAATAATCTTCGTATTGAGTGGTCACAGTCGTCTTTTTGTTTTGATTGTTTTTTAGGCAGGAAGCAATCATACTTCCTATCGCTCGCTGTGCTTTCTCTACTCCTTCGTTCCACTGCAAACGTGAATTGTTCTTCTCTTACTTGTTAGCCCCTTTCAATATGTTGTTGTTAACATTTTATTTGTCGAACAGCCTGACACACCAATTGCCATAATCCCCCCTGAAAGAGAAGGGTGCGCGCGTAAGACAGACATTGGAGTTAGTCTTAGAGCAAATGATCTGAAAGCTTAAGGATTTAACAAAATACCCATCAATATTCTGTTTCTGAAACCTGGAGAGGCTGTGACCGGCCTTCTGAACCTGTAGTTTGTTGTACGGTGAGGCACAGAGCCTTTTCCTCCAGTACAGATGGCGGGTTCTTTATCTTCACGTGAATGTTTAAAGAAAGCTGGATATAAAAATGTTGGAGATGGATGTGGAAGTTACTCAGGGCTCTGGACGGTTTACTGCACATTTAGGAACTACTTGTAGATGGGCTCGTTAATGTACGGCTCATCAGCACTCGGATTTATAAACAATCCCTGGTGCTTTTGGTTATAGTTAATAACTGCAGTGAAACCCCTTCTACACCAGAAAATGTACAAGGGCAAATGTCTTTGCAACCGTTTTGGAGAACACAAGTGTTCTAGAGGAAAAAGTAGTGTGTGGTACAGGTTATATATTTTAACACCCATAGAGCAACATGAGGAGTCACTTTTCTGCCCTCCCCAGATCTGAAGGAAGTGAGGGATATGCTCACAGGAGGGAGAAAACGGAAACTCTCCGGATCAGTTGTTGAGTGAAATCAGCCTGCGAGTCAGATTTGCTACCGAGGCAGGCTGCTAGCTAAACCCTGAGGCAGGAAAGACTCGATTCATCTGGTAGGATTTTGAAGATCGGGATGAGGCCAGAATAAGCTTTTGTTATGAGCTGGAGGGTGGGGGGAAGAGCCTCGCACGTTGATTTCAACGTTTGAACTGGCAGCTTATATGTGATGGGGTATTGTTCGTCCTCCCAGAAAATAGCTGTTCACCACCACAGAGTTAGCCTTCTCTGTAATGTTTCTACACCGTTTCCCATGCAGTGTGAGGGATACAGAGCTGCTCCAGTGGGGCAGCCCTTGGAAAAGGAGTGTTTGCTCCTCATGGCCAGGGTTACTTCCGTTGAGTTCTCGGTGTGGATGTTTATGGAGCCGTTCATGTTGTTCTGCACACCAAGATACTCCTCTCTTTCTGCTTTCCTCTGGGATCCTGGCTCCTTCCTCTCGTCCTACACACAGAAAATCCAGAACATTCCGGTAACCCAGAGGGATCAGGGCAGTTTGGACCGAGGCCGGTGGGTGTTTGCCCAGGCTCTGCCTGTGCCGGTGGTGCCTCCAGGGCAGCTAAACCCTCCCCCGGGCTGAGGAGCCGCCGCCCTGCACAGGTGGAAAAGGGCGGGAAAACCCTCCAGGCCGGCCCTGCCTCCTTCCTGAGGCCTCCAGCACCTGGGGGGGCAGCTGGGGCAGCTCCGGATGGTTCCAGCTGCTTCCAAGCAGATCCCTCTGGGCACAGAGAGCCCCTGGGCACTGCAGAGCTGGGCAAACCCTGCTGGAGGGAGAGCCAGGAGTGGGTAAGGAGTGAAGGAGGGCGCGGGAAGGAGCTTCTGGCCCTGAGCGGGGCCTGTGGCCACAGGGAGGGGCTAAGGGAGGCGGGAGCAGCAGCTAGGAGGTGGGAGAAGGGGTTCCAGTGGCTGTGTTTCCCAGCACCCAACTGTTTTAATTAGCAATACGTTAAGTGAATTTTCCGAGGTGTACCCTGTGGGTTGGATTTTGGCTGGTGAGTGATGGCCCTGCCTGGAGCTCAGCCCACAGGGTTTTTCTCTGTCCTGCTGAGGGGGCTGAGGGAGCGGCTGGTGGGTGTCTGGGGCCGGCCAGGGGAACTCGCCACCCATCTAAGTGAAGCTCTCGTTTGGTTGTTTTCCGTGAAGGCTCTGCAGCACAAGGGAGTGAGGCCTTCAAAGATAAAAATAACAGCAAAGTGGTATTGATGGCAGATTGGTTTCTCAGGCCTGCAGCATCAGCTGCTGTTGGGGGTGGGTGGCCTGGTCGTGCTGGATGGCTTCTCTGTTGGATTGATGTTTGCATTAATTCAGCTGAAATTCTTTCGTAGCTTCTAACCGAGAATGACACAGAACTTGGTGGATTAGCTTTAGAAGTGTTAGCAGTGGATTTTAAGTAGGAGGGAGGATTGAAATGGAGCTTTTGTTTTCCTCTTGGTTTCCAAAGAGAATCCAGTCAATACCTTAAAGAAGCAAAGCAGCTTGGAAAGTCATGCTGGAAAATTCAGCTCGGAATTCACAGTGTCACTTTTTGTCATCACTGCTGCTGTGGTTATCACTTCTTTCATTTAGCTGTGCCCCAACGTGTTAAGCGTTGTTTGTGATCCGAGAGTGATCTAGACCTGTTGTGTGATTTCAGGTTTCTACGCTGAAGAACAGATTGAAGAAAGTCTCTACAACTACAGGAGATGGTGTTGCAAGAGCATTTCTAAAAGCACAGGCATCTTTCTTTGGGAGCTACAGGAACGCCTTGAAAATTGAACCTGTAAGTAGGAATTTAGGAGGCATAAGGTGCAATTAAATCTGCAGTTGTGGCTGGGGAAAAACCCCAACTAAAAGTATAGTGTAACCAATGTTTACTAAAGTCAAAGTTGTCACTCTTTGGCTGACTAGCGCTGAGTCTCGTCCACCCTAGTGCTTGTCTGTCCTGTTATTTGTAAAGCCAGAAGGAAAAAACATCTCAGTCTGAATTTTAAACAGTGCAGTGATCGCCATCAAATAAGCAGCACTCCAACAATTCATATTCAGGATTCCAAAATGACTTGTGAAGTCAGCATGCGTCCTACATGTTACTGGGAGAATTCACATGTATGTGTGTGTGGGGGTGTCAAAAAACAAAAGCCACAACAAAAACCCACAAAAAAAACCCCAAAAAACCCATTACATTGGCGTGTGTGTGTGTGCCTTTGTGTCACTCTCGGGCTCTGAACGCATCTGGGGTGAAATAACAGGATATTTTAAAATGCTGTCCATATCAGTAACAAAAATGAAACTAGTGTGGCACTCTGGCTGTCAGCTTGCTTTATCCCTGTCAGGGGATGTTGACTTTCCTTCATCCATGCAGGCTTCCTTGTTCTCCGATGCTCCTCCCAGTAGTTGCCAGGCAACTCTGGGAATATTGGTGTATGCTTTGCCTGGATGTGTGTGTGAGATTAACTAGTTAAGGGATTTATGAAGAGAAATAAAAATTTAAATTGCTTCTCTGGAAATACCATCTGGTATTTTTGAAGGCTGAATGTAAAAGATGATTATAAGAAACCAGTTGACAGTGGCACACCCCTAGAAAGTGCCCCTTCCACGGACAGCTAACCTGGGAAAGGAGAAGGAATTGTTTGGTTCACATCAAAGGAAACTTGTAATGGACTGTCTTACCTGGTGTGAGTTGACTTCTCAGCGTAAGTGGTGTGAAGCTATTTTCCATTGTTCTGTGTAGGTCCAGAACGTGTCACAGAACCAGGTTTCAACTCCTGTCATACTTAGGCAAAATAAGAACTTTTGCTCCGTTCAGGCACTTTTACTCTATAGATACAAGGATCAGTAAAGATACAAACTGCTACATGGCCAGTGAAAGAGGGACTCCTGCCATGGACTTTCTGAGCCCTTCAGTATCTGCAGCTTGAAAGTGCATGTCCAGTAGTAGTGCAGTCTGCGAGGCTAAAGGCAAGACTTCCAAAAGAAGTGATGTTTTCTAGCGTGTACCTGTGTTCTGTAGCTGATTTCAAGTATGGAGGAACGTTAGTTGTGTGTGATCTGCTCACAGAGGTCTTCACAACCCTCTGTGGCTATTAAGTGCAGTAGAGCCCATTAGCAGCAGTGTGTTTACTGGGCTGTGTTGTGTAAATCTTTAGGAATATCACTTGGAATTCCAGTGGTGACACCAACACCAGCATTTTGTTCACTTGAAATGACTTTTTAATCCCTGATCTTTTTGGCTGTTTGCAGAAGGAATGTTTTTACTATCTTCTAAATGTTTAATCCACAGAAGTATGTCATCTTTTCCAGACGTAGCTGTATAATTACTGGTGTGCAAAGGTGGTTTGCAGTCTTTAATAGTTGTGGATATTTTAGTAACCGAAAGGGAAACGCGACTCCCATTGTCAGCATCACAGATGTTGGCTGTGCACTTTCTTCTGCTGACACCTAGTGGGGAGAGACAACCCGTTGTGGCTTCTCTGTCAGAGACAATCTTTGTTAGAAACAAACCCCCCAACACCTGTGAGTCAAGGTAAGCTGCTCAAGACATTCGCACACAGGCTGGGGTGCAGTACAGTGTGTGAGTTGAGGTGCTGGTACAGCCTGAGCCATAGGTGTACTCCGTCACCCAGCTTGGGTGTGATCATCAAACAGCAGGCTCCAAGGCCAACCTTACAGTCTTCATCAAGTCATTTCTCTGGGTCCACACTCAATCCTGTGAACTCAGCTCAGGGAGCTGTGTGCTCGGTCTGCTCAGTACCTTTTCTTTAATGCTTGAGTAAATTTTATTCAGAAGTTTAACCTTGGGACATGGGATTGCTTTTGAATGAGACGAGTTCCTCCAAATCGTTTAGGATATGAGGTGCAGCATAGCAGTTGAGGTGTGTTTGAAAAGCAAGCACCTGCATTCTGGACCCGGTACTGCTTGCCAAGCACCCATTAAAAAC
The DNA here is from genome assembly GCA_013397515.1 of Upupa epops. Taxonomy (NCBI): domain Eukaryota; kingdom Metazoa; phylum Chordata; class Aves; order Bucerotiformes; family Upupidae; genus Upupa; species Upupa epops. Next base: position 741,770 of record VZRI01005355.1, read on the forward strand.
TGGTGGCGTAGTTTCCTCTGTTGTAACCTTGTCCTGGAGAATCTGCCTTGACAGCTGTTAATATTGCTGGCATCACTGCACTACTGCAGCCACTGAACTGCTCTCTGACTTCAACAAACACCCTCACACAGTTGCAGTTTCCTCCTCTCCTGTGATATTATGGGATATTATGTTTAATGTGTCACCAATCTGTGTAGGGCTGTTCCATATTAGGAGCTTGGACCAGGTTCTTATTGTCCAGGGTACTGTAGCTGAGTGTAGTGAGCAAAAGCACTGATGTGGCTGTGGTGTCGTGTATTTGCTGTCAGAGCGCTGTGTGTGATTTCTAAGGGAGCTGTTGCTCGTTACCTCTGCTCAAATTCATAGCCAAGGAGGCAAATATTAACCCCACAGATATTTAGTCTCCTACAACAGTGTGAGTGTTCCGGAGTGTTTTAAGAGGACAGTTTGCTTGCCTGTTTAGCTCTTTATACCATTTCTGTGGAAGAGATGAAAGCAGCAGTGCGATGGTGTGACATAAGGACACTATTAATTATTTGATTTTAATCTCGTGCTCGGACTAACAGTAGTTCAGCAGTTCCAGATCCATGAGAACTGAGTGGGACAGAGGGCAGAACAGTAGGTGATGTGTGATGCCGAGAGAAAAAAGCAAACGCTAGATGAGTGCAGAAGGAAGTTTTGTTGAAGTATGTGAGCAGGGATGTAAAAAAAAGAGTACACGATACATACTGGTGCATAATTCATTCTGCAAAGGCTTTGTAGCACCCAGTGCTTTCCCTGTATGAAGTATGATTGTTGCCATGGTGAATTATTTTTTTAAGTTCTTCGGTGGAAGAGTAAATAGTTGTTTCCAACTCTCTGTAATTGCTGCATCCCAGTTATTTCTCCCCATAGCTACCTTTTGCACAGCTTTTTTAAATTTCCTGCATGTTTTATGGGTACATGGTGTGTGCAGAGGAGATCCTTCTCTTCACCAGAGCTGTCACGTTAGGTTGGGGTTTAGGAGCATTTGCCCATAGACAGAAAATCAAAGGTCACTAATGCCCACACTGTATGGGAAGCAATAAAACCAACTAAAGTGTTTTGGTTTACTTGCATTTGTGCTGTGCTCCTCTTAAATTCAGTGTCGAGGGTGTATTTGATAAGGATTTTCTCCCACCCCTGTTTGTTTCCTGCTCAGGTGCTGTTCGCTCTCAAACACTCCCATACAGACAGGCTAGCAGTGCTGACATGACGGCGATGTCTAAATGTCAGCCTGATGACTTTGCTAACAGATAGGAGCAGACAGTGGCAGTGTGTGAAACCTGATGGTTGTGTGGTAAAAATGGAGAGGAGCTGGGTTTCTATGTTCTCTGGAATTGGAACTTAAGACTTTTCTTCCTCTGTGTGAAGATGGTGTGTTTCAGGCATTTTGAAGACCCTAGTTTTTGACTCCCACTTCGATGCTGCTGGTAACTGTTGCGTTTTCCCATCTATCAGAAGTGTTCTAGAAAACACACAACCCAGAACTGAGAATCACTGCCTGAATGGAAAAGATTTATGGGGGAAAGGCAGTTTGTTTGTTTGTTTTCTGTGTGGGTTTTGTTTTCTTTTCAGCACTGTTGCTGTGTTCTGAGCGATACTGTTGCTACAGACAAGTACCAGCTTTTGCTGTTCTAAACCTTAAAAATGGCTCTCTTTCTGACAGGCATTTACTGTTCTACAAAATGCATTTAATATTCTACATCCAAGCCTGTTGAGATACACATATGTTAATGAAACTGCAAAGACATTTTCTTTAATCTCCTAGCAGTCTGGTGTGCAGTACATCCAATTGGGTGGTAATTTGCTGAACGTGGCACTTCTGCCATACAAGATGCAAATTCCTGTCCGTTATACATGTGTTAAAATAAACTAAACACAACAAAACCCCAAAAGAAAGAAAGATCCCCCACCCCAAACCTCCCACAACCAGCATGGGAGTGGTTTTGTACTTCAGTCTGGAAAGTCCCCAAAGTTCGGCACCGTGTGCTCTGTGTCTCGTAGCAGATGAAACGTTTAGCTCCCCAAATGGGCCTTTCAGATGCCCGTGTTCACACCATGGCTTTTGAAATTATTCATGCTTACCTGTTTCATGCCAGTGTTTAAGCGTGTGTAGTATTTTAGTTCGTTGGAACCTATGAGGAAGCTCAAGAGAAGTATCTGAGTTTTGTTGTTTAAGTAACTTTTCCAGCCTCTGTGGAAACCGCATGTTCAGCCACCAGCCCGGCTTGGGTCACTTGCCATGTCCTCTGTGATGGTGCTGCCGAAGTAAAAGTACCTTTGTTCCAAAGCTTCTAAATCTTCCTATTACCAGGGAAGGTTGTACAGTGAGGAGCAGCTCTGTGATACTTCAGCTTTGCTGTGGAAGGATTTGTACAGTCAACTGATAAATTATTCGTCTGGACCTTTCACACCCGATTCTCTGGGTTTTTACGCTGTTTTAGACATTTGCTTTTGTTTCTTCTCTATTGGTTTCAAGCCTTTGTGTGTTTTAGACTGACTTTTGCCTGTGTTCTTATAGTGTTTTCTCCTGATGCTTTACTTATAATTGAGAGTGCACAGCCTCAGCAAGCAATGAAGCAGCGTGCAAATGCCGCCATGCAGGAAAAGTTGAAGATATTTCCTGAACTAACAAAGCGCAGGGGACTTAGTGTAGAACAATGAAGCAAGTAAACAAACACCAGGCATAAAATAACATAACCAGTCAATTCAGCTTCTGTGTAAGGCACTCAGTGGCTATGTGTTTTTCAAATGAGCTGTGAATAAGTTGCATTTGGTATGAGGGGGAAAAAAACAAACGATTTGTTTCCCCAAAAAAAACCATCTGAGCAAACCACACAAAAACCCGCTCCACTAAATATCCTCATCCCAGAAGACCGCTCAGGCATTGAGCTTTTACATTCTCAGTGGTATGAGCAGCTGTACAGCAGAACAGAGTATTTGTTTCCCTGAAAGAAGGTGGTAGAAGTGATTTTTGGTATTTGGATTTGTGAAGGAGACTTCTGTAGCAGTTGAACTTTAACTAGAATATTGAATCGTGCTCTGCTCTGTCAGCACACCCCATATGGATTGTGTGTGAGTTGAGGGGTAGAGTTTACTCTGTAGTTAAAGAAGAGTGAAGAGAAAGGCAGTAAATAAAAAATATTGTAGTGATTTGCATAGGTTGTGGTGGAGCTGGAAATGCTCTAGGGTTAAGAGCAGAATGGGACCTGTACACACGTCATAGCTGACAGTTCAGTGGGCTTTGTTCCATGGCAGCCCACACCAGAGCCCTGCTCTCGCTCAGAGTTGCACATTAGCTTTAGATGTAGTGCCCTGGGGCCCAGCACAGTCACACGTGGCTGTGGCTGTGGTGCTGTGCTTGCTGTCATCTCCATTCTGCACTCCTGAGGAGGAGCGTGGCTGTTGATGCTCAACTTGTTTCTCACTTAAGGCTTCTGGAAAGGGAAAATACAGAGTGGGACTAAGTCCCTTTTCTGGTTTGGCTCCTGCACAGCATCAGAGAATTGGGCAAGTTTTATTCACAATTGTGTTGCATTTGGTTTAGCAGAGCATTAGTGGGAGAGAAATTCTGGCTGATGACTGCAGTGCTGGCTGGGCAGTGATTACCTGAACACTGAGCACCACCTTTTTCTTCCTCTTTTTGTCCCGTGGGGGCACAAAACTGTAAACTCTGCAGTGGGCTGCTAACCGTGGTGTTGTTTAAAACACACACTGCTTCAGTCTGGTACAACATCACATGAAAAGCTTCGGTCTTTTCTAATTTAATTCATTGTTTCTGTTCCTTTCATTCAGTGAGGAGCAGCTTCTGGCAGTGACAGATATTCTATTGTGACTGAAATATGCATTTTGTAAGTCATAACTTTACTTGGTATTTAAATAAACTGTGTATGTACAGCGTGCAAGATTTATGCAGAGCACAGCTGGAGGTATTCTACTCAGAATTCCTATGGTTTAAAATGTCTCTTTCAAGTTTGAAAACGTGTTGTGAAGTAGATACCGTTATGATAATTGGAAGTTCAGCTTCTCTGTCTTGCTCTATTATTTTTTTTAATACAATTAACACATCACACACACTTCACCTGGTCTCTCCTCATTTACCTCTGACACTTCCTTGATATTTATTTAGACACATGTGGTGTCTTTGCTTTGAACTCCAGAGTTGGTAGATTCACTAGAATATTGCGGGGTTTATTTAATAAACATTTTTCTCGTTTAGGGATTCACAATTAGTTTGCTTTGTTAGAGAAAAGTGTCCGCACTGAGGTCTTTTACTTCATTTGTTAGATGATGAGGACATAAATTGGGTGAAGATTGTAGAGAAAACTCTGACTACTCTCAAATCAAAATTCCTGCTGAGAAGTTGCAGATGCGGCTCATTTGGTTGCAGTTGCTCACGAGGGAACAGTACGGAGGGCACAAGCAGAAAGTTATCTAGAGAAAATCTCAAATCCAGAGGATGATGCATTTAATTTGAAAGAACTGTTTTCTGTAGGGTAGCATCAACGCGAAGCACAGCGCTCGGGGTTTTGTTTGAATTCAGCTTTAGTCTTTCAGCTTCAGCAATGCTTGTATTTCTGAAAACACCAGTAAGTATGTTTAAAAATCAAATCTTTAGACTCGATTAAATACTGTTAGCGTAGCTTTTGTATCGTAACTAACCTGTGTGCTTTGCTGTGTAACGGGCATACAGTTGGTAGCAGTGTAACACCAATATCCTCCTTAGGACGGCTAGAAATGACATGAGATTGTTGTTAGGATTTGGAAAAACCCAGGCGTGCCTGGCAGGTAAAGTTCTGGTGACGCCACAGGAGCCAAGGCTGTGGACTTGGCCAGGAGAGTGCATTTCATCAGCGGACATCGGGGTGGAGTGTTCCTTTTTTATTCCTTTTACCCCTTGGAGGTTTACTAAGGACTAAATCCAAATGCAGGCTAAGCTCCATTCCCAGGATAGAGCAGGGAATTATTCTGGATTATTTCCTTAATTCTAGCTACAGTTTGGGCTGAGCTGGGGTTGTTGCAGAGCTCCTGTTCACTGCCCGTTGCTGGGATAGCTGGTTCCCATAATACTGCCAGTAATTCAACTACTGAAGATGGCTGATATTCATCAGTTAGGTTCTTACAGAAAGTAGATGTCATGTACTGAATGAGAATTTATTGTCTTTGTTTTAAAACTGAATTCAGAAACTCCAGGTTTGCAGATCCATGACTCCGAGGTTTTCATATGAAAGCCAAAAGCTATTTAGGAAGAAAAGGGAAAGTACACTGTGCCCTTAAATGAGTTTTGTATAAAGCACCATTTGTATTCTTAGGAGACGTTTGTCTCCAAGTTCTCGTGCCTTGCAGAGTCTTCCTCGTCTCCTGCAGCACCAGTCAGTTGTGAAATGGACATCCACACAACGCGAGGGGCTCTGAAACGCTGTCCACGACAAAGGGAGTGTGGCTGGGACAGAGTACGAAAAATGAGGTGTGCTGGGTTGCTTCACTGTGGTCATCACCATGGAGAGGTCCATTGTTCCCTGGTTGCATCCTTGCCGGGTTGCTTAGGGAAGGGCACCATGCAGAAACCATTAGAACAGGGCATTTATATAAGGGAGGCCAGTATCACGGGAATGTGAAAGGAAATCAAGTGGTTTCTTTTGACTTGGACTTTTCCATTTTCAAAATGCACATTTAAAATTATCTCGATATGAAACTACTTGAAAGAGTGTATATTCTTCATTTATTTTTTTTTAATGAAATCATTCTGTAATAAAATATTTCGAGTACTGGCTAAGCTGTAGTGCTTAGGGCTGATAAACAAAGCATCTGAAGCCAAATGGCCCCTTAGCTAACCCCAATTAAAATAAAGATTTCATTGCGCTCTGTCCTGACAGAGAGGGAACATATTGTTGCCTTTAAGGGAGTTTGGTTTAGTTAATGAAAGAATTTATTTCATTTTTTTTCAAATACAGAAGCTAATTAAATAAGTTTCAACTTGACTTGTAGTTGAGGACATTTTAACTCCTTAAAGGTTACTTGAGTGTCCGTGCATAGTGCTCTTTGGATAATTCCTGTGAGTAAGACATTCTGTATCGTATCTCGTGCCATGCACTGCCTGTTTCATATAGCCATTCATACTGTGATGGGCTCTCAAGGTGTAAATACTAGTGATGTTATTCTCTTCCAGGATGGGGTGTGCCATTATTACTCAGAGATAGTAATTGATGCTAGGTGGGGAAAGGTGATGGCTTTGTGTTGAATGCAGAGCTGTCAATGATGCGTGTGTGTTTCTTACTCCTGCTGGCCTGCAAAGAGACAGCTGTTTTGGTGAAGCTGGCCAAGCAGTGGTTAAAATCTCCACCCTTAAACCATTTCTTCCAAAGAGAGGGTGGAAACACAAACTGTTTGTAAGGATTACAGGTGTGATTAGTTTGCCGTTCCTCAGGCTCCATCTGCTCTGGTTTAGGTAAAATTCATCCCCCATTTCTCAACTAATAATTTATTGCATATTCTCCACCAAGAGTATATGTATAATGATTTGAGATAAAGATGTTTCCTTCCTGCATGACCATTTTATACTTCACACTTTAAGGCAGCCAAAGACTGGGGAGTGCTGTTGCCTACCTTCATTTCTTGCCTGCAATTGAAAAAGTGCTACATGGCTGCTGTGTCTCTGATGATAAAGAAAGTCCTGCGAGAGAAATCCCAGCCTCTCTTGGTTGGTAGTCAGCAATGCTCTGTGGTGGTTACACTTGTCAGTGCAGTGACTGTAATTAAACCAGTGTTTCTCAGAAAGTATTGGGTTCTTTTAAATTACTTATTATAGAAGCACAATCTACTCGAGGAGATTAATTCCTGAGGTAAGTACTTTTTGGGTGTAACAGGTATGGAAGGGTAATTACATGCTGGTTTGGACCAGTGGCTTTCCAGTGAAGAGGGAGGACTTCTTGATGATAATTTTAAAACACGCATATGCTGCCTCCCCTCATTTGGGGACTTTAAGCTAATGTTTGGAGTGTGTGTTCTCTTCCAAATGTCCCTTAATCACACGTTCTCCTTCACGTGTTGAATAAATTGCACTCCAGCTCCCTTAAAATGTGTTTCCAGGGAGAGCAAAGGAGCTGTTTCTGATAAAGGGTTGCTGATTTCCTTAAGTTAAAGTCCTGCCCCAGGTTTTTGACTACTTTTGCTTCAGACCTTGTGTGTCACTGGGTTCAGTTGTTTCCTGCAACTGTGGAGATGACAAGAATGTCTACCTGTGTTTGTGAGGGGCTTGTAAGGTCTTTTGTGGGTAAAGAGTGTTCTCTGGTGTGGGCATGAGTGAGAGTGAAGTTAAGGAGTAGATGGAACCCTACTGGAGCCCAAAAAATCTCTGATTTATTTGGCATATGTTACAGATCTTGAGATAAGTGAAATGCAGCGCTGTTCTTTTCTGTGAATTCCTGTAGATCATTATAATTAAGATGTGTTTCAGAAATCTCAAGAACAGTTGCCAAACATAACCAAAAATAAAGCATCGCATGTAGCCAGAGTTCTGGAGATCCTCACTCTGCCCTAAAGCTACATTTCCCATCCATTCTCTTGTCATAGCTGATTGTGCTCAATTTTAATTAAATTTTAATAGCAGTTTTGCAGTCACAACTGACCTGAAAGTTTTCCAAAGACTTTTATACCCACAGGACATTTCCCTTCTGTGTTTTGTCTTGCTTCGTTTTATTCATCTTTTACAAATTACACTCCTTGGAAGAGAGTGATGATGGAGAGCATAGGAAAGGAGAGGCAATGGTGCGGTGGTTTGGCTGAAAAGTGTCGGCTTATGATCAGAAGCCATCAGCTGTGTCTTTGGGGACATTGATTTTAATAGTCACGTAGGAAAAACTGACACATTGGATCACGATCTTAAGGTTTGTTTAATTTTACTTAGGCTCAACGTGGTGAATACGCTGACTGTTCTGTACTGTTAAATACAAAACTACTTCTGCAGTGCTGCAACCTGCACTGTGTTTTTCTGCCTGTAAGGGTGTTACCTTCACAGATGTCATGTACAGCTTTTACCCAGAAAAGCCACTTTTTATGCTCAAATAGCGTTGGATCCTCAGTCCTTATTGATCTATATATTGTTCTATAATCGGTAATATTAATTGGCTGTCAGGTCCCCGAGGCAGACTGGATTAAGGCACTAGAGGAGAAGCTGAAGTTTGCCCACATCCCCAGCCTCTCTATTTAACACAATTACAGATAACGCGGGCAGGACAGCGGAGTGGGTTGCATTTCATTAATGCGATTTGAGCAGACAATGCTAAGTTGCTGTTGGGCCTGCTCTGACAGCTAATTACTGAAATGAAGTGTGTACGTGGCTAAGAAACAATGGAGCACTTGTCAGGAACGTTAAAACAACACCAAAATAGTGCCAAGTCTTGGAATCGCTCCTCTGAACGGGCTTTCTTGTCTCTGCACACCAACCTTGGGACATACGTGATGGTAGTGGCTCGGGAGATGGGCTTGAGGGAAGTCCCCAGGTAACACAGAGAGCAGGGAGTGAATAGTTAAATGCAAGTGAGCCTTTCTGACCTAGCAGTCCTTGTTCATCTTGCTGCTTTTGCAAGGCTTTTTTCTTTTCAATCCTCAAACATCTTGGGTAGTAAACAGAAAAGGAGGACACCAAGGTATTGGGTTGGGTTTTTCCCAGTGACAGTAAGAACAGGCTAAATATGCTGATGTAATCACGTTTGCAGTCTGATGACCTACAAAAAATAGCCCCTTCGTTTCTTGGTATGAAAATGCATCTTTTCAAATGGAATCATTCAGGAGTTAGAGCTAGGGTGCTGTAGTGTTCATTCATGAGTAATTTGAGGATCTGCCATCAGACAGTAAAGTAATTGCAATAGAAAATTGCCGTATTTCTTGTTGAATTTGAATTGAATCTAAATATTTTGGATATAAGCCTGTTATCTCAATGGGAGGAAAAAGGACAGTAGTGAGTTGCAGGGAAAGGGCCAGCTCTGCCTGACGAATTCAGTTGGTGTTGAGGTGCTGCAGTAGTTGTCTGTTCGGGCAGTTCATTTTACAAAACAAGTTCCAGACTGAGGACTGCTTTCATGTATCTTCTCTCCATGGAAATTGTCCTTTTTCTCATTTCAAATTAGATGAGTACAATGAAATCCTTATTTTACATATTTATTAACAAGGCTTTCATCCCTGTGGTATTGTAGATATCCTCCCTACTTTGTGCAAAGACATTACAGTAAGAAGTCACAAACCTTCGGGAGGCTTGTGTGATCACTGTTTTTCAAGCATTATTGCCCATCTCTGTATTCATCTTGAACACTGCTCCACCAACACTGATTTACTGACACTCCTTTCCATCGTGACATTGATTTTTGTGGGGCTTTTCCGGTTGTATTCTGAAATCAGTAACTGTGTAGAGCTTGAGCCGTGTTCAGATCTCTTTGGATATCCATTGTTAGAAAAGCGGCGAGTGAAGAAACATTGTCAACTCCAGTGTCTGGCATGTGGAGGGTTAAGGGAATTTTTAGTCTCACCAAAAAGTATTTGGTCAGGTACTCAGGTGCTGGAAATGATCTTAGCAACATCAGTCACCTAGGAACATGATCATCTGCTGTTCTGGGGTAGAGATTACAGAGCTTAATGATTAGCTACTATAAGCTGCAGCTGATGCCAGACTCTACCCCCTTTACACCTAATTAGCCTCATTAATGAGCTCTCCTGCTCTCCACAGAGAGGCCTTCCTCCTTGGAATAGGAAGCAAAACTACTTCACCCAGGTAGATGTGCAGAAACCTTTAATTACTGCCCACACCTGCAAAGCCCTGGGTCTGACAGCAGCACTGCTCGGCTCAGCAGCCGCAGCCACAGTGACCACAGCATTAACTCTTCAGCGATTGCCTAGAAGCTTGGAAAATACCTACATAGGCTTTAAATTTAAAGACTTGAAAATTTCATGCTTAACACCAGCAGGGTGGTGGCTTTCATATGTGATGAAAAATGTTTTGGAAAGTTTCTGAGTGTTTTAGCTCTGAAAACCGACTCTAAATTGCTGTTGAATGTCAGATACCACACTCCCAGAACTAAGGACACTGTTAGGCAGGTTTCGCTCTTTAAATGAGCAATTTCTGCATTTGGAGCAATTTTGTGCAGCTAAAATTAAAATATGGAAAAATACGCATGTGGTGATGGATGTAGCAGCCAGTAACTGAGCTAATGAAGCAGTCTGCTGTGATTCTTATTTACCAATAATTGCTGTAGCTATCTACTAGATTCTAGCGCTTCAATTTCTTGAGATTTGATAACATTGTGTTTGTTTTATTGTTTATTTGTTGTAATGCTAATGGAGCTGAGGAACATTTCTGCTTGTGCACTTGGGTCAGAGCGATGACACCCGTGCAGAGCAAATGTGTACATGCAGTTATCAAATTAGCTCAAAAGGCAGCTCAAGTCGGTGCTTATTCTAGTTTTTAATTGGGAAAGTTCAAGATGCTAATTTCTCAGTGCAAATACTTGGGTTATTCACTATCTATCCCCACCGTACCAGCTCTCCCAGCTTTTCATTGGGAAATGCCTACATGAGAATAGCCAGCATCTCTGCTGTGGTGCTGGGAAGAAGGAGAGAAAGAGAGGTGCAGGAGGAAGCTTTCCTGAAGATGGAGCAAGGAGGTGCTGAACATTTTCTTATCCTGTTTAATATTCACTTGGCTTTCTCGGCTTCTGGCCCACACTTGCAGCAGGGGTAGCCATCACAGAGAAAATCTTGAGCTATGGGTGTGCTCAGGGTCTGCAGGTGGCTGTCATCACAAGTTGTGGTTCCTTCTGAGGGAGTTGGAGCCAAGACATTCTTTGGAAGTTCATCTTCTAGAGTGACTTGAGGATCATGCGCCTCATGTGAGGCTGCATTGGTGGGGCTCTTCAGGCAGAGTTGTGGAATTGTTAATGTTGTAGTTGACTTTCTTACCCCTGAAGATGCTGTTTGCAGAATGCTGAGCTAATCTGAACTAAAGCACTGGCATGAAAAAGGAATCTGGAACAGAAAACATGCAGTTCAAAGAGCAGTAAGAAACTGAAAATAGGGTCTCAGAGCTGTGAGTTCACTGCACTGACAGACATCGTCATTCTTACCAGTATGTACAGCAGAACCCCCTTTATTGTTAGAACAGAACCAAGCCTCCCCAGCCAGGGTGGAACAATGCACCACGTGAATCACAGAAATTCAGATGCTTTCTTCCGTGAATGCAGTTTGGTTTGAGTGCCAAAAGGAGAGTTTTTTTCACATATTTGGATGGTACCCTGTCAGTTGTTAGGGCTCCTCAGAACTATTACATAAACAGGATTGAAGTTCGTGGACTCCCAAATTCTTGGCAGGTTTAGTTGTGTTTCCTAGGTGAGCAAGCCTGAGGTTCCAGGGCAGATGAGAAGGACTTTTACAAGATAAAAATTATCATTGAGGGCATGTGGGTCTGGAGGGGAGCAGAGCTGGCATTTTTGGCCCAGCAAATATCTGCCCATCTGCTCTCTGTCAGAATCTGTTAGAAGTGCATCTGGATCGGTGCCCCAGAGTTCCAGCTCTGAGCGGGTCATGTGCTTGTCTCCACGACAACTCAAGGAACTGTGTAAACTGCTGCGCTCGGAGCCAGATGCTTCTCGGCACATGTGGTCTAATTAGATGGCATTTCCCCCTCACAAAAGAGGGCAGAAATGTTGTGTGGTTTCCATGTCACAAACGTGTAGCTGATATGATGGGAGTTGGGAGGAGTCGCAGCCAAGCACTAAATCATTCCAGTGATGCAAAGCTCAGCTTTGGGGTGTGTGTGCGCTGCAGGTCTGCAGGAGTGCAGACAAGAGTCCTTTTGGTTGCTTCATCATGGGCTGAGCAAAACCTGGGGGGAAGTGGTGAAAGGAAGATGCTTTTGTTTGGTCTTTGCACTGAGGAACACAGCAGGAAAGGCTTGGAGACAGGTTATGTACCTCACAGCGAGTGCTTGCAAGACACACACATGTTCTCCATCTCTCACAGGAGTGATTTCCCCTTTTTTTATTTTAAAGGGTTTGAATAAAACCTGCAAGAAGCGGAGTGTTGTAAGTAAAGGAGAGCCTGAGGAACTTAAAATCAAACCTAACTCACGAAACTGATCGTTTCTGATACTGCCGGATCCCCAGCTTCTTGAGAGATGGAGAGAGGGCTTCATTTACCAATGATCAAGGACATTCTTTATTAAAAGCAATTTAAGAGTAACAGGTTTAGTGAAAATATTTACGTGGCCTTTTCTGTCCTGCCTTTTCTCGTGGAAAAAGCTGAGCCTCTCTGACAGTGAATAGATGGTAAAGGGAGAATGCATAGCTCTCGCTTATTTGAAAAGGGCGATGCTGTACTTTGCCTTATTCCACCAGTGAGGAGAAGCGTCTTGAGTGCTTGTGAACTTGATTTAACAAATCTTTCCCCGAAGTGGTTTGTGCACACACGTACAATACAGCCTGTAATGAGCAGTGTGGAGGCAGCTGTTTGCTGTGGCAAATTCCAGTTGCTCCCAGGAATGGATGCTGTTCTATCTTTGAGAGTCTGGTGACAGAAGGTACTGATTTATGATCTCACGTTTATGATAAATCCCCATCACAGCACGTGTGTGTGAGCATTTATATATCTCTCATTGACCTCTCGGCTCTCCCCAGAGGCCCTTACATGACTTGGACAGAAAGGAATGAAGCTTTTTTTCCAGCATTCCTATTCCTGTGCCTTTTGATTTCTCCTCTCAGGGGACATGATAAAGTCCTTCTCTAAAGTGACTTATTTTCTAGCTCTGCTTTTTCAAGGCAATAGTTGAGGCTTCCACACCAAACAGTCCCGTGGCATAACATGACGAATCAAACCCCAGCGAGTTCTGTTATAGTAACAGCATTTCCTTTGCCAGGGATTATCTGAAGGAGGTGGTATTGCATATCATGTCATCTCCCGTCTTTTGCTTTAGGATATCTGCCACAGATATCTAGATGTCTCTAACTCAGGAAAATGTAAAGTTTAATTCCATTATATCCATTTTATTTTTAGAGATGGGGTTTTTGTCACTTAGCGAAGAGAGTGGGATTATTTTGACCTTCCCTTATGACTAAAGCTTCTCATTGCTTTAGTGAAGTTAAAAGTAGTTTGTTCTTCTTCATCTCTATTAGCATCTCCACATTACATTACAGTATTTCAGTCCTGTAAATAACTGGTGTTCAGTGTGGGTTTGGGGATGATGATGCAAAGGAGTCGCCTACTCTTGCACAAACACATACATCCATCTTGGTTGAATCCTGGAAGCGTTGCTGCTTTGGATGAGTTTTGGCTTTTTACATGTATCTAAGAAAGCAAAGTGTTAACCTTAGTGATCTTTAGGCACAGTGGTCGTTGCTAATTCTTGGCCAGTCTTTTCTCATTTCCACAAAGATTTGTTTTTTCATATTTTAACAAGATAGACAGTATTCTATTGGATTTTAATAAATGAACCAAGAAGCGCCGGCCATTCATCTCATAGGAAGTGCTGTGTGTGGATTGTGTTTCCAAGCACATTTATATTTTGTCATAGTATAAAATGACTCGTGTAGAGAATTGCACTGTAATTTTTCTCCTCTTTTTTGTATTGTCACTCATGTTCCACAATAGTTAAAGTAGAAAAAGGCCTTTTTGTTACGGGGAACCTGAATTGCTAGCTGCTTTGCATGCAGAACATACTGGCTTCAATGGGAGTATTGCTCATGGAATGATTGCAGAACTAGGCCCTGAAATTACCTTGCCAGCTAATGATAAAATCGCATGCAGGCCACAGGGGTTTTTGTGGAATAAATATACGAGTGGAACAATATACAGTACACATTATACCAGTAATTTAAAGCATATTCAGGACAAAGAGAGAGTTCCTAGTGCAGGCAGCATCATAGAGATTTGCTGTATCTGATAAAGATTAGGTTTCTCAGCTCATAATACCATACTATTACTTTTCTTTTGTTAGTCTTTCAACACCTACACTCCTGCATTGACACAATATCAAGTAGGAAGAGGAAGAATAGCCTTGTATTTAAGGTACTGAGCAGGGATTAAAGAAATTTCGGTTCTTTTCCCTGGCTCTGCCAGAGACTTTTGTGACCGTGTACAAGTTACTGATTATTTTTGTGCCTCTATTCTTGATCTGTGAAATGAGGATTTCTTTTTTTATATCCTCCCCCCCCCCAGCTCTAAATGCTTTCTTGCTGGATTCTTTGCACTTTATCTTCCAGGTTTGTTGGTTGAGTTGTAGAGGCATGAGGCTATACCAGTTGCTCAGGGACAATGGCTCAACGGATGACTTGGATTAGCCTAATAAATACTTTGCAGGGTACCTTCCTCTATTACAGTAAAGTAGTCCCATTATTTGTGCACACAAGGCTGTGGCATTTTGCCTGGTCTAACATGAAAATCCCAGGCATCCTCATAAACTAAAAGGAGAGAGAATAACACTGCTGTGTGATGTAGGTTTTTAACACTTACATTCTCCATTAGTGTCATCATTTCAATTTTTCTCATGTATTAAAATCATCTTGTCTTAGTTGGCAGCCTGCTGTTAAGTATTCCTGATCTCTTCAGTGATTGTGGAAAACACGTGCATGCCCTTCCAGAGAACACTTTACCTTCATTTGGGCTTGGGGAAAGAATGGATTTGTTGATATGAATCTTACTTTTTCTCCTGCACTTTAATTCGGTGCTGCAGCTGGTACCTAGTTTTACAAAGGGAATTCAATAAGAATTCTGAGAATGCTTACAGGGTAAAAGTTTGGAATTTATAAACTTCCAGTCCCTTCATGACAGAACTGGGTTGCAGCCAGTAACCACAAACTACTCCACGTTTTTACAAGCTTTTTCTGTTTTCTTTTGTTAGAACAAGGTGTCTTCTGCTTTGTAGTACAATCAGAAAAACGCTTCTGTGACTGTTAGTCATGTCCAGCTCAGGCATCTGGGGGGAAGAAACCAAGTGGTAGAGATATTCACGCTTGGTTCACCTCTTCCGGAGGTTATATACCCCAGCGTGGAGCATGGAAAAAAAGCCTGGTTGGAAATGGGCATTTACACGCGACAGAAGGTGTTGGGCTGCACAGCCTGCATTGCACACACTCGGGGTTTCAGTGCTTTTCAGGATTACACCTAGCGATACTAATTCATCAGCACTGGTACTCTCTGTTTGAATAGAGTCATAGTTTAGTTTTCTTGCAAAGTGTGGTCAAATCTCTGAGCATGTGATCTCTTTGTTCCTCAGCAGCGTCCTGAAATGCTAATAAAGCCGTAGCATCCTGTGCTTAATGTAGAGTATTTGATCTGTGCTTTCTTGATTCCATTAAGACAGAGGCAGTTGCAAAGAGCTTCCTTATGTTGGATGGCCATGCTGGTTACAGGGAGGTTATTCGTTGTTGCAGTTGCAAATGGAGTGAGCAAATGGCCTGTTGGGTGTCTGTCCCCATTTTCAGATTTCCTTTATAGAATCCTGCTGGCTGACTTCAGCTGTCATGAGCTGAACTGCTCTGGGATCTGGGATCACAATTCTTGAAAGGTCTGCAGAGCAGTTGCTTGTCTTTGGTTGCTGTTGTAGCTGACATTGAGATGTGTTTGTGTGTATACATACATCTATCCAGGGCAGTAGGATCATTTGCCTCCTTTAATTCCATTATAATTCAGGATGGAATTAAAGGATAGTGATTTCTAGATCCCTACTGGCTTTACATTCTAATTTACATTTTTAGTAAAGGCTGTCTAGTCATTTGTACCATCTAGGTCGCAAGAAGCCTTTGCTGTGTGAATCTCTTGCGTTTCATTGTTCTGGCAGTTTGGGCTTTGCTGCACAGCAGCCTTACGGAGTAGCCTATCAGATTGTCATATTGCTCTGCCCCTTTACATTCACAGAATCATTAGGGATCGGAAGGGATCTCAAAAGATCATCTAGTCCAATCCCCCTGGCACAGCTGTTTTTCATTGCATGGCTGGGTTACAGAGCAGCTCTGATGGCTTGTGCGTTCATTAGAGAGGCTTTGGAAGAGCCACCTGCATGGTTTAAAGACGTGTACAGCAGTGCAAAATTCATTACCCTGCAGCACATGCTGGCCTGTGTCTGCCATGGCAAAACTTTTAGGGTTATCTGAACAACGTCTCCAGGCTTGGATTGTTGGGGTTTGATCGAGTTTTTTACCCTTAGAATCAAGGTTTGTGAAAGCTTTGCTTGTGCAGGAGACACTGTTGACCTGACATGAACTCTGTCTTTATTATCCCAGTGTTTTCTTCTGCCTTTACAGCCCCGTAACCCAGCTGCACTCTTGGGTATCAGCCCTCGCAGGAGGGGAAATGGCTAGAGTTACAGACGTTATCTCAACACCTCTGTGTCTGTCCAGAAGTAGCATTGGCCTCTGAATCTTTTTCCAGCTCCTCCTCTAATCTGCACTGTCTTCTGTCCCACATAATTGTTCAAGTTATTGCCATAACCCATTAGTTGGCCCATCTGTGAGTACGGTTTAAGTTTGACAGGCCAGCTCTGATAACTTCTCTCACTGACAGTAACTGCCTGCATGTGGCCCTGTACCCTCTTCTGAAAGGAAGTTTGTTTTTCTGAGGAAAAGCAATTTCCTTGGAAGATGGGGGGGTAACGGTGACATTTTTGCAGTGTAGCTAATCAAAATCAGAATTTATCTTTCAATTTGCATTAGAGTTTCTTGTAGCAGTGGTTTTTGTGAAACTCTAGAATAGTCTGAAATAAGCCCCAGGCTCCTTTCGATTTTCACTTGCTGCCTTAAGTGGCTTTAAACATTATTTGAGTGTGTAACAGAATCCCAGTGTAAAAATAGGGCTGGCAACAGATCAGATGTGGCCTGAAACTTTCCAGCTTTTTAAGGGGTCATGAGGCAGCAGCACTGCCCTGATGAACTTGATTATGCCACGAGTATAAAATATTCATATGAAGTGAGATTTGCAGAAGCGTAAAGAAAAGACACCTATTTTTTTAGTGCATCTGGGAGTCCTAAATCCTTGTCTTATATTTTAAAGTTACTTCTCCTGTGACAAGACTGCAGATTACCTCTCTCTGAAATGTGTAAAATGATGTATTAAAAATAATTTTGTGATCCAGTCTTGAAATGTGTGAATTATCTAACGTTGCAGCTGAAATCAGAGTCCTCTGAGTGATGTTGTGAGCATGATTAGAACATTTTCAGTGCTGTGTCGTAGCCTCTGTTGCCCATTTATACTTGGGGAGGGGAATAATGGGTATTTAAGATGTTGACAAATTGAATCAAGGTCTGAATTCTACTTGTTGGAACCAGCAAGTTTAGGAGTTGGTGGCTGTGTCAGGGCGAGCTCTATCACTGTTTTATGAGTGAGCAAGACCATTCATTTCAAAAAGTCTCTGCAGCTGGTAGCACATCTCCTCATGTATAATGTTGGCTGCCAGTAAAAGTAGAGCCAACCAGCTTTATAATTTACAGTTAATTCTATCTGTCAAGAAAATGATCTTATTACCCAGCTTGCCTTTTTGTAATGAAGCTGTGGCTATGGGTTAGCAACTCTGTGTTCACCCTTCTGGAGGTCAGGGAGGATGGAAGGGACTAATGCATTCGAAGCTGGAAAGCTCACGCTTGACCTTGATGATTAAAGTTTTTCTTATCATCGAGCAGCAGTTGAGCCTGAATTGTCTCTTAAGAAGTCAAAAGGTCTAATCAACCTAATGAACAAACTCAATCATCGGTACTTTGGGAAAGGATGTGTGTTAACTGATAATACTGGGCTCCCCCAGCTGCACTCGGTGCCTTCATGGGAAGGTACACAGCTCGATTACGAGAGGAGGAACTGCTGCCACTGTGCTGGATGTACAATGCAGCAGAGGAAGCTCCTGCTGGGCAGGGTGAAGTTCATTCTGCAATGTTCATACTCTTCACTGGCCATGTGATAAATTTTTCGCGCTCCTGCCCAGAGAGATTGTGGTGATTTTATTTTTCTCTGTAAACACCTGCTAGTCAAATACAGATTGTTGTCTTGATTTCACAAGTGTGTGTGTGGTTACCATTTGCTCAGCATGGTTTTGAGAGGTTGGTATGGTTTTAGCGTGGATTGGGTGTTACCAGTCCTGGGGCCACATGGTGGCCTCCAACACGAACTGCTGGGGAAAACCCAGCCTGCTCCAACAGAGCTGTAACATGTGGTTTTTTGAGCATGGTCATCCTAATGGCCTTGTTACCCTGACTTCACACAGCCAGGGGTAGATAGAGTTGCTAACTGAAAAAGCTTTCACAGATGGAACAGTACCGCCCTTTAAAAGGGGCGCTTTGAGGGGTGGTTTTGTATCTTATGTTGATTTTGAACGCCAAGATGTGAAGAGTCCAAATACATTTTGAGTCTGGAAGCCCCTCCATATTAATTATACATTAGTATAACTTCATCGTTCCTTGTTACTTTCTTCTTTTTAATTCAGTAAATAAATTTGCTTGCTATGCTGAGTATTTGTAGATTTAAGTGTGGAGGAAATTGGTGCCCTTATGCCAGATGCACAGCAGACTTCAGCATTAACATAACTCATTAAAACAAGATAAAAGTAGAGCTGCAAAACAATTTCTGTCTTTTGCCAACAAGGTTGTGAAAGAGGGAAATTTCTCTCATTCACCGTACGAACGTGTAATCTTCCTGAACCTGGGGAAGAACAGAGTTAACATTGCTGGCTGGTTTGTGCAGGTGAAGGGGCTGGCTCTGCTGCAGGGGATAAGCAGAACACGCGGAATTCAGAGTCTGCGTGTCACAGTTCGGGGACGTGAAGGAAATTACCTGTGTGGATGCTGAAAGTTCCTTTGCATCAAGCCAGTGTTCTGTTTTGATGATACGCAGTTTGCCCATTTCCAACCCATTTCTCAGTCACGTGGTTGAAAGCAGCAAACAAAGTGTAGTTGCTCCCATTAAGTAAGGCCTGGTTTATTATGTGTTATTTGGGGAAGGAAAACAGATAAAACCGAGACAGTGGATTCACACGGATTCAGACAAAGCTTTTTCAGTGTTTAATGCTCTGAACTCTACAGGGTGAACCCATCACGTTTTGTGAAGAAACATTTGTGTCCCATCGTTCTGCTGTCATGAGGCAGTTTCTTCAGAATGCCATTCAGCTCCAGCTCTTTAAGCAGGTATTGGCTTAATTGCTCTACAGTGGAAGCAGTTCTTTAACAATACAGCTGGGTTTTTTGCAGGCTGTTCCTGTATTCCCTGATCTGTTAGACACATAATGAGGAAAACTCATGTAGTTGGCAGCACCTTAATTCCTCCTGGCTGGCTTTTCTCAGATTCAGGTGATAAGGCATCCTGTGTTTTAAGAGGTGCATCGTGCTTTCCCTAAATGTGTCTGTGCTCAGTTTTGATCTGAGCATACCTAGACCAGGTGTATCAGCTGTAAGCTTGGTACTGTTAAACGTGGTACCACTGCCTCAGGGAAGCTGAACCATGTATTTGCAGACAAACACGAGTGCTGGGTTTTTAGTGAAGCAGCCTAATTGTGGGTTTTTTATGTAGGCAAATGTTTGGGCACTTGTGGTTGTAACTTCATTCTATTTAGAATCCCTTTCTGATAAGGACATTGGGGTTGTTTTAGCAAATGTAGCACAAAGTCTTGCTGAATGGGTGAGGAATGGGATGCTGATTTGTTTACAATCTTTTAATCCTGATTTAGTTCATTGATGGCCGTCTGGATCTTCTCAACTCTGGTGAGGGCTTCAGTGATGTTTTTGAGGAAGAGATAAATATGGGAGAATACGCAGGTAAGAGATGCTTCAAAGTTAATTTCACCCACTCTTCCTGACTTTTATGCTTTGTGGGCCTTCATCAGGTGCCAGGTCTTTGTGGTTGCTCACCTACGTAACTGAGATTGCAGTGAGCCCTGTGAGCTGATGTGTCTTCAGTTTTTCTTCTCTCTGTCAAGAGCTTTGAGCAGTGCATTGTAGTTTGAATGAAGTCTCTTTAGTCTTACAAAACTTTACTGTGGTCTGTAGTCTAGCTAAGACAGCTCTTGCAATGCACAGCAGTAAGAAACCTCAGCGTTGCCTGCAACCCCTGGACTTCTTTTAGTGACCTCAAAAAATTCTCAGTGTTTTCAAATATCTGAAAGACAACCCTGGTGATATAGAAATGCCTCCTAGGGGAAGAAAAACTGTAGGTATCTCATCAACTTCTGCTTGCCACGTTCCCATTGAAAGGAGCAGACAGTTGTCCTGTTTCTGTATGGTTTGGGTCACTAGAACCAGAGTGCTAACACTTCACCTTTCAGGCTTGTTTTCTGTTAGGTAGAGAGCTAACAGTTTTGTTTGTTTTTTGTGATTCTCTCTAGGCAGTGACAAATTGTACCACCAGTGGCTCTCCACAGTAAGGGTAAGAGTGCGGCAATCACTCAGCAGACCTTCTGGTTTGTAGTGGACCATTGTATGGTGCTGTATGACTGTTAACCTTTGTCCTCAGGAACATGATAAACCAGTTTCCTGCAGCTTTTAGCCATGGCCAACAGTTGTGAGAAACTAATGTGCTCTCCAAGTGAAATCAAAACCAGAAACAAAAATATCCTACAATAGTAGTACTGTAGGAATTCTCACTATCAATGCCTGGGAGAGCGTCCTTTAACAGGAAAGGAAAGAAAAAGCTGCCTAAAATCTCTCTAAATGGCTACTGAAGATTAATTGTGTAGTAGCAGAAGTAGCAGCTCTTAAAACTGATTGTGTCTCATGTCTGAAAAATGCACTTCTGCACTGAAGTAAGAAAATAGAAAAGGCAGGAATTTATTCCGTGGATGTTATCTATCTCCTGTGCTTATCAAATCAGCTACCATGCAGCAGTAGTCAGTGGTGCTTGGAAGATGTCTCAAGATTTTTATTGTGTTCACCACATGCAATTCAGCTTTTCTACACTTTAGGACTGTAGGTAAATTTCTCCCTCAATTTATCCCTTTATCAACTACTTAGGTATTTAAAAGGCCAAAAGCTTTGGATAACTGGTGTAGTGGGATCCTGGAAAGGATGATACAGACACTGCTGTAGTAAGCAGAGCTTGGGTTCTTCTGAGAAACAGTTAATGCATTTTTACTTGTGGCTTTTTTTCCTTAAATTAACTGGTTTAATACGTTGTTATTCTAAGAATGGTGGAATTCAGATTGCTGTTTGCTTCAAAGAGCTTCGATAAAATTTACTCTATTGTTACCGTAATTACAGAAAGGAAGTGGAGCCATTCTAAACACAGTAAAGACCAAGGCTAACCCTGCCATGAAGACCGTCTATAAGTTTGTAAGTAGCGAGTACGGGCTTACTACTGAGATAAGAGTCTAATTATGATTCTGTTTTAACCTTTCAAATGACACTCAAGATTTACATTCAATTTTATTGGTCTCACAAAATGATTTAAAATACGCCTTCATCTAAATTTCAAATTTAAGTGGAGAAGTAATTTTGAAATTTAAAGATAATTGAAGTGCAAAGGAGGAGGGGAACTTGTGATTTCTTTTGAAAGTGCAGATGATAAATTCTATGTATTACATAGGGCCATTTCCCAGAAAGAGTGCCTGTATGCTCTGCTAAGCAGCTCTACCATCTCATCATTACTCTGCTGGAAATCTTTGTTACCTCGGGTTTCTCTGCTTGCAGCTTCATCGAAATAAGGGAATCCTCTCATTTTCCAAATTGTTTCCATCTTTTCTAAATGTCAATTAATTTTCCCTAGAGATTTCTTGTACCTGCTTATTTAGAGCCCAACGTACTGCGTTATTCTTTAAATGAAAATGTTTTAACAAGCAGCTAGTGCGTTACTGTGTTATCAAGTGTGGCTGCCAGTTCCACTGTGTAAGATAAAACAGCGGAGAAACCGGCAAGGGTTTCTTATAGGCTCCAATTTGAAATAATGCTAGGAAAAGCATTGAGATAACTGGTCAGACTTTATTTCGGCATGCTGTTCTCCGGCCTGAGAGAGATGAGTACGATGAGATAAGCTCTGCTGAATGGAACTGGCAAAGAGGACATTTGCAGACTTAGAGCGAAGACAGTACTTAGAAGGGAATACCGAGAGTTTGGAGTGCAACAGATTAAATGTGTTTATGGCTTCCAAACAGAGAAAACACTTTCTCTGTGATCACTGTGCGTGTGGGGGTAGGCGGTGGTGATTTTTGTCTGTCTGGGGTTTGTTTAGCTTTGTATTTGTTTGCAGTGTCCTGTTACAGTTTTTTCCTTGTCGGCTTTGGTAACTAGAGAAAGTGAATGTGGATGCACTGAAACCACTGGAAATGAAAAGGGGTTTTTAACTTAAATCAATTTTTCATGCAGGCAAAAGATCATGCAAAAATGGGAATAAAGGAAGTGAAAAACCGCTTGAAGCAAAAGGTACTTGAAGTTCTTATTTAAAATGTATAAGCACCATGTATGAAATACTTAGCCACCAAAAGCATTATGTGATCAATAGGAAGCTGTTTGATACGGTGTTGTTAGCACACTTCAAAATGCATTACCAGCTGTCCCGGAGTTTTCACATTGCTATAAATATTCACAGACAAAAAAAAACCCCGTCTTCAAATACGTTAAGGTTCTGACTTAAACCCACAAAAGCCAGAAAATTCAGTGTTCTACTTGGCGTGGTCCCTCTCCTGTCCTTTGTGCAGGGGCATTGTGGAAGGAGACTCTGATTCAGGAGATCTTTCCTACAGTACAACTGTGAACTTCTGGCAAAAGGCAAATTGTTGTTATTCCTATGGTAATCTCAGGGAAAACAGCGCAATGTCTGTCACTGGAAAAGGAGTTCCATGTTTCGTGAGTGACGACTGCAAAGTTTAGACATAAAGGAATTCAATAGAATTGATGTTCATTTCAGATTTGAATTATTGCAACAAAAATTACTCAGGCTGTTGTTTTCCAAATCTGTCGCTGTTTGTAAACAGTGCAGTTCCAAGAATGCATAACTGCCTTGGAAGAATGTGCTTCCAGTGCTGGCTGCTCTTTTTAAGCCCGAAGCCTGGTCAGATTGATACAGAACTTCTGAGAGACTAGGTAACTCTGCCACAGGTTTATTTCGGGTATTCCAGTTACTCTGTGAAGCAGAGCTTTTAGTCTTTGGGGAGGAAAAGGTAGCTAACTCAGAGAACTGAAGTTCTTATGCAGAAAATATTACAGCATGGTAGTTTGGGGTGGTTTTTTTAAAATCTCTGTGCTGTCAGTAAATTTCTAGCCCATCATCTTAAGATAGAGCTGCAAATGTAGTGCTGTGGCACAAAATAAACCCCACCTAAACATGTTGCCAGGGTTGATAAAAAGGGATTATTGTGCAGCCAGGTTAAGGACTGGTGAGATGAGCTCTGCACAGTCCAAATTCTGTTGACTCCCTAAATACTCAAGCAGATTGCTAGAGGCTTTTTGAGGAAGATAAAGTCACTTTGGATGCTTTTATTGCTATTTTATTACTTCATATATGGCCACTTTAATATAAAAACATTAGAAGCATGAAGCCATTCTCTTGTACATGGGGTTTTTTCTGTGTAATTCCATGTGTTTCCCTCCTGGACATAGCCTTCATGAATAATAAAATGTTTGGCCTTCTCACGAGCATCTCTAAAGCAGTTGGAGCTGTGGAAAATGACCAGATTGTTTGCCTGTACTTTAAATGTTAATATAATTGTCTGCTCTCGCGTGACATTTGTATAAACGGCTGAGAGACGTCTTGTTCGTTCACTGCTCGATTTTACTAACACCGTTATCTTCCTACTCCTTCAAGCAGTCAGTGCTCTCTTAAAAGAACACACATAATACTTGCAAATAAATGGCCCAATTTTGTTTCACCTTCCTTATTCTGTGGCATTTAGGTAAATAAGGTGGTTAAACACGATTGTTCAATGTCTGCTTCACAAGAGTCCAGAAGGTCTCTGTGAGTAGTTGACACACTACGTCTCCTTTCCTTCGTTAAGTCTGGTATTTTCTGTCCCGTCCCCTTCTCCGAGTTGAACACAAGGTAGGAAGAGAACTCTGAAACTCTCTGTTCAAAATGGCAAACCCAGTACAAATGGTTTGGGCCAGCCTCATGTTATTTTTAATGTGAATGTCTGTGCTGTGCTGTTGACAGGTGCATCCTCACCAATTTCCGTGGGAGAACGCTGCGTTTTCACGTATTTACATGCTAGCATGTGCAGGAGTTTGACATTCTGGCATGATTAAATAGTTGCTGCCAGGTTTGGGGTGTCAGTTGTTCATCTTCTAAGGTTATTTTTAAACTGAACTTGTTATCTGCTGCATTTTAACATTTTTTCCATTATTAATACAAAAAGCGTGCAGGCCACTGGTAAGGAAGCGTCCAATATAAACATCCCTTTTCCAGTTTTCCCTGCCAAATATGAGCAGCTTCTCTACGAGATAGAATTTAAAAATGCAATAAAGCTAGAGGTCTGCTTCCTACAACTCTGCATAGCAATGGTGACCTCTTAAATATAATCAAGAGCCCATTTTGCCCTTGGTCTGCTCCAGCCTTGGGTTTGAATTGCAAATGGGAAATGCAGGATTGACCTGTTGAGAGGTCACTGTGGTGTGTGTAAGGTCCTTCTTTAATATGATAGTAGAGATTGAATGGGGCTCTATTTCCATCCCTTGTTCATTTGTGGTACAGTATTTCAAAGCAACAGAAATAGTTTTCAGAGGATTCTTATGAGTGATAGCAAATAATTGTTAATAGAAGCAGCATGGTGGCTTTATTTTATATCAGATACAGTGCTCTTTCCTTTTCCTTTTTCTTCTCTTTTTCTTTTTATTTTTGTAAAGGCTGCTTTTTCCATCTCACAAATGGACCATGGTGGTCAAGTCACTCCGTTATTGGCTTGTTTGAAGCTTAACTACATAGAATTAGGGAGAGAGAGGAATATGAATGGTACCATCCTCAACTTTCAGTAAGGAGCATGTAACTCACTGAAAGCTTCTGGATAAGACAATTTATAGAAATGGCTGGGGACTTGGCATTAATGTATTCAACATTATCTTACTTACCTAGAGCCCTGAGTGGCTTTGTTATCAGTGCAGCTAGAATCAACTCATTTGGAGGTTTATAAAATAACCTGAAGAATCCTCCTAGACACTGTGGAGAGTGTTTTTTGCTCTTCTAGTAGTATTTGTGGTCCATTACAGGAGGTCCCCAGAAAAATTACTAATGCATATTTAAACAGAAGAAAGCCTCGTTGAGTTTACGGGGTAAACTTGCCATCTCTGTAGATACACCCCTTGGCATCCTCTGGAGTTTCTTCTTGAAAATAAATCGGTAGTGAAGATTTGGGGAATCACTATTTATGTATGGAGCTAATGATGGAGTGTGAGACATCACTGTCATTCTCTTGTCCCAGTAATGTATAAAATAGCCTTTATCCCAAGGCAGACGCTGGGTTGGGTTTTAATACTATCCTTAAATCACACTTTGTGTTCATTAAGAAATCACTGCTAGGTATTTGCATTTCTGCAGACTCTGTTCCTGTGATGGGTAACTTACACCTGCCCGTTTGTTCTGCATTGTTTTGCTTTGGTGACTGGAGCTGAGTTCTTGATTCCTCTGCCTTTTTGTTTTAGTTTTTTTTAAATAGAGAGGTATCACATCGCTTCATTCTCGTATTTTATTAAGAAAATTGAAATTTGTAAAGAATTGCCTGAGGTGTGCTGTGTGCTGGAGTGTCTCTGGAGGGCTGGGCAGTGAACGCTTCAGGATACCACTAGCTTTTGTATGCAATTACATCATCAGAGAGGTACAGCAAATCTGTAGCAATAAAAGCTGTGAGGATTTGCAGTGATCGTTACACATCTTGGGGAGGGGTTGCATAAAGACTTGATCTGTCAGTACCTTTTATCTCCTCCCATTCCCCCGGCCACTAAACTTTTGCATCCATTTCACATTTTTCTGGATGGTTTGCCCAGATGGGAAGGTGCTTTGCTTTTTGTGACGTGCCAGCCTTGGCTGGAGCCACAGCCCTGAAGTGTGAGGAAGGTCTACTGGTGGCTTTGAATGTGCTGGGCGCCTTGATAGCGCATTGTAGCAGGTGTGAAGCTTGGAGCTCATTTCATGTGGCCTACTGGTATAGATCTATGGAAATCACATGAGTTTGATGCCCTTACATTCCAGAGACTGTGCATTCCTGCCATGGGTTGTGTGGTTCCCAGACTGACCAGATCCCTTGGTAGGTGGTTGCTGGTTTGGATCTGAAGTTTGAGTTTGAGGAAGCTCTCATTTCTTGTCCTGGAGTTGTGTCGGGGCTCTTTGTTGCTAACTCTGTGTACTTTGTTGTATTTTTGTAAAGATAAGGCAGCACTGTGCTGCTGGAGGGCAGGGGGAGGAAAAAGTTTTTCTCTCTGGCTTGACCTTCACAACTTGTTAATTTCCCCCCACCGATCCTTCTGCCCATAGTGGTGAACCACTGCTCTACCAGCTGGATCTAAAAAGGTCTCTCAGCTTCTCTGTGGAGCAGACAAAGCCCCTTAGAAAGTCCATCCAGCTTTTTGTTTCTTTTGACCTAAACACATTAGGTCAGCCTGTGTCCAAAAGAACCATTTCTAATTGGCCATCAGCTTACATGTCTCATTATTGTACCTTAGCAAGACGGAGACTTGAGGGGGCATGTCAAAGGTCAGGGAATCAAAGCAATGTCGATGTCAGCAGCCAACCTTAGGTCAGTCTTGCGGAGCTACAGCCTGTGCAGGTTTCTCTCTATATTTACCAAGCATTATTTCCTTGACATTGTTGCAAAGAGATGTAAGGTTCGGGGCCCACTGCGTTACAGACTGTTTCTCAACTGACTTTCAAACTCTTTTCTCCTTGTCTGATTCCTTCTGTCTGCATGCCTTTGTCTTTTTCAAAACCTGCATTACACACGCCGCGTGTGCACTCACCAAGCCTTCGAACCTGGGTTGGTGGGTCACTTGGCTTCTGAAGATGAGGACTAGCGTCAAAAGCAAAGCAAAGCAAAACAAAAAAGCGTCCTGCGAGGCAGCAGTTGGTTTTACACAATCTCCTCCAGGCATGTTCAGCATTCACGCATTCAAAGAGAAAATGCAAAGCTAACTAAGCTCTGAGTTTCATCTCTCCGTGCCCCTTCTGCAAGTAATTGTCCTGCTACAGATAATTCCGTGAAGTCTGTAAATAGAGTGACTGTTTTCATTTGAGTTTACAGAAAGCAGACTAGCCCTGTTTTCCTGGGTTGCTGTTGAATTTGTTCCTAGAATAGAAATTTTGAGCTGTGTTGGTTTTCTCCTCCCTGTGTATTTCCTGGCTTTTGCATGTTTAAGTCAGACATTTTATTGACTCTGTTTGCTGCGACACGGGGGTCGGGAGGAGAGGGTGGCCGAGTACAAGCTCTGACTGACCAAATGCAACGCAATGTTCTGTTCTAACGATGTTTTCTTTTCTGTACTTTGGTGTGTTTTTTCCCCAACATCAAAACTGTTAGTCAGCATTATCCTCTAGTGTTTCCTTTGTGCCCCTGACCCTTAATCAAGATTGCTCCTGGCCATGCTATTCACCTTCTCCTACCACACAGGACATTGCTGAGAACGGGTGTTCTGCAGCACCGGAGGAGTCTCTGCCAAGGAGTGCGCCTTCACCATTGGTTGAAAAGAAGGACCCTAAATTAAGAGAAGACAGAAGACCAATCACAGTGCATTTTGGTCAGGTACGTCTCGGCGTTGGCTTTCTGTCGATGGTGTCGCTGGGCAAAAATAGTGCAGAGAGCAGTCACAGTAACCAGTGTGCCAGTTGTTTCATCATTTCTTGTCGCTGAATTATGTGGTTACAGTTTAGTGCTGCTGCATCTGTGTAACTGGGATCCCGAAACCTGATTTTCCCAGTTTACTGGTTCCCTTTGTTCGCACAATGATTTTGAGAAAAGCGATTGTGAGGTGAAGGGGAGAAAACACAATGATAACGTAAATGTGATCAACTCCTTTGCTGTTCTTTTAGCTCGCAAAGGGCTATCAGCCCTCAGGACCGGGAGTGTACAATGTGAAATGTTCTCTGTGATCTATCCAGATCGTTAGTGTCAGTACACAACATCCAACAAGCACTTCAACATCCTCAGAAAATTAAATGCGATGAACTAAGATGTAGGAATCAATTAATAGCTAGTTCATGTGCTCTGCATTTCAGCATTGACAGCTGAGCTGTGCACACTAGTTACTCTTAAAACCCTCCTTTCGATATGTCTGCACAAGAGTGACTTCGGCTGTGTGGTGGTCGGGTTTTTTGAAGAGCTAGTTATTTAGAAAATGGAAAAGCACGCAGTACCTATCCGTGCGCCGGCGTTCTCCGCTATAAAGCGTAACGACACACGAGTAACACTACTGGTGTTCACAGTCCTCTTCCCTCCCCTGTATCTAATTTTCATGTGATACTATGATCAGAAAACAGGAGTGGATTTGATTTCTCTGAGGGAAACGTTAACTTTAAAACAACTGTAAAGTAGTGCAAATTACAGAATGCCAAGCGGGTCAGGGTTTTAGATGAGTGTCTATTAATAGGAACCAGTCGGTGCGTTGGCTGTTCAGGTATCAGGTGGGGCTGTGCGAGATGCAGTCGTTGCTCAGAGCGATTCTGTATCGTTTTAGGTTTCTTTCAGAACTTCTACCTCTCCACTCTGCTTGCAGGCTTTTTTTTTTAAACAGAATCTCTTCCAATTAAATATTTGCAGCAGTGATTTATTTTTCACTTACTGTCTGTGCTAAAACAATAGCGAGGAATCGGGGCTCCTGGAAAAACGTGGCCACGCAGCCCTAGCAGGAAAACGTTCAGTTTTGTTTCAAGCAGTCAGAAGTCCAGATAGCACTAATAGTCTTCTAACAGGTTTTTCCACTAGGTTTTTCCAAAGAATGGGCTGTTCAAACATTTTGGTGGGATAATGAACTCTGTAATCGAGTGGAAAGTGTGGATTTAAATTCATGAGGGTTTTCTAACGGTCACGATAAAATGTTTTAATGATTGCTTTCTGCGTGTCAAGAGAAACACACCCCAGCCTCCCTGAGCCATGGCCGTGGCGAACGGCTCCTTCGCTAGATGCTTAGTGCCGTCTTTACGGTACAAATGGCGCTTCCCAAAAGCAGTCTAACTTAGCAGTTGTAGGGTCTCTCTCTCACCCGCAGCCTTTGTCCTGTTTCCTGATAGCCCAACGCCACAATGAAAATGAAGCCTCACTTTGTTCCAGAGGAGAAGGTGTTCAGGTTTATGAAAAATAAATTAAGGCTTTTGGGGAGGGGGAAAAAAGCGGCAGCGTTTCCCGTTTCAATGGGAGATGGCTTCTAACTCGTGATTAAAGGGAGATATTTTAGTGTCACTTTTAACTCTGCCTAGAATACAGTAGGTGGGAACAATTAAAAAGCCACAAGAACTCTGAAATAAGGGCTGTTTGTGCATTCACAGTTCTTATAAACTGAAGAGGATGAAAGAGGCTTTTTTCTCATTGTCACTTGCTTTCTCTGCCTGTGAGTATTATGCTGGTGTACATGGCAAAGGCAGACTTTTTTAAAATGCATGCATGCGGATTAGGGTCAAGCCCTGTGTATCAGTAATGCAGTAAGGCTCGTCCATACCACTGCAGTGAGAGAGCCTACCAACAGCAGCGAGATGCTTTAATTGAGACATGCTGTCAGAGTGACAAACACATTTGCATACAGTCTATTTATTTTCGTTGGAAAGGTCTGCAGTCTGCTGTTGGTTGAACATTCTTAATCAGCTCGCTGTAAGTGAGCCGGCAGCTAGCTGTCCTGTGCTAGGTGCTTCTCTTCATTACATGACAGATTAGCTAAAGGGGGATGGGCTAGCAAGCCAGCAGCAACCTTTAATTTTAACTCATTATCTCTCACCCTATAGTGAGGTGGTTTCTGGCTTTTTCCAAAGCAGTTGTGTACCTGCAGTTGTTAGGCTACAAAAAGCACCAGTGAATGTCTGCGTTTGTATGGCACCTCTGCTGATTGTTCTCCAAAATTTAGCAGCAATTATGGATCTGTGTGAGATTCCAGGCTGTTGGAGCTCATCTTGGCGAGTGGTTATCCAGCATTATTTCCGAGGGTTGTTTATTGTGGGATTGTTTCAGCGGTGGTTTCTCTAATGCTGAGGTGCTGGGCAAAAGCTCTCTTCGATGGCACAAAGGATCTTAGCCACTAGCCCAGGGCAGCACAATAAGGAGTGCTCTTCGTATGAGGGGACTGAAGTGAAAGGGTGTGAAACTGTTTTTTCTGGGCTTGCTTTGCATGCTCTTGTTTTACTTGGGGTGTATCTTCAACAGTGACCCTAAGGCCAGCCAAGCATAAGGGACTGCTATCGTGGACTGTGAGGCAGTGCTCAACAAGTAGCCAGAGCACTGTGGGCAGCTAAGGTTTGATGAGTGGGGAGAAGAGTCAACAGATGTGAAAGGCTATGGGACAAATGTATTGAAGCAGCACAGCTGACTGTGACGAGACTTGTTCAGGTTCTCTTCCCAGCTGATTCTGACTGCTGTGAAACTTTTGCCGGCCATGGGATGGAAGCTGCCATCTTAGTTGCTGGTTTGATCATTTGCTGTAAATGGATTTCTTCATTTTCCCTATTCGTGATCTGCACTTGGATGTGCAGGGCAAGCAGCTCTGTTGTGGAGGGAGAGTTTCTTCTGCCAGAAGATTAAACAGCATTAAGAGGTCAGGGGGAAGATGGGGAGAAAACCAGCCAGCTACATTCCAGAAATGCAGAACTGGATCACTGAGGCCAGAGGCAGCAGAGGGAGGGATTATCTCCAGGGTAAAAGAGCTGGAGCCGGGAAGGGAGGAAGGCTCCTTTGCCAGACCCTGTGACTCCCTTCACACCCAGGTGGGTTGGAACAATAGCAGATTCCCCTGGAGCACAGCAGGCATTGTGTGGCACTGAGGTAGAAACCAAAGGGGAAAGGGGAAAACAAGTTCACTGTCTAATATTTGTGCACCGGTGTGATATGGTGGTAAAACCAGCCCCCTGCTCCTGCGTCCTGACAAGAGAGATACCTTCATTAAAAAAATAAACCTCCGCTCTTCCCCGCTGATGAGCAGTGTGGTCTCCCCATTCTTTTTTGCTCAGCCACATGGAGTTTCCTCCCGCTCTCCATTTAATTCTTTATGGATTTAGGAAAAATAGGAGCCTGGTTCTTGAGATTTATTTTGTCTTCTGAAAGCAGATTTTCTACCCTCATTTATTCTCCTTTCAGAAAGGAATTCACTGCTGCTCAGTAAAGTCACCTTGTAGGAAAGGGAAACGTGTTGGTCCATTCGTCCATCTAATGTTCGCTTGTGACTACTCAGATGCCCCATCAGGTGCTTTTTAGTCAGAGGGATAAAACTAGTGTCAGCAGACAAGAAAATAATGCTGCTGATTGAAATCCTGCTTTGTGGTGTGCAAGATTTGCAGCATTGGGGTTCTCTAACTAAAGGCTTGCACTCTTGTCATGCGTGTAAATATTTGACAAGTGAGACCTGGCACTCTCTTTGGGAAGATGTGCACCACCTGCAGAGCATACCCAAAGGTTACTGCCTCTCGTGCACTCTCTTGCCAGTGTGTTCTAATGAGCAGCCCGACAGCTATGTCTTCTTCAGCTGCTGCAGCAATGGTCTCTGTGTGTAGCTCGTGAGACACAGGAATTCCTACTCTGCCGGCTCCAGTCCTGCATCTGGCAGATGTGTTTGCCCACAAAAAAGCACATCCAGGACAAGAGCTTTCAATGTTTTCCAGCCGTCTTGACAGTTCGAGTGCTGCTTGAGCAGGGGGTTCAGAATAAATTTCCTGACCTAGGTGCATGCGAGTCAGATGCCATAACGCTTGGATGTATGAAGAAAATCCTGTGGCTGAGTCGACCTCCTGGGGCTCTGTGACAAGCCGTAGCAGCTGTAACATGTCTGCAGCATTGCCTTGTTAGTCCTGTTACATTGAGGAACCCATAAATATCGTGTGTAGAGTACCTTGGTCCATCACTGCTGGTGTGTGGAGGAAGAATCGTGCTTTATAAATAATACATACATGTAAAATAAACACATCAGTACATGCAAGGCTAACCAAATCACCCGCACTGACAGCCTGAGGAGAGCTCAGCAGCTCTTATGGGTGACTTGCCTAGTCTATCAATGTAGATCAGCATCCAGAAGCTTCTTAGGTATTGTATTACTTATGAAGTTGATATGTGTGGCTGGGCCAGAACCGTCTGAAGTGACCTCTGGGCCCCTGGATTAAACTAGAAGATTAAATGGAGAGAGTATGTGAAACATACGATTAATCTGACTGCCAGCCCCTGGCCGCTCCTTGCTTGGCTGGGCATTCTTCAGATTTGCTCTTTGGGGCTGGACTGATAAATACAGAGTGGAACAGTTGGGGAGAGGAGCCATGTTCTCTCTTGTCACTGCTATTTATAGAGTTCCTTAAATGAGGGGCCATCTCTTATTTTTTCTTCTTTTTTTCCGTACAAGTATTCTGCTTGCCAGAGAGGTGTAGCTGTTAAAAGATAATAAGGGATTGCTCCATTTTCAACCACTTCATATCCTGCAGGTTGCATGATCCCCTTGATTTGACTTCCATTTCCAGGCCCCCAGAAAGCCCGGTGCAAAGCTGACAAAATGACCGGTTACAGCAGAAAACCCACACCAAACGGCGTGGCTTTTTTCTTTAGATTTAATGTTGTATTGCTGGATTTTACAGTATTTTAAATGAAAAATATATGTAGTTAGTTCCATGTTGACAATGTCCTTGAGGATTTGACAGTGAGATTTTCCAGCAGTTGCTCTTCGTTAGAATCCTGGTGGTGTTTAATAAGGCAGCCGAACTGCTGGCACCTTCGGTTCTTGTTTGTTCTCCGAGGGCTCGGGGCTGCTGCAGTAAGCACATCGACCAGGGCTGATCATTACAAGGGCGTACGCCACCATGAATAAAAATGTCACACGTTTCCCCATCTCACAGCGGTACAAAATGTCAGTCCTGTCAAACAGACATTGCAGGTAGCAGCGAGCAGTCAGTACAAATTGGGAAGCCGAATATTCCCCCAGCTTTCTGATATTCTTCATCTGAAGCAGAAGAAAAACAGTTGTTAACCTATTAGCTGTGATTTTAAACTCTGCTGAGATAGTGGATGGATAGACTTTAACTCATGGGGATAAATATATTCCTGGGGTCTGGGATTTTGTGCAGCATGGCTCTCCATCCTTGCGTGTTGAGCAACAGACAGAACGAAGGCGAGCCTCTGCAGAGTGCGCCTCATTTGCCTAGAAGTCCTTTGGACATTGGACATCTCCATAAGATTCTGCCCCAAACCCTTCCCTGTTTTAGCTCAGTGAACACTTCCGAAAAAACCCTCCTTGCTCTTTTGCTAAGAATCCAGAAAGGTTGTGGTTCCTTGAGCTACAGGAGTTTTCTTTTCACGATCCTTTCATCGTGCAGGAACGTGTCAGACAGCAGTGATTCATTAGCTCTCTGTGCAAATGGAAGTTGTGCTGCTTCCAAGCTGAGGCACCTTGTGGCACACAGAGTCCATGGGGTCTGTTACCTTGCGTGTGTTAGGTGTGCTTTAGTGCCATGCAAGTGTCTGTGTTCACAGTTATCCCTCCAGGACTGAGCATGGGTGTTGCCGGTGTAGGACTCTGCTGTTACGGCAGAGTCCAGAAAACACTGGTGTAGTTGACAAAATATCAGTGAAATAAGAAAACACGGTGCCAGGTCACCAGTGGGTGCCCTAGAGTCACCTAAGGCCTCCCTACATATAAACAAAATAGGAAAGTAAATGCTTGAGGCTTTTTTGAACCAGGAGGACTCTAGATCAAATTAAATATTTGTGTTCTGTAGGCAGCTGTTTCCTGTGGGAAAAGATTCCTGCTTGACAGAGCTCAGCTTACAGTGGTTTTCATGCTGTGGTCTGCAGGCACCTGGGATCTGTGCAGGTAAACAAGAGGCTGTTGATAGTCGTCGTCTTCGGAAAATGTCAGGAGTCTTCAAACTGCAAGAGCAGAATGATATCAGTTTAATAGTTAGGGGTTGTTAAGGTGTTCTAGAAGAACTGAATGCACGTAGAGATGGGAGGAGGTCAGAGTTGATTCTCTACCGCACAGCAGATAAAAAGTGAAATAGAAGAATTCTGTGGTCACAGCCTCTCATTGTACTGACACCATCCGTGGGTTTTGTGCCGGTTGTTTGTGTAGGCTAGCAACTTCTCTGTCGCTGGAGCTGGAAAGTAACCAGAAGTCTTGACAGATCTTTAAACCACAGAAACCATTACAAGCTAACCACTGCTTCATAGTGTCCCTCCTGTCGGCATCCTGTGAGAACGTGTGCTGCTTTGGGGCATGGCCTGAACACACCCCTCTGCTCAGCACTGACAGCACACGGAGGGAAAGGACCCACTGCTCAACCTTCTTAACACCATTCAGTTCGGAAGGGTTTCTGATTTAAGCTGTGTGTTTTAGAGGGCCATCGGGTATAAACAACAATAACCCACGCTTGTGTGAGCTGCTGTTTTAGGACTCCCTGTCCCTGGCACTCTTCCACAACAAGCAGATTATAAGATGTCACTGAGAGACCTATTGGCTTCATCCTGGTGGAACCTTTTAACTTGACTAGATAGGGGTGTGATCCTTACAGCCTGCCCCTGCTTTGATGGCTGGTTTTAGGCTAGACCTGCATCTGGTTAGTACCATGTAAGGCCTAGGTTTAAAGCAAACTGCGCTACGTTAAACACAACAGTAATGACTATTGTAAGAGCTTTTCTGGGGTTACTGACACAGCGTGAGATTGATAAGTGGCTGTTACCATCGCTGCCGAAAGTGGACAAGTGAGCAATGCACAGTAACAGGGTATTTTTTTCTTACCTTCAGTTAAGGAGGATGGAGTTTGTCTCAGCCAGGAGAGAAAGTAAGCAAAGGTGGACTTTGAGAAAGCCTTGTTGTTCCCCTTTACTCAATTGAGTGTCCTCTCGGTGGCTTTGGGATGGACCTGTCTGACCTCGGCACTATTCCACACCACCAGGTACAACTCAGATGCCTGGAATCAAGATCCTCGTGAGGGAAAACAGGAGCTTACAAGGTTCATTTCCTTCTCTTATTGTTTCCTTGTCTGTTCCATAATGAAAAAATCCTGGCTGGAAGGGTAAGGAGACAGTGCTTGTTTTTCCCCCTAAACTAATCAGTTTAATTGTGGCAGTTCCTTCCCGTTGTATCAATTCTTGGCACAGCTATGTTTTTTGCCAGATTCATTCTACCTTCCCAGTCTACAAATGCGGCCTGAAGAGTGCGGCATCCCTTAAAACATGGAGATTATTTTTATCGCAGGACCCAGCAGGTTTCTGTTGAAGTATTTCAGAGTGTAAATTAAAAATCTCTGCTGTAAAGCATGCACCGTTCTTGTCAGCCCAGCCTGTGAGCTGTACATATGGGAGTACGTAAAAAGTAGTATGTGCACTGTGCAGGGATCTGGATGGATAATAAAACAGCTGCCTCATGGATTCCATCTGCTTTCTGTGCTGAATCTTTTTAGGTACCAGACATTTTTCAGTGTTGTTTATTTTTGCCGAGTGTTCAGCCAAGGTCCAGCTTGTTCTCCCAAAGTCAGCACTTCAGATCTTTCGCAGCATGATGTGAGCGTGGCTGCCTTTAGGACAGAGCATCCCTCTCCTGTGTCTGACCAGCTTTAAATTGTGTTCAGCCAGTCCTGAGTTTCTTGAAGAAAGTAGGATAATCATGTGCCGAAGTGTAGCTGTGGAAATTATTAGAAGCACCTCGCTACTAGCTGAGAAAGAGAACAGCGAGCACTGACAAACCAGATCTCATCTAGTTGTGTTTCTTTCATGGTTTTTATTTCTGGTTGCACTTGTTGCTGCAAATGAAATAGCACCTCTAATTGAGTCATAAAGGCTCTGTTTTGAATATCGCTATAAAAAAATCTCAGCAGTCAGCCACAATTAGTTGGAGATAATATTCTGCTCCGAAAACATTTTAGAATGTTTTCTTTATTATAAAAACCCTGAATAGCTGTGATGTGAAAGTTGATTGGATCCATAATGGCTACTTGGTGAAGTAGGGGATCTATAACTTTTACATCCTATTTTTGCAGTGACTGTAAGATTTGTCTTCCTCCAGCATCTCAAAGCTTAAAATCACTCGTCTGATAATTAGCAAAACACTGCCAGATCTGCAGTCATAAAATTGGCTTTCTGCAAATTTTCTGTCTTGTTGCTTCAGAAGTATTTAGAACCAGACAATTAAGAGAGTCTCTACAGGAAAAAGGTGTGCTGCTAAACAGCTATGGGTAAGAAAGTGCTAATTTAGACATTTCTCCCCTGCGCGGGAAGGAGTGGAGGATATACATTTAGGGACATACCTCGACTAGCAATTTAGCAGCTTTTAGCAGCTTTTAGCAGTGTAGTCATGTGCTGTTTCATACCCATTCATCCTTACAGCACAGGTAATTAAGTTGATATTCCAGCACAGCTTCCCCTACTGACCTTTTAGAAATGATGTGTTTTGCTGCATTAACAAATTAACTTCAAATCGGTGGCTTTTCCCGTAAATACGGGCCCCTATAGTTTGAATGTTCTTGCTTATCCCTTTCTGGCGACGGGTATTAACATGGCCATTAAAAATGAAGCTCTACTAACGCGTGGGTAACCGTTCCCTCCTGGTGGGCCTCCACAACGGTTACTCCTCGCTGCCCTTTGCCTGTTCTTTTCTAGGCTTCACAGCGCTGATTTTAGCCTCACTACTTCCCTATCCATATTTAATGGGGAGAGCACGCTGCTGCGAATATGTAGTTGTGTCTTACAGTCTATTCACATCTCTTAGGGGCTTAGAAGAGTTGCGTGTGGTGCCATACACACAAGGCTTGAAAATGAACCGTGTTTCTGGTAGCGCTTCAGCAGGTGGAGTAAATCTGAATCTGAGTGTTGGATATGATTGTGTTACTGCAAGCACCGAGGTCACCGTTCTGAAGTTCTGAGAATTAACATGATGCCTCTTTAAAATTCCAAGAAGCACAAAAATTCTCCACCTTTAGTGTTTTCCCAAAGCTGCACTTGTGCGTGTCATTCCTGTGCAAAGACGGGTCATTTCTGTTCAGAGAAGGGTGCTTAATTGTGAGTGATACTTACATTCTGTCTGAAATCATCTCCTGATCTAGGGAAAGAAAGAATAGCCTCTTCCCTTTCCTTCCCTCCTTCCTTTTGTTCCCTCTAGCCAAAGGCTGCGTCGCAGAACCTTGATCAACCTGGAGCATATCGGTGCTGCTTCTTGTCTGCACTCACCAGGTCTCCTGTGTGTCTGTCCAGAATCCCACCACCTGCAGAGAAGCGTTCCGGCTGTTTTAGAGGGGAAACAGGGAGCTGTGCAGGAGGGAGATGCAGAACTGTAGCTGTTGTCTGAGGAAGGCTGCTCACGATGCTGATGCAACAGATGATGGTGAAAAAGCAACTGCCCTTTCTTCCAGAAAGGTCATGAATTTGAGTGTTGGTGACTCTTAGCACCAAGAGCAGTTTTCAGATACCCCAGATATTTAGAACTTGCTTTGATCCCCACTGTCTAATCACACAGTGGTGTGGCAGTACGTGGGTGGGTAAGTCTGGTTCAGTTGTACGTGTCCTTGCAGTGACTGCAATCAATGTATTGACCATCTCACTGAGAGATAACCTCAGCTACTGCTTTGGCTCTGTCCTGCTCTCTCATGGCCCTGCCTTTGCCCCCTTTTTTCAGCAGCTTCAATACGGCTGCTTTTAGTTCATCGGCACCATCATGCAGTGTTTCCCAAATCAAAAGCAACACTGCTAGCCTTGGCTCTAGGACAAGGCTTAAATTCCTCACCTAAAAACCCGCTGAGGAACTTTCCGGTGAGGAAATGTTCATCATTTCTAGGAAAATAAAGGAGAAAAGATGGCAGGGACAGGGGAAGCGTGTATGAGAGAACAAGTAGCGATTGCACCTTGGTTTTCTCCTTCACCAAACCCTTTGCCTGAGTTGCTGGGTGGTAACTGAGTGACTTTTGAGGAACTGGCGAAGTGCTAATTTCAGATTTGTTTAAAGCTGTGCAATTACGCTTCTGAAACATAATGGAAAGTAAGTCTGCTGTGCTGCCTAACAGAAGTGAATGTATTTTAAGATCGAGCGCTCAGCCTGAGAAGATGGGAAGAAACACAGCAGCACCTCAATTCCGGTGGCTGAACCGAGTCAGAAGAGATTCAGTAGGACTAACGACAGCCACTTGAGCTCACCACCCTGTCAGTTCTCTCTTTGTTCTCTTTGTTTTCGTACTTGCTCTCTCAGAAAATATGGAGGGGATCTATCACATGGAAGGATTCTGGCCTCGGCTCTCCATCCACTGTGTCCTTTCTCTCTTTTCCTCCCCCCACAGAAGGCTGAGCCAAGTACATGTGTGCAGTCTGGCACTCCTCCATTGACAACACAAGTCGGGAGGAAGGAACCAGTGGATGCAAAAGTGTAATTCGATGGGAAATTTCAAAGAGGAGTCTGACGAGATGCAAGAAGAGAGTAAAAATGCTGTGAAAAGCGGTAGGCTGGAGTTGTACCATTATGGGGTGAGGGCAGTTGAGAGAGCGTCTGTCGATCCAGATTAAAGACGCTGCTAGTAAGAAGTTTAAGGGCTGCTGATATATGAATCTGGAGTCTTTTTGGAGACAGATACACTAATCTGCGTAAGCTTTCTTTTTCTGTCTGAAGAAGCCGGCTCCCACTGCCAGTTCCTAT
This sequence comes from Upupa epops, assembly GCA_013397515.1. Lineage (NCBI taxonomy): Eukaryota > Metazoa > Chordata > Aves > Bucerotiformes > Upupidae > Upupa > Upupa epops. Next base: position 780,499 of record VZRI01005355.1, read on the forward strand.
TCCCTCTCCGAATGGCTGACGGGTTTCTGTCTACGGAAGGCACTGTGGGCTGGGGCAGTGACGCAGTTGTCATCCTCCAGTCGAGCAGGCGTTCAGAGATACTCCCACGTGCACCTCACTGAGGGCTCTGCTTGTCTCTCAAAGTGCTGATACGTGTGCACAGGCTGCCAGAGGAAGGACATCAGCTGTGATGTCGTCGGTATCGAAGTTGTGCTTCAGGATGGTTTATTTAGCATCTTGTTAATTGTCAGTGGATTCCTTGTCTAACAGATTATACCTTACAATGGCATCTGTGTGGGGAGAGTCACGCTGCGGGCTCCTCCAAAAGCAACTGGACTTTAATAGCTCCAGTGCGGTTACAGAGCAGGTGGTTGGCCAACTGCTGATTTGAAAAAGGAGAGACCAAAACAGACACTGCTGCCTCTTCACGAGAGGTGGTGGTGGTGGAGCTTGTTCTTTAAAACAACAGCCTTTTCTCTAGGAGAAGCAGAGACACGGTCCAGGGCAGTGCCCAAATGCATGCTGATTGTGTGAGAAGCTGCACTGGCTCGGGGGTTTTGCCCCTTCCATGTGTCTTTGTTGGTTTGAGGCCTTAACCGTAGGTTTTCACAAGAACTCAAGTGGCTCTTGACACTCTGGTGGAAGTTTCTTGGAATCCTGTTGTGCAGGATAATTCCCTTTTGTAGACGTGCTGTTCTAGAACACTTTGAGACCGAGAGGTCCAGGAAATGTGCCTTGAGTGTCTTTGTCTCAGTGTGTTTGGGATGATCGGTCCGTGCTCCCTTCCCTTTACCATGAACTCTGCAGCCTGTGTCAGCCGGCAGGCGCTGCTGCCTGTCCTTGCAGCACTTTGTAGGTTGAGATCCAAAAACCAAACCAGAAGACAAGTGGTTTTTGTGAGGTGAGTATGACGTTAAGATAAAGCACGTGTTGTCATCTACTCATTCTGCTTTTGCCACAACGTCAGAGGTGTTTGTGTGGAGGTGACTTAAATTTAGTTTCCACTTCGATGCAGCAGCAAAGACTCCGTCCGCCTCGGCCACCGCCTCCAAAGATACAGCGAGCTTCTAGGCCCGTGAGTAGCTGGGAGTTTTGTTTCACTGCCACAGCTTAACACTGCCTGAGTTACGCTCTTCGTAGCATCTACTAAACCCTGGTAGTTTGGATTGTCAGACTCTGCAATAAAGCAACGTGTGAATTATGCTCCTAAACTCCCTTCTTCTCTGCTGCGGCACAGCCCTGGGACCCGCATTTACTCTGCTTTTCTTTGATGACTTCTGCAGCTTTCGGTCAGTTCTGCAGGTAACTGGTGCTGCTGTTGCAATATTTGTTGTTACTCTTGCAGTGATTTCTTAAACAAAGAGTCTTGCCAGGCTGGCAGAAGTTTTTAGCCGGTGAGCGTTTGAAGACTTGCACTAAACTCAGTGGTGGAAGGAAGCAGAAGTCTGAAGAGAAAGTCTTTTTATTCTGAGTTTTGCTGTAGATTAATTGGGGGCGGTTAATTTTTCTCCACGGAACTGATGAGTGAACACCCATGAAGAAAGCGGAGTCTGTGTTTGGGCAGTGGAACATCAGTACCGCATTACGGACGATGCTCAGATACACTTTGCGTTCCTTTAAAACGCAGGCTGGGACTCTGTGCAATTACTCAGTACAAAAAACATGGGCACAGTGCTGGCCAGAGAGAGTGACTTTTCCAGTGGAAGAACCACACAGGAATTATCCTCGGTGCAATACCTGGAGTGCGCTAGGCGGGGATACCTTATCTCAGCAGTTTTTCATTCCAAACACTGACTGTAGGACAGTTGTTACCTATTAACAGTGCCAGATGGCTTCAAAACCGGGGACTGTGCTGGATCTGCACCAGTGACTTCTATTTTTATTTTTTTAACAGTAGCACAGGGAAGCGGTGCCAGCTTAGAGGGGCCGTTGTGTTCTGCAACAGCCTCGGAAGGTGTTTATTTCTGTCCAGGACTTCTGCTTTAGGAATAGAATTCCCCCAAAAGGGCAATGGGCCTGGCTGCCTGCTTCCGTACACACACCGTACGTTCCTATGAGAGAGATGCAAGTTTTCAAATCTAATCTTGCTAAAACTTGTTGAAAATGTGTTTGGGATGAGCAGGCGACTGGTTAACAAGTGCACTCGGGTGTGTGTTAACTTCTGATGTGTGGTGCATGTTCCTGTGTTACACTGCAAGAGCATGTGTTTCTTCTCCCTCTTTTAACTCTGGGTGTTCAGCTTAACAGAGTCACTTGTATGGGTTCGAGCTCTGAAGGTCTCTGGTTTCTGTGTTTAAATTGTTGTGTTGACTGTCTTCTCTCAAATTTAATTGGTACAGGAGACCCTCCCCAGATAACGTTGCACTGGGAACAAACTTTCCACGGTACCGTGGGGTTCCCATCGTGCTCCCCAGCCCTGCTCGGCAGGTCGGTGAGGGCACATGGCAGTGCCTCAGCGTAAAAGTTGCTGAATGCTATTGTTCACGTTAATTTCTTGCATCCAGCTCTTGGTAGGGCTGTTTAATCCCCCAGCTGTAGTGCATTATGTCCTCACCACCATGTGTTTGTCAACTGTCTTTGCTCTCAACGTGATTGATAAAAGGTTGCGAACGCAGTACTAATCGCTCCCGTCGCATTCGTCTAGCTGCGTAAGTGGAACAGAAACGCTTCATTCATCAAGAGGAAATTCAAGATAACCGCAAATTATTATAATCACTGGCAGGAATGTGCTCCTACCAAATCTACGCGAATTTGTTGGTGTTCAGAACTGTTATTTGGCTGTTGGTAGTTGCAGCGCAGTTCGGTGTGTGTAAATACTGCTTTGTGCAGGCTGCCTTCCCCTTCCCTCGCTCTTGGCTCGGACTGCAGCGGTGGGTACCGGCAAGGAGTTCAGTGTAGCCTTTTCCCGTAGCACTGGAAGAGGAGACCAGGTCCCTCTGCTCTTCCAGCTGAGTCCACACGACACCAGAATTCCTGAGAAATGCTGTTTCCGGGATATGTCTGCTGCGAGGCAGAATCCACGGGCAGCAGTCCCTGTGATGTGAGTCATTGCTAATAGTAAAAACAGAAACAGAGACCAAGGAAAGGTTGCGGCAGCAGAACAGAAGTGCTCTTCGGATTCTGCCGCTTTGGAAATGAGTTGTGGTGGATTATGAAGGAGAGAGCGATGTTGCTTATAATTAACAGAGATCTGTTTGGATTAAGAGTGGCTGTTTGGAAACTTCAGTCAAGTCGAAAAAGTTAAAATATCATAATTATGCATAAAGTGGATGGGGACAGTAATAAGCACGTTTAACCCTTCTTTCTGTGCTGCGTGTTTACCTTTATTCTCCTAGCTCTGTGCTCGTGTAATTGGATTTCTTTCATACTTTTGCATTCGATAAGCATTTAACCCTGCCTGTTTGGCTACATAAGGCTCAAAATCCAGCAAGGAATTGGCTTGTTTCCTGGCTTTTCCCTGCAGTCCCCCACGAACAATGCTCTAAATCTACTTAGCATGTCACCCTGCACTTCACTGGTCTGCTGCCCCCCTGGAGCCATCCAAAACTCTCATCTCTCCCTCATCACCATCACCCCCCCAGGGTACCACCCAAAAGGTGAAAGTGTTCGCAGCATGATGACAAGCCAGCTTTGCACATCACCTTCCAGCTCAGATTTAATTAAACAGGTTTCTTTCTTCCTCTCTTTTTCTCTTTCTCNATCAACCCTAATGAAGCAGTATTCTTCATCGATCCTGCTGATTGCCAGCCCATTCCTTTTGTTTGTTGGCACCGAGCCATTCAGCCGCACTCTGACAGCTCAGCTCGTCTAATTAGCTCTGTTGTTCTTTTCCCCATGTTTCACCACGTTGCAAGTTCAGTTGAAGTTGCCACAAACTTAATCCTTCCATTCCTGCCATAAATTCACATTCTTAAGCCGTCTTTATTGTAGAGAGGAGCAGCCTTGTGTGGGGACTGATCTTTAAGACCTTAACATCTGACCTTTTTATAAGCCCTTTTCGCTAAGAAATGGTGGCGGTACACCTCTGGATTTCTTCATCACAGCTGCTGCGCACCGGTTCCTTTGAAATGAAAATTCACTGCCATAATCCTGCTCCTGTCCTCTGCATACCGTGGCGCTGCGCACAGAGCGGTGGCTTTTCCCTGGCAGCACCGGTTGAGGTTTAGGTGCCTGGGGAGGAAAAAAAACAGACAAAATAAATCAAAACAAGAAAACCCAACAAAAACTTGCAGAGGTGGGAGAGATCTGCATCTGTTCTCCCACCGCAAACAAATGCGGTGGTTATCCAGAGAGCACGCTGGGCATCTCTACTGACAGCAGCACGCAGCAGAGGCAGTGAGTCAGGCTCTGCTCCTGCTAAGGGGGCCCCGGTTAAAAACACGGAGAACTTGTTTGTACGGCCCGAGCCTGCTGCTGCAGATGTTCATTCCGTGGGTGACTCGAAGGGCATCAGCAGGGTTACTCACTGGTGTAGGTGGGTGCTTCCTCGAGCTTTGCCTCTGTAGTGCTTATTCCTTTCCCTGATGTACGGCTTGTTTGCCTGGGGAGTTAATGTCAGTGAACGCTGGAAGAGGAGGGGGTTTACATTCCTGACCATCTCCCTTACCCAAGTGCCTTCACTTGAGCAGCTCTTTCCTATGAGCATGAGGACAAAAGCATCAAGGTCTCAGAGTTGAACTCCTCCTTCCAGTACAGGGCACAGCAACACACCACAGCTGTCAGTTTGACTCCAGTCTCACATTTAGGGAATCCTTTACCAGTGGAGCAAATGCCTGTTGCAGGGCTAATAGCCAGCAGCAGCAGCAAGCACACAAGGTTCATCTGCTGTTCAAACACACGGGGGAGGTTGTCCTCAAACAGGTTGTGGGTCCCTGTTTCTTCGAGGGTCTGCATTCGTGGCAGTGCTGTGCCACAGAAAGTAAAGACCCATAACAGCAGTCCTGAACGGACGATGCCGCTAAGGTAACGGTGCTGATGTGGAGTGTTGGGTACCCCGTTTGATCAGCTGGAAATGTCTGATGAACTGTTTCTGTGTGTGTGTGTGTAACAGGTTCGCCCACCAAGACCTCACGTTGTTAAGAGGCCCAAGAGTAATATCGCTGTGGAAGGACGAAGGACTTCAGTGTCCAGTCCAGAACAGTAAGTGCTTTACTGCTCTGCTTCTCTTCTTTTTCTGCATCACCAACTGCGTTCAGAACTGCAACTGGCCAGGGGAAAATGAAAAATGACTACAGATCAGAGTCCTTTTTACCTAATGAAACTTTTTGGAACGTTTCAGAGGGCAAGGATCAAGGCTTCTACCTGTGAGACAGCGCTACTTTGCCAAGTTACACCTAGTTGATCAGCCTGTTCAGGGCAGGTTTTCAGGTTCTGGAGGTTTGTTCGTTTATTTGTTGGTTTGTCCTGAACTTTGAATGAAATTGCTAGCCACAGCTCTGCAAATCCACTGTTCTTGCCAGGCTTTGCAGTGAGGGCTGCAGCTCCAGGCCCGTTAACAGAACATCTGTAACGAGCTCTGTAGTGAAGACTTGCAGAGCTTAACTGTCCTGTGTAGTGCTCACAAACACGGGGTCTCTTCAGGTCTGACTCTAAAGGAAACAGGGCTGATGCTCCAGGTTAGTTGTAACCTACTGCTCTTGTGTAAAATGTGTTGGTTTCTGACATTGCTCTTGCTCACACGAGCAGTGGATTCTGTTAGCTTGGAGAGAGACTTTTCAGATCGTGGGTGTCGCAGATTGAAGGACTTTGTACAAAGAGGAGGGTGCTGTGTGGTGCTGCAGGTATCCCTAACGGGCTGCCATAGTTAACAACAGACTGTGAAGTAAAAACCTAGAGTGAATGGAGAGATTGGACCCAGCCAACACAGCCCGAGAGACATCGTGTGAGACAGCTACACCTGGGGCTGCATCACTGGGTAGTCTGGATTTAAAATCAGTTAGATTGAGAGTAGCTGCTTCAGCCGCTCAGACATAGAAAAGGTTCAGCAGCACAAAGTTCTGAGTGAAGACAGAGGCTGCTGTTAGTTGCCCTTGTGAAAGGGTCTGAAGGAGCAGGTTTGGTCCTCTCAGTTTGGGATTTGGGAAGATTCAGAACCGTGTGCTTTGCCTGGGGTGGCTGATCTTAGAAGAAGGTGCTAGAACAAATGTGGCTGGAGTAGGGATGAAGCTGCTTGGCGCTCGGGAGGAAACAGCGAGCACTGAGGTAAGAGCAGCAGCAGTGTTCTCCAAGTTCTGTGGTGAGATGGGCATGTGGGGGAGTCAGCCTTCAACCCTGTCCTCAAACAGTGAGTGGAGTAGCATTCTCTGAATGTGCTGTGCTGGGGCCGTGCAGCCTCAGCCCGGGAAGTCACGCTGGAACTGCTCACAGACAAAAGGCTCAGGGGCTGCGAGAGGCTGCACTGATCTGATCTGCCACAGATTCCCTTGTAATCCAGTTCAACCCGGAGCACCAGGTAATTGCCTACATCAGAGCCACTTTGCATCTGCCCCGGCCTGCGGTGGCTTTGTTGTCAGTGCAGTGAACTGCTTTAGCCAATGCCCAAGATTAGGGGGTATTTGTTGTGTCTTCCTCACACCCCTCTCCCACCGCTGTACCCGCTCCTGGCACCAGTGCTCGTGAAGGGAAAAGAGGTGGAGGTTGGGTCCCCCTGTTCCCCTGTGCCTGGTTAGCTTTGTCCCAGCCGCTCCTGCCCAGGGACAGGTTCTGCCTTTTAGCTAAAGCGAGTGGTGGGTCACTTGGAAATCCTGCGGGGCCACTTATCCACTTTATAGTGGCATTTGGTTGCCCTCTTGTGGAGCAGACTGCAGAACCCGTGCAGGGGCTGGTGCTGCTTCAGGGTGGCAGCTGTTCTTGCGCAGACATTGCAGGAATGTAAACTACAGCTTTTATTAATACGCTGCAGTAGGTGAAGGAGCACTCGAGCCAGTGGGACTGTCCGGTGCGTTGTACGGGAAGGACTGTGCACGTCTGGATTCTCAAGCTGCTCAGCATTCCTGGGTGCCTGTCGGCTAACGGGAATCTCCAGTTCTGCCGGTATCAGAACAGGGATGAATGTCAACATCAGTGAGAAACCTAACGTTTACAGTCGTGCTCCCCCTGTAGTGAGTTTGTCACTCTTTTACTTGGTTTTAGCTGATTACTGCTAATTTCAGGAAGTGCTTACCATTCCAGCTGCTTCCAAAGAGTAAAGTCCAGTGTTTGTGTCACAGCTGCCCATAACCTAGGAAGGTAGTGAAGGTGCTCGCACAGAAGAAACAGGCAGTTCATGCCCAACAAAGCTCCTTCACTACCTTCCAGGTGACCTCGCTGTACGGGACCAGCTGTGATCTCATCCGGATGTCTCATGGCTTCGCTGTTTTATCCAGTTCGAATGCAGTGGCACAGCAGGAATGGGTTATTTTCTCCTTCCTGTCAGCACCTTCAGGTGGCAAAACAGGCTGGGACAGAAGCACTTCCAGACAGGGAACTGAGCACCACTGCACTCGACCAGCTCTGCTGTAAGGTCTGGTTACAGGGAGCTAACAGAAACCAGTTGGGGCAGCGGGGTAGACGGGACGCACGACAGGCACTGCTGATGAGAGCAATACTGCACTGTGATTTCGGAAGTGCAGGTGGAGAAAGAGTCCTACCTTGATCTGAAAGGAAGAGCAGATAAGGGGCTTACCACGAAATCACTTCAGGAGGGTGCCTTTGAGCCTGGGAATGCCTACTCCTGACCCTTTTCCTTGTTTATCTCAGAATGACAGTTGGAGTAAGGGAAGAACAGGCGAACTTGGGATCTCCACAGCATTTGCCAGGTTCGCTCTTGTTCCTGGCCCAGTGCGAAACAATCTCACACACCACTCAGAAACGGGAACGTGAGCCAAGAGTTGGCCCTTTAGAAACATGCACAATGTTTATTTTACAGCAGCTCGGTGGAGACGGGATCCTCGTGCAGGGCCCCCCTCCCTGCCACCCCCTGAAATTCCCTGGGGCAGCCTTTTCTCCTTTCGGATTCCCGAGTGTCGGCCCTGAAAATTAACCCGCGGTGTGGGCATCCCCTCGTGCATTTGCAGCAGCGTGGGGACGGCTGTGTCGTCAGTTACAGGAGCGGATGTGTGAACGGTTTGGGGGTAACGTGCTCGTTTTCTACCCAGTCTTAAATTTAAACACTGGTGGAAGAGCTGTTGTTCCCCGCACACAAATGTTCAGCGACCCCTTCTATTGCGCTAGAAAGTCTTGTGGTTACAGTTCAGTCAGTAATTCAAGGTTTATGTTGCCTGCAGTTCTTAAAGGTTTGTGATTAAACCTAGAAGGTATAATTTTTAAAGAAACCTTTTTTCAGGAACAAGGTTAACGGGAAGGATTTGTAGATGAGCGCTCAGAAAATGCCAGATTGCCTCCTGGGGCAGCCCCGGACACGTGGGACCTGCCTCCTGAAACGCAAATGAGTTGTTCACTGAAATAAGTTGTTGCGTTTTGAACAGATAGGCAGTTTTTTGAGAGCTCTTTTTTACACCACAGCAAGATTTCCCATTAAATGTAGAATAGCTTTCCAGAGTGCTCTAGGAACTGTCTTCTCTAAGTGCCGACTAGCTGGCTTCCAGGGCATGCAGAGTGGGAGGAAATTAAAATAGGAAATCAGAGGGTCAGGCTCACAATTAACAGCATGTCAAAAGGCTCTTGGGCTGGCTAAGCCCATGTCAGTGCTGCGGCAGTTCATTATGGCTTCCAGAAGTCGTGCAGGACTTAGCAGAGAAGCTAATGGCTTTCCCTGGTACCGTATGAATGAAAATAGGCTGCAGAGCCACAGTGGTTATTACGCTGAATGTAGTATGAACCAGCGTGATGGCTGCGGTGAGGGCCACGGGCTCACAAAGCCCGTTAGACTCCACTTGTTGTAACCCGGCTCTCGGAGCTCTGCCGCTAAGTTATGTGCTGGAAGGGTTTTCCATCGCTGCAAGCAAGGAGCTCTGTGAGGAAGAATGCTGAACCAGCAAGGACCTGGGAGAGCATGGGTGGCTGGGATCAGCCAACATTTGCTGCAGCAGCTTTGGTTCCTCTTGGGCAAACGAGCGTAGGGAAGCCAGGTACAAGGGAGGTGACAGCTAGAGTGCGTGTGGCCACTGAAGGGACAGCAGAGGTGAGAAGAATGTATGGAGAGCCACTGGGTCTCAGGGCAGGGCTGCCCTTCAGAAGGAACCCGGCTCCTTCCTGGCCTTCCCACCTTCTCAGAGTGATGCTTTGAAAGAAATTGCAATCTTGTGGCCCACTTGTGCTCTCTGCTTTGCAGCTGCACCTGTGAAGGGATGGGATCGCTGCAGGGGTGCAGATCCTGAGGGCTAACGGGACAAAACCAGGAATGACTTTATAGGATCTTGCATGCAGATCTGTCAGAGCAGGCAGAGGTGTCGTCCAGCTGCTTCCCACTGCCAAGTCCTTGTCAGTATTTCCAGCTCTCTAGTAAAACTGGAACAAAGTTGATCAAAAGTCTGAAGCAGTCGGTTACCGGCCTGGACCTGGGTGCAGTGGTCAGCGGCCCCTGCTTTGGTAGGGTAACACGGTACCGAGGGTTTTGTGGTCTGAATGGGGAACAGCGGTTACGCTGCTGTTCTGGAAGTACTCCGCTCCTGTGAGCGTTCGCAGCGGATGAAGCGGTGCCTTACGAATCAGACAGGACCTGCAATGTTTGTTAGCTCACACTTGGCTGCACTGAGCAGTCAGCAGCTGCAGGAACTGCAGGAGAGCTCTGTGCTTTGTTCGGATGGAGCGGTTACTGGGTAATCCCCTCAGCCCCAAGTCTCCTGCTTCAGACTGGCGAGAAAAAGCCCAAGCACCCAAATCCCTCGTTTTCTTCGTTTTGCTGTCCGAGAGGGACAAACCCCTCCGCCGCCCGGAGCTGCTGCAGTCTTCCAGAAAATACAGGGTTGTTTCCTGCTTTAAATTCTTCTTCAAATCTGGGGAGCCCCTTTTGGGAGAAGAACCGCGAGTCCCCGCGCTCCCTCCGTCCCACCGTCTCTCTAACGGGGGAAGAGCAGCACTGTTGAGTAAAATAACAGATTTAATTTCCTCTAAGCAAAACAGCTTTTAAAATCATTACCGAGCGCCCCTTATTAATTCGCACAGCCTGCACTCTCGTTTTCTGCAGCTCCATTTTCTTTTTCTCCCCATCTCAAGTACATTTAGGTGTCAATTAAATTTGAAATATCTACATTTGTCAGCATTTCATTTTGGGCCGGTGTGATGTGCCGCTGATTTGTCCATGCATCCTGACACATGAAAAAAGCTCCCGAGATGCAGATCTTCCTCATTAAAAAAGAACCCCCTACTCTCATAATGGTGCGCCGAGCCATGGAGCGCATCCCCGGCTTTACTGCGCCGTGTTTCTGACATGATATTTAAAAAGGAACAGCCACGGCTGTCAGTACTGTCATATGCTGGTGCTAACCGAAGACATGTTAAACTAAACATTAGAAAGAGATCAGCAAGTCATCTGCATGGTAACTCAGCTAAGAGATTAGGTAGGCAGGAGCCGGTGCAGTCATGTGGAGATGATGAGGGTTGTAGCTGTGACGGACACATCCTTTTTTCCCTCCAAGACGGCGGCGGTGCCTGCCTTGTAGCCGGGCTTGCTGTGACCTGCCTTTTCAGAGACAGCTCTTTGTGTAGGAAATTCTAGCGAGTGGTGGGTGGCAGACTGCAGGAGAGTTTCCCAATTGGGTTAATGAGAGGATCGGCGCTTTTTTTGGATTCCGCTGCCTCGAGCTGATAAAAAATGTACAAAAACGGGACATTTTTAGATGGCTCATGCCTGATCGGGGGCCGGAGTCTCTCGCCAAGAGCACCGGCAGCGACGCGGAGGGGCTTGCTTTTTTTCTAATTGTGAGATCCCGCTTTCTTTCATGGGATCTTGGAACAGCGACGGAGCTGCTGGCAGAACCTTGCTGTGCACTGAGCTGTGCTTGAGCTGAGCTGAGCCGGGGACGACCTAACCAAGGAGATCTCATTCCTTCAGGGCTTGGTCCCTGTCCGTTGGTCCCTGCACCCAGGCCCCGCACGCTTGAGTTTAGCACGGTCTGAAGGCGAACAAAGGGTACTGGAGGCAGGGCATGAAGGCCAGCAGCGCCGACAGGGCTGTTTGTGCAGGTACCCAACCCGTGGTGGATCAGCAAAGCGTGGAGATGTGGTGTCACTCTTGGCTTGTGGAAAGGATTGTAGATGTCCTGGAATGGTGTGAAACGCTCGCTTACGCAGACAGAAAGGGGGTGTGGGGGGCCCTCTGAGCTTCTTTCGGAAGTATCTTTGATTTCTCGTTCGTTTGCTCTGCAGCCCTGTGCCCGGTGTCGGGTTTGGGCAGCAGTCGCTTTCACAAAAACATACAGCAAATTCTTGCTCAGGCAGTGGCCCCACCTCACTCCCCCCACTGCCTGCTTCAGCAGAAGAGAGGAGAGCAGCAGCTATGCCACAGCTCCAATTGGAGCACCGCGGACTCTGATTTAACACCGTCAGCCACATCCACTGCCACCACTGTTTTAGGCTTTTTATGCATTAGGCCTGACCTGCTAGTGAATAAACACTCGGGGGGCAGCCCGCGCCCTCCTGAGCTGCTGGCTGCAGTGTCCCGTTCCCCCTTTTCAGGCCTAATCTGATGGACTGGTTTCCATAACTTTACTTGATATCTACAGGTGAAGCAAAAGAACTAACAGTGAAAGGAGGTTGCAGAGGGGTGAGGGTTGTCTCTTCTCCCAGGTAACAAGCAACAGCACAGGAGGAATGCCTCAGGGCAGGTTCACATTGTGTAGGAAAACTTCTCCATGGAAAGGGTCCCCAGCTCCTGGAACAGGCTGCCCAGCGGGGGGGTTGAATCGCCATCCCTGGCTGTGTTTCACAGTTGGGCGGTCTGGAGCTCAGGGACAGGGTTTAGCGGCGGGATAGGACAGTTGGCTGGACTAAAGCTTGGAGGCCTTTCCCAACCTCAACGGTTCTAGGTGTCTGTAAAGCAGAGAAGGTGGTCTAATACCTGTTTGCCTGTAGTCAGAGCCCAGAGAATCTGAGAAGCAAAGATGCGTTTTGTAGGAACAGAAAGGTGCCCGACTCTATCTAGAGAATGCTGTGGCAGAACGTGGGCTTCAGCGTTGGCTTCTTTTGCAGGATGGTTGGGACTGCAGGTTTCCGTCCCCTTCCCATCCTGGTGGCACCCCTTTAAGAGTTGTGTTTTCTGCCTGAGAAGTAGAGCTCAGCGTTTACCTGCAGAGCTCTTTGCGGTGCCGTTGCGCTCAGAAGTGATTCAGGGCGTGTGGATCGCCTGGTTCCTCTGGCTGGGGCTTTGATTGTGACAACCTGATAACTTCCTTTTCTCTTCCTGTTCCCTCAGCCTGGTAAAGCCTATGCGACACTATACAGTCTTCCTCTCTGAGGACTCTTCTGATGATGAATTTCAGCAGGAAGAGGATCCTGTCTCTGGCTTCTCTGAAAACTTTTTCTTCTCTGCTCCTTTTGAATGGTCTATCCTTTACTCTTCCGTTGCATCAGTTCAGTCTCCAAACAGTGGGGTTTGCGCTGGTCAGGGTGCCTGCTCCTGCAGTCTCTGCACGGCACCCGATGAGTGCTCAGCAATTCTCCTGCTTGTTTCATCTGGTGTTTTGCTGCATGCAAAGCCTTCTCCCGCATGGAGCACCGTGTGTCACGCACAGCTCATGGCTTTACGTGGACTCGAGCTGTGTGGATGGAACCCTTCCACTTGCCCTTTGTTCTGGTGTGCTGCTTGTGCCCTGTCCAGTGCCGTTCTTCCTCGTGCTGTGCTCACTGTGCTTCCTGGACTGTCCTGTCAGCTCGTCCCAGTGCAGTTACTGGCTCTTTCCAGTCCCACTCATGTGATCCCAGCCTCTCTGTTCCATCCAGTGCCACCTCCTCCGTGGCTGTGGGAGTCACCTGGCAGTGTCCTCTGAGGGGGTTGAGCAAAAGCGGGGAAGGGAGATAAACCACACAGAATTCCACTCGTTCTTTTAACAAGTGGAGTCACTGGCTTGACCAGAGCCCGCCGCAGGCAATGCCAGGGTGCTGTGAGCTACTGCTTCACGAGCCTGTGTGATGCCCGTTCTGGATGCTGGAGAATGGATGCCTGCCACATCCAGTCTGATAGTGGAGTGTCCCCGTGTGGTGCAGACAGCAGGGCCAGAGGTGGCTGGGGAAGGGACTGAGTGCAGGCAGCTGACACAGGCAGGCAGACATGCAGCTGCAGTAGCAAAGGGTGAGAAAAATGTTCCTCGCTCTTGTGTCTGAGGGGGAGGAGGCTGGGCCACTCAGACAGTTTGGCTGCAGAACAGTCCTCGGGTTTGGGTTTTCTGCAGGGTGATCTAATGGTTAGAGCCAGGCACCTATTCTGTGAGAGACTAAAGGTACGACTGAGCTGTGCAAGATCACCCTCTTCCTGAGGACATGTACCATCAGCTGTCTGTCTTGTACCTGCATTATTACATCCTCGTGGTGCCAGCTGAACGCCTGCTCTCTCTGTGCTGACGGATGCGGTGAGATGGGCTGTGTATGCATTTGCATGATAGAGATGTGTTATAATAAAATACGGGGAGGGAGAGACAGAGACGGAGAGAGAGAGAGAGAGAAGGGTCCTTCCACTGGAGCTGTTTTTGCAGGTCTCACAAATATTTTCTTCTAATTGAAGCTGTTTAAATGCCACAGCCTGCCAGTCAAGTGCCAATCACCACCGACACGCGTGGCACTTCTCGTTGTTAATTGGCTGCGCATTATGCCGCGCGCACAACCAGTATGCAAATCCGCCAGTGCCGGGCTTTTCGCTGAGGCTGTGCACGAAGAGCGTCCCGCTAGCTCGGCCCTGGGTGTAAATGTACAGGAGGTGTCTCCATAATGGGTTGTGTTGTTTCGTGATAAGATGACACCAGTGTAATCATTGCGGCTCTGCACAGCGTTCCCAATTACTGCAGGAAAACACCGAGTTATGTTCTGTGCTGAGTGAGCTTGAGGCGAGAGAGCGTAAGCGCCTGCAAAACACAGGGCACTTGGCAGGGCCTCGCTCTGACTGCACGGGGAAGTGGGACTGCCAGGGGGGAAGGAGGTGGTCAGCGTGAGGAGCCTGGTGTCCAGCTGTTCCCGCATCACGAGTTCCCTCACCAGCCTGTCTGTAGCTGCATGGTCACGGCTGTCTTCTGAGTGCTGCCCCCTCACTGCTTTTCCCTTTCTGAGAGCCCCGAGTCCCCAGCTCATCTCTGTGTGTCTGCCTGCTCAGGTGCCTTTGCTTGCTCCCCTCTGTCCACAAGGCAGCCCGAGCTCTGTTCCTGTTTGCTCCGTAGTCAGTTTAAAAGGCAGACTGGAAAGGGCCGTTGGCAATGCGATGCTGGTTTCTCCCCCAGGCCTCAGCCGTACCGGGCTCTGAAGGAATCTGACAGTGCAGATGGGGAAGAGGTGGCCAGCCCAGAAAAATCCAAGGAGCTGCCACCTCCGAGCCCTCTGCTCTCCAGCAAGGCCACGGAAATCAACCTCCTTGAAGACATTTTCCCTAACTTAGAGGTAGAAGCGCAGCCGCAGCCCCTCAGCCAAGCAAAGAGCCTGGAAGACCTGCGGACTCCCAAAGAAGAGGCTGATCAGCGATGCACGTTTGATTACCAGGTTTGGACAGGCTCTGTGCTCTCGGGGGGCCGGCTGCTGGCCGCTGCCCTCTCTGAGGGATATTCTCACGCGGTGGGGCAGATGCAGCCGTTCCCCGGCCATGTGTTCATTTCTGAATTAAGGGATTACTGGAGAGGGCCTCTGTCGTGAGACGGTCCCTTGTCCCTTCCGGAGGAGGAGATGTTTTCCCGGTTCCTCGGAACCTGTCTTGCCCGTCGGCTGTCACAGCTCAGCAGTGAGACTGGCAGACGGTTTGAAATGACCACCTTGTCTGTCAGACCGTGTGGGTCTGGGCATCGTTTGAGTGATGGAGAGACACTTTATAGAAGGGCTGAGCTCTAAAGCAGGGCGATAAGACTGCAGAGGCCTGCTTCTGGGTTCCTGTCTGTCTGTCCATGCTGCCCGCCGTTGTCTCCACAGCACTCGCCTCGTGTTCTGAGGAGCTCAGTTAACCCCTTTTATTATGCTTTCTGGCAGAGGATGGATCTCGGTGTGTCGGAGAGGAGCAGGATCGTGCCAACCATGAGGCTGTCTCACCCCTACAACAAGCTGTGGAGCATGGGTCACGATGACATGGCAATTCCTACCAAGTATTCCCAGAGCTCACCGGAAAGGCCCTTAACTGTCCTTGCTAACATGCCCCCAGTCACGAGGAGGCCACGGAGCAGAGACAGCATCCCAGCTCCGGCAGAAAAGGACGAGTCAAATCCTGTCGTTCAAGGGAACATCACCATTCCTAGGCCGCAGGGAAGAAAGACTCCTGAGCTGGGGATTGTACCACCGCCACCAGCACCCAGGGCTTCCAAGCACCAGGCGCCAGCGGGGCCGGCAGAAACCGTCCCCAGCCACGCTGCAGGACAGAGCCATTTGGTGTCAGATCTTCTCCCAGAGCCCTTCGGAGTTGGTAGTGTGTCCGTAGAACCAGAAACCCATCAGTCGGTGCAGTACCCGTCTCAGCTGTTGTCCAGTGCCACCAGCACTGCTGAGATGCTCCAGCCCGTCAGAGTGAAGACGGAAAATGCAGGTGATGAGAGCGACAATATTCTCAATCTCCTGGATCCGCTGAAAACAGACAACTGGCAAAGCAGTGCCCCCCAGCAAGGGCCCCGCAGCCTGCCAATCCCAGCCACCCCACCTGCTGCAGCCGGCTTCGTGGCAGTGGCAAGTGACTTTGTGCCCTCTCCAGCCGTGCCGTTTGTCCAGCCGCTTGGTTACCCTTCCCCAGCAGCACCTTTTTTACCGCCGTCTGCAAACCCGTTCACACAAACAGTGCCAGGAGCCCTCTCGGTGTCTCTAGTCAGACCTCCAAGGGGCTCTTTCACCCCTACTTTAGGTCACGCTTACAGCTCCAGCTTCATAGCACCCAGTTCCACCTTCTTCCCACCGCAAAGACCTCAGCCAAACATGTCCACGCTGTCCATGCCAAATCTGTTTAGCCAGGCTCCAGCTGTGGCTCCAGCTGGCTCCCTGCTGCTGCAGAGCCACAGCCCTTCTCCAGCCAGCTCTCTGCAGACCGCGTGTTTAAGCGGGCCTTCTACAGCCAGAACGTTGCAGGTGGGCCACTCCAGCTCAAAGGCAGATCCCAAGCAAGCGCTCTCTCTGCTGTCGAAGGAACCCGCTTTGATCCCTGCCAGGCCAGCGAAGGGCTTAGCGCCAGCGTTACCGTCCTCCAAACCTGAGGAGACGAAAGATCCTTTCGAAGATTTGCTAAAAAAGACAAAGCAAGACGTGTCCTCCACCGCAGGTAAGGTAGAACAGCTGAGAAAGCGATGGGAAACCTTCGAGTAACCCTTCCGATGGCCTTCTGACGTCCCCTTGGAACGGACAGAGGGGTGCTCTGGTTTTCTGAGCAGCGTAGTAAGTCCAAGTATCTCTCTTCTGGAAGGCTGAGCCAGGACAGCTGCAGGACCGTTGTCGCGCTGCATCTCACACACGAGCGCTTTTTGTTCCCAGTCCCCCCCGCTGTCCTGCTCCTTGCAACTGCTTCCTCGTGCTCCGCCGCTGAAAACCCTGGGGATCTGGCACTGGCCACAGCACGGGGGTGGCTGGGTTTGGTGTGGGTTTCCACAGCAGCTTTTCAGGCAGCACTGCTGACGGAGGAGTTCCTCGCCCTGTATTTTCTGTCCTTGGGAGCGTGACACGGCACGTGGTCCTGGCGGGCTCTCCCCCCGCGCCCGGTGGTCAGGTTTCCTGGCGTGACGCGCGCGGTTACTGGGTTTTGCTTCCACGGGTGAAGCGCAGAAAGGCCCCAGGTTTGTGGGCTGCACCGACTCGATCCATTGGGCTCCCGGCTCGTCCCGCTGAGATCACACGGTGGGATGAGCTGCTGTTGCTGATTCTTGATTTCCCTCCCCCAGCACACTGAGCCGGAGAGGCCTCCGATCTCCGGGTAGAACTCACGATGCCTTTCTGCAGCGAAACCATAGCGTAGAGCAGCGGCTCAGGGTTTGGTCCTGCAGCTCTGCTGGAAAACTGGAAACACCAGCAATCGTTTCTCTCCCTGGGTTTTTGTTTAGTGGCTTTTGTTACACAGGTCAGAAAACAGAGGCCATCGGAGTATCCTGGGTCTTATATTCGTGTGTGTTCTATAGAGCTAGTGTCACTGTCA
Organism: Upupa epops; assembly: GCA_013397515.1. Classification (NCBI taxonomy): domain Eukaryota; kingdom Metazoa; phylum Chordata; class Aves; order Bucerotiformes; family Upupidae; genus Upupa; species Upupa epops. The sequence goes on from VZRI01005355.1 coordinate 797,726, forward strand.
GCGCACGGGGGGGGTGACGGCATCTTCCTTGATCATTGCAAACAAGCAAAAAAAGAGGGGGAAAAGGGTCCGAAGGCTCTCGGCTCCTGAGCTTTCTCTGCTGGCTGCTAAGCACTCGGCTCCTTCGGCCAGCTGCAGTCTTCATCCCGCTGTCGCCGAGGTCCCCTTGTAACAAGACACTAAGGGAATGGACAGTGAGGACACGGAGTGCAAAACTGCGAGGCAGAGGTTAAGGTACGTCCCTGGGGAGTCGCTAAGACGCACTTCTGCGGCGTAGCGGTCTCAAGGAATTCCATCCCGCCATCCTGGCTTGCGCTGCTGTCCCTGCGGCCATCGGCTCTGCCTGCCTCGAGTGCTGCTCTCTGGCTCTCGTTTAGTGTTTGGGCACAATCTGATGTCAAAGCCGTTACTCGAGAAGGAGGAGTCACATCACCATGAAGCCTTTGGTAAAGGAAGTCGTGGTGGCCGCGTGGGGACAGGCTTGTGACGCTGTACCTGATTTCCAGAGTTACTCCTGGACGTTTCCCTGCTCCGGTGTGGCGGTGGCTGCCTGCGGTTGAGCCTGTGCAATACAAAAGCAAAGCACTGAGCATCTGAAACGCCAAGCGTTTGGGGAAGCCCAGGGTACCGCGCTGCTACTTCGGGGAAGTCCTGTTCCTCTGACAGCCGGGCAGGTGGAGCTGTGCTGGCCGACAGATGGGTCTGGTATCGCACAGTGAAGTATTTACAGGCTTGGGGAGCAGCTCCTTTCGCTCTTGCACGGTTCAGCTATGAACGCGAGAGCTAAATTCGGGCTGGGATTCCTGAGCTCCTTTGCCGTGAGCTGGGTGGTAAAACTGTCTCGATTGTGGTGGGTGGGCGCGGGCACTGGAAGGCTCTGCCCGAGAGCTGCCGGGGAAGGGTCGGCTCTCTCGTGGCGTGTCTGTTACCCACGCTTTACTACGTAGAGGTAATTTCTCAGGTAACGCTGTAGCCCTGCAGTTTGTTTTCCATCTCTCTGCCCACTTCACGGAGCATTTTGTGCAGCTGATTTCTTTCAGCCAGCCGGGGGCTCCGGGGTTATTGTGCAGTCTGTTCGGAGGCACCGACACAAAGGGCGCTACTGACCCTTCACTGAGTGCGAAGGGGAAGGGGGGAGGTTGAACGCATCTCTGAGATCCAGGAGGCTGTGACCTTCCTCACTTCTTCAACAGCGGCCGGGAGCAGGAGGCTGCTTTATTTTCATCTCATAATAAAGGACTCAAACTGTCCCGGGGCAGCATTTAGGGGGCTTTGTTTGTCTGACTTAAACTCAGGAATTCCCAACGTGGTTCATTCCGAACGGCACCAGGCGTAAGGACGTGCGCTTGTGGGGGCGAGCACGTGGCGGGGGGAGACAGTGCTGGCTTTCTGTTTTTACTAATCCCATGTGACGCGTGGTCCTGATGTGAACTCATCGATGTCTTTATGTCCGGCTGTGTGTGTTCTCCTGTACTCGCTGTACGTGCGTGTTTGGTACTGCCTTGCTTATTTCCAGATGCTCTCTGCCACTAGAAACAACTTTTATTGAGAAAACCCAACTCTCGAAGTTTCTGATGCCGTGCTGACGGGGAGAAGCGCTTTCCTGTGTGCTTTACTCGCTGGAGCCACTGCAGACCCTGGGATGCAGGACTCGCACTGCTGGTGCTCCCACTACCTCTAGGGGAGCTCAGGCCAGACTGGGGGCTTTGGTTCTAAGCTGCAGTGACCGGGGGGAGCTGCTCAGACATTCCCCACCCCCTTCCTTGTGGATGGGGAAACAATCCAGCAGGAGGCTGATGGCTGCCTGTTTTGCCCTGCTGCAGGGGATGGTCAGAGTCAGTTACCGGTGCCAGCACTAGTTTGGGGGAGCTCTGGCCCTTGAACCAGCTGTGGGAAGGGCCACCCAGGCCGAGTGGTGACGCTCCCGTGGCTCCAGGGAACTGCGCTGTAAACCATCCGTGACTGTGTGGTTCTTTTTGTGGCACTGTGCAGTTAACTGCTTGGCATAACCAATGCGTGCAGGGCAAGGTACTCTGCTTGGTGTAACCTCACCCCGTCCTTTATTCCCGCATCCTGCCCTCCTTCCTGGCTGCTGCACCGGTGCCACAAGCCCCTCACACTGGGCTCCACCTGTGCAGCTGCTCCTGCAGGGAAGGGCCCAGCGCTGTTGCCCTGGTGCTACAGAGATACTCAGCTGCTCTTGCTTCTGCCTGGCAGCTGGAGATCACTGTCCCTGATCCTCTGCCTGGAGCTGGGACAGATTCCTGGAGCAGCCACCAGAGTCTGATTCCTGTCTTTGCTCATGGAAGGGATGACTGGTAGAGGGGAGCAGCTCAGGCCCTACTGCAGGCGAACAGAAAACACAGCAGGTTTGCACAGCCCCTCTGTGTTCCTACAGCAGGTTGGTGCTGGCTGTTGTGAGCTGCTGCAGGCCTGTGCTCGCAGCCTGCGTGTGTGACAGAGTACGGATCAGGACATCAATAACCTAACAGTCCTGGAGGCAGGAAGGGGGCAGCTGTGCAAACCCTGGGTTCCAGACCAACCCCAGCCCATGGGACAGTGAGTGACCCACCAGGACACCGCAGCCCCAGTCAGTGCCCAGGCCTGTTTGTAACCAGGTTTTATTGTCGCTCTCTCCAGGACCCCCTAATGCCGCACAGTTACAAAATTTACAGTGACCAAAAAGATGAGGGTTCTCGACTACAGCAGACACAGTCCTGTGAAAAAATATCCCAGAGAGAAATCATCAACAGAAGGTGAAGTTCACGATCAAAAAACCCCCCCAATCCCCACTTCATAAATTATTCTGCAGAAATGCTCGAGACACTGACAGAGGAGGGGAACGCTTCTGCTAGTACGGGCTTTGGGTGCTGGAGGCAAACAGGGCTGCTCTGCTGAGCTTCTAGCACTCCTGCCCCCTTACCCGGAAGCAGACAGATGCTGCACGCAGGTTGCTGGTTTGAGATGTCCTTGGCAGGGGGGAGGGTTGGGGGTTGTAGCTTCTCGCTGCTTTTCAGGGCAGTTCAGTAGCTCTGTCATTAGTTCTTGCAACACCGGTCTGTTCTCTCCTCAAGTCCAGGCCCCGCTAACATCCCGATCCTGCTGCTGCCTCATTTTTGTAGTCTCGACGCAGAAGTGCTGAGTGTCTCTGTAAGCATCGCTCCCGGCAGCCACGGGGAGGTTAAACCAGGGCCGTTTCCAAAACCCAGAGTGTACCCTGAGCTTGCTGCACGTTTGGTACCTGCAGGTCTGGGCTGCAGAAACCCCCCTGGGCAGGGCACTGAAGTGGGGAACCAGCCCCCTGCTGCCACCCCAGCCTGCTGTCTGTTCCCACCAGGGGACAAACCCCCGCCTTTTGCCCCCAGGACCAAGAGGGACCCACAGGGGAGGTGTTGTTTCTGCGCCACCAGGACTAGGCTGGCAGCATGGGCCTGTGCTGGTTAGTCCTGCTCCTCAAACCCAGCTAAGCAAAATCCACACTCCCCTTCTCCCCCAGGGGTGCAGTGAGCCCCCAGTTCCAGGGTGTCAGGGCAGCGTGACCACACGTGGGTCAGACATTCCTGGCAAACACAGGTGCAGGGTGCCCAGCAGCAGCTCTGGCAGTACTCACCCATCAATAAAGGCAGGGTATTTGTGTTCTCCCCAACTCTCATTCGCAGCCTTCCCCCCCCAGCAGCTGCTGACAGAGCTGCCGGTCGCGCTCTTCCCTTTGCTTGCAGTCGCAGAACCAGTGACAGCTACAATTACAAACTCCAAGCATAAACCAGAGCCGCGTTTTGCTTCCCCGGCGATCGGCTACGCGGGGCAGCCTCCCACCCTGCTGATTAATAGGGCTTGGGAGATTAACAAGCAGACGCTGTTTTCTAAAACAGCTCTCGCTGAGAGGTGCAGTAATTAGCCCGGAACGCTAATGGCTTTGGACCTGGTTGGTCTGCGCTGCTGCTCCTTCCTCAGGCTCTGCCTCGTTAGCTGAAGAGCACAGAAATAAACTGGGAACCAAGGAGCAGTGAAGCCACAGAACAACCAACCAAAGTCACTGACACAAACAGTTTCTACTCTTCTGACCTAATGAGCCCAGCCCAGGGGCTGGAAACAACCCCTCTGCCCACTCCACCTCTCCCTCACAGTCCACTCGGTGTTCAACCGTTAACGTTTGTGCTGCGGTTGGCTCCGTGCAGCGGGAGCAGCTGCAAACAGACCGGACAGCAACCTGGGCACAGAAGCTGCCCAAAGACAGGGATGGGGTGTTCTGCACAGCAGGGCTCTCCTTTCAGGAGTGCTGATACTGCACTGGCAACTCGGGCTCGTAAAGGCACTTACAGTACTCCTATGGTTCAGGCTGGGCTTAGGAGCTTTAGTACAAGTGTCTGTCAATCAGACTCCGGCCTGGCCACAACAGAAACAACAGCACCACCAACCATCTCCCACCGTCAGTCACTTGGCCGAGCGTCAGGCACTGTTTGGCAGTGCAGTGGGTTCAGCCTCAACAGACCCATTTCGCTCACGTGCTGTTTCTCTTCTGACCACGACAGCGACGGTCCCTGCAGCCATGAGTCCCGGTGGCAGAGGCAGAGCAGGACAGTGTGGCGCAGTCCTACAGCGCTGGTGGGGCCGAGTTCCCCTGCTGCTGCCAGCCACTCCGTTCACTGCTGCTCCTCCGTGGGACTGGAACAATCTCCCAGCTGCCACTGCTCTTGCTGCAGCCCCGCTTCACACAGATCTCTCGCGGGATGAGCTGCGCTGACCCAGCTCATTCAAACAGTTGAACCTTCCTCCCACGTTGCAGCAGGCAATCGCCTGTAGCCTGTGAAGTAGTTAAAGCTGTACAGACCTGTCCTGTGACGCATCTCAACGCCTATGACAGAGATGCTGCAGCAGTTCCGCGGTGTTAGAGGGTGACGCGCAGCCGGTTGTGTGAGCCCAGGCGTCAGATGAGCCGCTCGGTTGGTGGCATCTTGATTACATTCCACATTTCCACTCGCGCGCCGTCTTTTTCCTGCCGGCTTGGGCTGTACGTTCCCTGAGTCGCTCTTCGCCTCTTCATGGCGAGTGCTGTGGCTGCAGCGACTGTGAGGAGCAGGACAGTCCCTGCAACCCCAACTGCTCCCACCACCGAGGAGTTGCTAAGATGGGCCCAGAGTGGCTGCTGTGGTAGAACAGGGTGTTACTCAGAGCCACATTTCACATCCCTCATCCCTGTGCCCCAGCACCTCTCTTGTTGTGCTGGACAGGAGCTTCCCCAACCCTTCACCTGCCCCCTCCAGGTCACAGAGGAGTCCAGGGAAGGTGCCCCTGACCCTACTCAGCTCTCCCCAACAGCACAAGCTGTAGGTTCAGCATGTGGCAGCAGGCATTGCCACTCGCTCCAGCTTGGCCGCACACTCCCCACTCCAGTTGTGGCTGCTCCCGCTGTGAGGTACCATGGGAATGTCTAACGGCTCCATCAAACACAGCCTTCTACAGTGATTTCAGCAGTTTCCCACACAGCCCTGAGGCTGACACAGGCCAGGAGTTCACAGCTGCTGTTGCTGTTGAAACCTGTTTGCACGCAGAGCTTTCCCAGCTCAAGCGTGTGAGGTTATCGCAGTGCGCTGCTGACAGAAGCAGCCCAGTCTGTACAGACGGATCACTAACACCTTGGTACAACGCTCCTTACAAGCACAGCTACATCGTGAGCTGCTCAGGAGTGCCTGGTTAAACCCTGCCTTTTAAAACACGTTTGATGATGCTCTTGGGGTCTGACAGGGGAAACAGAGCCAGAGCAACATGAAAGCAGGTGCCTCTCACCAGCCCGGGCTGAGAAGTGGGTATGGGCAGCCCATGGGGCTGGAACAAGAGCAGAAAGAGGCGCACACTGAGCTCGAGGTGCATCTGCAACCAGTCAGACCAGCTCCCACATACGTAGGCTACCATAGGTACGTCTCTGTCCATGTCTTCGTTACCAGGCCTTAAGGAAACTGAGATAGGGTGGAGCTGCTGCTGCAAGTGCTGGGAACAGGTCAAGGCCAGAGCAGACCTTGCAGGTGCATCTCCTTGTCAGGGCAGTGCCTATATTAACCGCTCTTCAGGTGGCACCTTTAGGACACTGTCCATCTCCAGCCGAGCACCTGCCACTTCTTGCTGGCTCGGGCTGTAGGTTCCCTCTGACTGGCGCCTCTTCCTCGCAGTGAGAATCATGAATATGAGCCCAATGCTGAGCAGCAGCACAGAGCCACAGGCTACAGGGACAGCTACTTCAATTACTGGGGAGGGGAAGAGAGCACCTGGAGTCCCTTTCTGTAAAAGAAATTAATGGACAAACAGTGAAACTCCAGTGATTACAAAGAGTTCAAAATGAGTGAAACAGAGCGGCGAGGATGAGACCCTCTGAATTGACAGCTCAGAACGGGCACGCTGCAAAGGCACAAACCTCAGCGGCCACTCGATACAGGAGTGCAGAGGAGCACTGGAGGACGTGTGGCAGCAGGAAGGGGAGGATGTTAACCAGGTCAGTACAGGGATGGGACGTGGAGATGATGAAGGGTCTGAGAGAACTGTGTCTGAAGGAGTGTTCTTTAGATGCTGGTGTGATTAGGATACAGGGCACAGCACCAGAGAACTAACAAAACTGCGCCTTGTTGTTACTAGAGCTTTGAGAAAGCAGCTTCCCAATCACAAGCCTAAAAAAATAAGCTAGGGTCCTCATCGCTCACAGCAGTATCTGCCACCTTACAGATAAAACCCAAAAGCACTGAGCTTGACTCTTGAGAGGTTCTGGATGCCAGCCATGCCGATGTCTCAAAGCAACAGTTCCTCGAGTCCTCCTGCCATTTCCCAGTGACTGAAGTTCAGGTCGTTTCTCTGAGTCTGCCAAGACTCAGGCAGTGTGCTGGGGTGCAGTTCTGGTTTGCACACCATGCAGATTACTCACAACCCCCCGGCTCTGCGCAGTTTTTATTTCATCTCTGCCTGCCACCTGCTTTTCAGGCGCTGCTGGGCATGGAGAGGGCAGCCATCCCTTCACTTCTACAGCAAGGGGTTAACAGCAAAGCTAGGAAGCAGCCACAGCCCCCACTACAGGCCCTGGCCCTTCCACAGGGAAAAGAGAGTTCTGCAGAGAAAGTACTGGGAGTAACGAAAACAAATGTTTTCATCTACAAGAAGTGTCCTGGGACAGAGATGCCTGAGAGACTCTTCTGCATGCAAACCGCGAGTGGCGTGCCCTCACATGCACTACGGAGCCCCTAGTAACAGCAACAGCAGCAAACCCCGCCGTGCGCAGCCGTTTCCATGCAGTGTGTTAGTACATTCCCAGGTTACCAGACAGAAACCTGTCCATGCAACAGCTTCACAGAGAAGAGCAAGTGTGCGATCAAACACCTCCACACAGGAGGGGGTTCAGCCTCTGAGCAACACTTCATGCACGCAGAACAGAAGAGTCACTGTAACTGCCCACCCACCGGCCCCACTGCGTCAGAAGCAGCCTCAGCAGGTAAAGGGTGCTGATTTTTCACTTGGCCTTGGATCGCTTGTAGCCTGACCTGGACTGACTTCCCTTCTCCAAAGACACTCATTTCAACCCAGATGATCTCAGGGGGAGGAAGGTGCTTGGTAACAGTCTCATCCAGGACAGCGCGGCTGAAACGCCGCTCTCCAGGAAACAGAGAGGCAGCATGGGGAACTCCTTTCTACCAGCCCACAGCAGTACTCCGATTACTGTCCAAGAGAAATCCACTTGCCAGCCCAGATACAGGAAGCGTTTGCTGCAGTTGCTTACGTGGAGATAAACAGTACTGCAGAGAAAATCGCTCCCCACCTCAAGCGTCTTCAGTAGCAGCCAATTTCCCTGTGCTCACTAATGTGTGGTAGCCAGGACATGGAGACCAGCCAGGCCACCAACAGACTGACCCCCCGGCTCTGCTGAGTTTGCTTCTGCTGCTACTCACAACACACAGGATGGACGGACAGAACAGGAGGTTCCACGAGCAAAGAGAAGTGCTTACGTTAATGTCGCAGCGCTCTCCGGTGTAGCTGGCACTGCACAAACACTCGTACTTGTTCTCAGCGTCCTGACACGTGCCCCCGTTCTGGCAAGGGTTGGGATCACACTTGTTTACATTAATTTGACAGCTGGAAGGAGAAAGAGTTGGGATTCAGTCAAGTTCCTCATCTGTGTTCTTTCCTGGGCCAGGGAACGCAAGACCATGCGGTCTACAAAAGCCTCATCTGTTTGAGAAGTTCCTGTTGCATCTCTTTAAGGTGTTTTCTCAGAGTCCGACCACATGAACCTTTCCCCACTCACACCAACCCTGCTTTTGTCACTTCAGCGTGGCTGAAGCCAGTGAGGGGCTCTAGCACAGCTCCTGAACTGATGCTGACAGCAGGATCACACCAAACCTGCCTCTGAAAACCAGCAGCAACTTTACAGCTCTGGCGCATCGGTCCGAATGACACAAGGATGAGGCATTTGAACCCGCGCAGCTCCCCTGGTGACTGAAGACTCAGAGCACTGGCTGCTCTGCTGGCACCAGAAACCAGCACTTACTTCCTCCCCGTGAAGCCTGGCTTGCAGGTGCAGTTGGCTCCCCAGCTCTCAGTGACGCATTTGCCTCCGTTGAGACAGGTGAAGTTCTTACCGCATTGCTCAGGTGGGAAGGGCCACCTGAGAAAGCAAGAGACAACCTCTGAACGGCCGGGTAGCGCTGGGGAATGGCTGTACTGCCCACCTGCCAGCACCAGAACCCACGGGAAACTCTGATCCAGCAGGCCCTGCTCAAACTGAACACAGATAACTACTCTGGCAAAGTCTAAAACGCTGTGCTGATTTCTGAGCAGATTTTACGGGAGCTCCACGGCGGGACCGTGGAACGGGACTGATCAGCACTGAGCAGGTAATGGGGACAGGAACCTTCTTCCCCCCAGGGAAGGACGGTCAAACAGACGTTGTCTGAACCAGGACACAGACACAACGCCCTCAGTCTTAGGGCCACAAAATGGGGAGCTCCTCTGGCCCCTGTAACAGAGCAACCAGGACACTTACTCGCACCGCGGTCCCGAATACTGAGGGGGGCACTTGCAGGAGTAGCCATAAACCCCGTCAACACAGGTGGCTCCGTTTCGGCACTGGTGCCGCACACAGTCGTCAACGTTGATGTCGCACTTTTTCCCAATGAATCCCCGGAAGCACTCACACTGGAAATCTGCTACTGCATCGACGCAGTGCCCATGGACACAGGGGTTCGACAGGCAGTCATCAATGTTGGCCTCACAGAGCAGTCCCCCCCAGCCAGCCCCACAGGCACAGCTGAAGGAATTGAACAAGTCCTCACACGTGCCCGCATTGAGGCAGGGGCTGGAAGCACAGACATCGGCCCCGGTGCAGCCCAGCTGGACGGGCCTCGTGCCGGCCTGCTGGAACTGTTCTGGCTGCGGGTATGAGAGGTGGGTGGTGAACGGCAGGTAGATGCCCCCGATCTTCACTTGTCCAAGGCAGCCAGTGAAGTTCTCAGCTACAACAATCAGGGCGCTGTTCTTCAGGAAGTCCAAGTTCCCAGCGCTTCCCTGAAGAGTCACATTAAGGGACCCATCCAAACGAACCAGCCACCGGGAAGAAAGTGCGGACGGCTCTTCCATGGCGACCGAGACTGTGTGCCAAGCACCGTCCGTCACCGACTTCGGACTCAGGAAGCTGACACCTTCGATGCTGTTCCCACTCCTGATGTCAATGAGCAGAGAGGAGTTCTTAATGGCTATCTGGAGGGAATCCACTTCTTCCACAGCCCGAAGCAAAACAGCATCTTCATCCCTGGTTCTGAAATCCACGCGGAGGCTGCTCAGAGTTCTGGTCACTGACGCATTGGCGGTGAATTCAACGGCAGTGTAGCTGTCAAACGTTGCATTAGCCAGACCTAAAAATAAACAGGTGGAGCAGAAAGGATTTGAAAGACAATTGGTGTCACACTCGAGGCAGACCAATGGCGAACTCCCGGCAGGTTCCTGCCCTTAAGGTCACGTCAGCTTAGTGCCAGTAGGATTACAGCCCTAGCTGCTGGTCCCCTTAAAGCTCTTCCTGTTTACAACTGCCCCTCTGATACTAATACACAGCCCTTGCGCAGCAGTTTTCACTCCTCGGTCTCAGAGGTCTGCACAAAGAACTACTCCCTTTTTACTCGTAGAACAGCTAGAACCTGAGTCAGGAAGGTAACAGAGCCAAAGCTGTGGCTGGTGACAGAGCTGGGGACACCCCTACATCTCGATTTCCACGATACTGTCTAGTAGATGACACTCCCTCCCCATCAGGGCATCATCAGTTAACGAGCTCTCTTCATTCTCATTCTGCATGCAGAGGAGACGGAGACACATCTGCATCTTAACTACTTGGAGAAATAACCCAGACTCTCTGAGCAGCTGAACAAACACCTCCAAGTACCTGGTAGTAAATCACTTTGTGACCTTTTAGCAGTGTGGGTTCACATTTACTGCAAAACAGAGACCCAGAGACTGCTTTCAGACAGTGAATGAGGGTCCTCAGCAGCACACAGGTACTTACACACGTATCCTGCTGCAACATCCACACAGGTGGTGGCCTCAGGACACGGCTCGCTTTCACACCACACCCTCTCTTCACAAAACTTGCCGGTGAAGTTTGCTGGACAGCTGCAATGGAAATCATTCCAGGTGACAGTGCATCTGCCTGCATTCTGACACGGCTCAGACTGCAAAACAGAGAGCAATTTGGGGCAGCGTAAGTCATCTTTGAAGGAGAAGGAAACGGTGCTTAAATTCTGTGTAGTATACTGAGTGGAGCAGGAGCTTAGGGGCCACGTGCCCTTCAGTACTCATCTTCCCACTGTCTGCAGTCACAGCTGCACACCAACAGAGACCAAGGAGACACACCATACCTTGCAGGTGTCATCAGAGATGCAGCCGCTCACAAGGTTGTCACTTTGCGTGCTGTTCAGTTCCTGGGGCAGGCTGGAGTTCTCCTGAAAGAACTGTATGTGGTGGCTGTTCAGCTGGATGTCTTGCAAACAGCCTTTAAAATAGCCTCCCCACACCTCAGCGCTGTCCGGGTCAGGATGTCCACCAACATACACCTCATACCCAGCGAAGAGAGGTCTGGCTACAAGCTGTCCCAGCTCCAGGTACGTGTCTGATCGGTGAGCACCGACAATCCCTCCTTGGAAAGAGAGGGCTACCAAACGTCTTGTCCCATCAACTACAGTTTCTGGAAAGGTCACAGTATCTGTGGAAGCTGCCTCTATCTTCAGCTCCCCGTCCTTCAAGTACACAGTGAGGCAGGGCTCAGTTCCATTGCTGATCTGCAGCAGCAAACCGTCAGGTTTCCGACTACGAATGAAAAAGGAGATGTTGAAGTTTGCACCAAGGCTGTCAGAAAGAGTGAAAGAGGCAAAGCTGGTGGAGTTCTCAAGGCCGAACGTTGCTGCCGGGCGCTCTGGAAGAGAAAAGAAACCCGCGTGAGCTCATGACAAGGGCAGCAGAGCTGGCACAGGGATACTTTAACCTGCAACGCTGCATGAATGAGGCCAGAACTTCCTTCCCAGCATTTTCATGGAATCATAATGGCTGGAAAGGACCTCCAGGATCAAGTCCAGTCCTCATCCCAACATCTTCCCAACCCCTAGACCATGGCCTCGATTGCTCTACCTACTAGTTTTTTAAACAACCCCAGGGATGGTGACTCCACCACCACCCTAGGCAGCCTGTTCCAGTGCCCAACCACTCTCACAGCGGGCATCAGGGCATCCCTCCCCACATAGGTCAATGTAATTAAGAGGTGAACGTGTCCTTGCTTCCTCTAGAGGGGACGAACACAGGCACCCAAGCAGCAGAGAGCAGACTCCTTTTGTAAACTGGTATATGGGGTAACAGGAGAACAGCTCATACCTGCCATGTTCAGGGCTCAGAGCGAAGCCAGAGCCTGAACCAATATTAACATAAGCCCCACAGGAACAAGATAAATGCAGAGGGATAGGATTTTAACTTAAAATTGTCACAGCTCTTCATTTAACACTTTATGGTTGATTTCTAAAGCAACATTACCCCTTTTCATCCTCAGCTGAGGAGCTCAAAATCAATTTTTCACAGCTATACAGCTTCCCTGCCCTCCTGCACTCACACAGATCTGATACAAAGATGAAACTGGAGCCTCTGGCTCAACAAACCTGAACATCATTCCTGTAGGAGCGAGTGACAGAAAAGGGCTCAAGGAGAACTTCATTTACAGAGCGTTTTGCTTTGGTTTCCTCACTGGTCAAGTAAAATGTGCTGCTGCCAGAGCAGTCGGTGCTTAGCTGGCACCACTGAAGCACTGACTGGCAGCTGTAGATGCCATGGCACTTACCGTATGTGCAGGCTGGGCCACCATAAGGCCTGTAACAGTCGCATCTAAAGGTGGCCCAAAGGTCCACACAGAGCCCTCCATGAGAGCAGGGCTGGGAGAGGCACCACTCAGTTCGCTCGCAGCCCCACTTCACCGGGGAGGCCTCATCCACAGGCAGATCCCCCAGGAGCAGAGCTTCAGCATCCGCCTCAAAGTCTTCCAGGCAGCCGACAAAGCCTTGCTGGCTCCGTGTGTTGCTGGCCATTACATCGTTAGCGCCTCCAACATACAGGTTCAGGAAGGTGTGTGGGATCAAAGCAGTATCATTGGAAAGGACAGGAGAGCTCTGCAGGCAGACCCCTGCATCACAGGCGTCATGCCAGAGCTTTAGCTGCACTGTGCTGTGCAGAACTACTTCAACTTTATGCCAGTGGCCATCATCAACTCTCAGCCCCTCCAGGAGCAGCGTGTGCTCAGCGTCCTCCCTCTTGAGTCCCGTGTGCAGAATGCCATCAGAGAGCTCCAGGTACAAGTACTCAGCTTCATGGCCGCGGTAAAAAAGGATAGCGCTGGGCAAGGTGGTTCGGAAGCGGAGGGACACGCTGACAAGCTGATCTCCTGCTACGTCCCTTCCGCTCTGATTGTTCACGGGCAGCTCAATGAGGAGATACCCTCTGGAAGCAAAGGAAAATGTTGTTGGTGTTGAGCATGTGGCATCAGAGAAACCAGGCTGGCACTGGCACAGGTGGCCATGCCTCTCAGCTTGGTATGTTGGGATACACAAGGCCTCATTTTGGCAGTCGTGCGTCTGACACCCAGTGAGCTTGACAGAGCAGTTCTTCCCTCCCCATACAGTGCCATCCTGGCTAGGGGCACAGTGGCAGGTATAGTCAGCAATGCCATCCTCACAGACAGCTCCATTCTGGCAGGGACCCTCCTCACACTCATTGATGTTAACAGCACATTCCACACCTGCGAAAGAGATTTAGAAATGGGATCTCTGTGGGCGATTGTGACTCCCTTCCCCAGAGAAAGCCTCTGCCAGGCACAGACCTCCCTCCCCAGCACTGCTGCTCCCTAAGCCATTCGCTGCTGGAAATCACCAGAAGACCAAGAGCTGCTGACAAGAAGCCCCACTCACACTGCAGAGTGGCCTGACCCTGACACACCAGCAATACAACATCCCTGTGTGCTGTGTCCCAGAGGCCGTAAAGAACCTGCTATTTATAGAGCAGCCCACAGCCTCCAACAGACTCCTGTGCTCTCCCAGATAGCTCAGACACCACAGGTAATCAATGTGAAGGGGCTAATAAAAAGGACGAACAGCACAGACAGGGGTTTAATGCTTCCTTCATAACGGATTCGGTAGGTCCAAACTCAAGTGAAGTCTGCAGATCTACACCGGAGTGCGTTCCGGGCACCGCTGGTGCAGACAGACAGCTTTAAATGGGAAGCCACTGCAAAGCCTCCGGAAAATTCCAACTCCCAGATGACCATCCCGGTTGCAGACTGCTCCCAAACCCCCAGCAGAACCTGTGAAGCCGGTTCTGCCACGCATGCACTAAACTGATTTCAGTCCTGCTGAAGTGAACTGGCTAAGAACTGCAAGACAGCTCTCGTCTGTCCCAACAGGGCTCCAGTAAATTACAGGACGTTACTCTCAAACGTGGTTAATGAAAATCTGCTCCAGCCCGAGAGCAAAGTCCTGGCGAAGCCGTTCACTTCATCTAGTCCATAACATTGGTTTTCACTAATCTTCAGAGACAGTTGCACAGATGAACCAAGCGTGGATTATCCCAATCTAATAGCATTACACACTGAACGGAGCCAGCACAGCCAGGGCTGCTGAAAGGAAGAGGAATTCACACACAAAGGAGCCGAATCAAAACACAAAAGATGCTGGTAAAGTAAAGCCACCAGACAGACAGTACACTCAAAGAGATTAGAGTTGCCTGAGGGATAGAGATAAGGAGAGATGGGCCATCAGGATCACTGGAGCTGGACTTCACTGTGGTAAAAACCTCCCCAATTTAGCAAAGACAGGGGTTTCTAGACGATACAGGTGGGTGTGCCTATGCAGCAACGCCTCACCAGCAGCTCTGTCCCCTCCTGCCTAACCAAGTTGCTTTGCTCTCGCCAGCCCCAGCGTGCAGCTGGGTTACCAGTGCTCTCTTTGCAGAGAAGATCAGCACCAGTTCCCAGCTCCAGAGTGTTGCTTTGTGTCGGTGCAGGGCCATGACACTGACGGAGATGTGAGAAGCACTGAAAGAGAAATGGAAGGCTCCAGTAATTCTGCATTTTCCAGCTATGCTAGGACTGTCCTGTAGGCAACATCTCGGATTGCTACAGGACACAGCTCTCTGTTGATGTAAACTGGGAGAGAACTGCTCTGTGCAGCTCCCACAGAGAAGCACTGAATTTGGCCAGCTGCATCTGCCTTGAAGAAGAACTCAGCTGGCAAAGTCAGAGTTGCCAAGCCCAGCCTTCTTCTCCAGCTACTAAAGGCAGACTTGCTCAGCACCCAGAACCTGGTGTGTGATCTTACCTGTAAAGGAGGTGGCAAGGACAGAGTTAAGATTTCAGCACAAAGCTGTGGCCACACCTGAAGGAAGTCTGATGGACATCTCTTGAGTCTGGAGAATCCCAGTCTGGGAGAAGCCAGAAAGACTTCAGTTGGAATTAAGAACAATTGGTAGAGCAGTAGAACCATGTGGAGTGGGTTCTGAGACACCAGTGGATTGGAGAACTCTCAAAACTACAAGTGTGTGATGTGAGACTGAAGGCGAGAGGCTGCTGAATGGCCTTAGAAATACAGGTCAGATATAGTCCCAAATGCTGCTCACGTCACATAAGAGCTGTTGATATTTCCCTGGGCAATGAGGAGAACAGTGTTGGTTTGGACAAGAGGAGGAGAGATGCTGTGAACTACTGCACCTTTGGGAAGGCTGGGAGGCAGGGTCCAGAGCCCTCCTGTTCCCTGTAACATTCCTGACCAGCCCTCCTCCCCACTGAGCAGCAGCAGGAACACCTGCCTTGTCTGTTTCCCACCCCCAGCCAACACCCAAGGGGCGAGCACCTCTCTCCAGGCGGCAAATTAATCCCTATGGTGAGTGCACAACCCCAGGCTGGTGGCTAATTAAACACAGAGCTTTCCCGTGGGACACAGCTGGTCTGGGTTCTTATGTTATTGCTTTGAAATGGGTGAAAAGAATAAGCTGACATTCCAGGTCTTTCCACGCTGCTCTCAGCTTCCTGACCTGCAAAGGAAATGCTTGGCAGCAGAAAGAGGACGACTCTTCCTAGAGGAACCCAATCCACAAGCACACTGCTTGTGCCAGTGAAAAGCAGCCTTCAGGGAACTAAAGCAGAAGGAAAGGGCTTGGAAAGCAACACCCAGAGTATCCTTGTCCTTCCAGAGCAGTGTCAGCATTGACTTTGGAGCAGTATTTAAACTGGTCTGCTCCAGAGTTCCAAGCATCTGGCTAACAAGTTCTGTGGAAGCCAGAGTCACCCCTTGCTGAACCTGGGGCTATGACTCCTTACATGCCTGGTGGCACCATATCCTTCCCCTGCTCTCTCCCCCTCTTTCCTTCTCCATTATCAGCGCTTATTTCTGTCAGTCGTGTCTGAGCACCACCAGGTTGTGAAATTCTCAGTTACACCAAAACAAGGCAGAAGGAGGTTTCTGCTGTATGTCGCTTCCTAGATGCTGATTTCAGTGGAGAGGGGTCTGACTGCAGATGACGGTGAGCAAATGAAGAAACAAGTACCAGCAAAATAAAGGACCCTCTCTCCCCACTTTCCAAAATACCAGGTAAAAAGGGGGGAGTGGTGACTGCTTCAAACCCAGGTACAATAGTCTTCTCTGTTCCCTCCACATTTCTTAGCTCAAATGTTTACTATTATTTGAACTATCAGTAGTAACAGCAATCCTGCCAAGCCGATTCACATCATCAGGAGGCTCTGAAAGGCTTCGGGAGTTTCTTATCTAGTTAAAGACTAACAAATGCAAACAAGGGGAACCTGCTATCTGCAAATCAGACAAGTGTTATTTCAAAGGCTGATAGCAGGAGACAAGGCTTTTCCAGCATTCCAGTTAACAACCCACATGGGCTGGGGCAGAGACACCCGGAGTTCAGTGGGGCTTCCCAACCAGCCCCGGCTTGCCCTCACCCCTAAGACAACCGAATTCCTAACAACCTTCCCCTGGTGCATCCTAATTAGGACTGCATTATTATTATCAAAAGGAAAAAGGAGAGGAGGGAGAGAGGGGTGGAAAGAAGAGAATTAGCCGCAACAAATGGACCCCGACACAATTATATTTGCACAATTACTGCCATTGCCATGGCAACTCGCTGCTCTGACCCCTCTCCCACCGTGCACGACTACTCAGGGAGACAGTGGGGGAGGAGACGGAGAAGCACACAGACCAGCAAAGGGTTTGTCCTCTGACTTAAAGCAAAACCCGAGTCTCAATAAAGGCGATTTAAAGGAAAGTTGCAAAAACACCTGTAAAAACCACAACTAAGGTTTCACTAAACAGTTCTGAGCACAAACCACAGAGCCCCCCCGGATCTGACTGTGGACAGGGCAGAGCAGAGAGCTAGCACAGACACACTCAGAGCATACTGACAGCTCTACATTCACCCTGCGGCTACGAGGAAATTCCTTGCCCTAAAGTTTCCAAAACAAAACTTTAGGTCTCTTCAAAATAGAAAACATTCTTCTTCTCTAGCCAGTTCTCGTTCCTTCTCATGCCTCCAGCCACCAGTGACGGCACAGCCAGCTCCCTGCCCTGGGCAGGCACACAAACACTCCGGACACAGCACAATCACTGCAGAGATCTCATTACCTGCTAGCAGAAAAATTCCCTTCAGGATCACGCCAATCAGCACAGATTTCATGGCCGACTCCTTGTGGACATTTGTGACAGTAAAGGGGAAAAATCTGGGGGAGCAGGGGGGGTGGAATGATACAACCAGGCTGGGCTGAGAACGTGTGTAAGGAGTCCCCGATGCCAGTCAGACAAAAAGGGATTGGAGATGAAACCAGCCAATATAGCAGAGACCTGCGCAGCAGAGAGATCTAATCCAGCCCTGCTCCAGCCCTCCCCAGCTGGCCCCTGTCCCTGCTGACATGAAGAATGTGGACTCACGGCGTACTCGCGCGCAGTGCATTACAGTAATACCCTGCAGGATCCGCAGCATTAGCTGCCGCGGGAAAAAGCTGCCAGACAATCTCGAGCCCTTGCCACCTCCCAGGTGAATCTGGCCAATTCCCTCAATAAGGTCAAAATACGGTGGGTGGGTTTTTTCTAGAGGCCAAGCCAGAAAGCCCCACTTCCACCGCTGTGAAATATCCAACCTACACGAGAAAGGACAGTTCCAAGAGCAGAGAGCAGCCTGGTCCTGCTGTACATTCAACACTGACTTCATCAGGGACCAGCACCTCAAGTCACCTCCCTCCTCCACGTGCCCCATCCTGTAAGTCAGCACAAGCATTTCCACGCTGCAATATTCACACAGAAAAGTCACAAACTACTTCTCCAAAGTGAACCTGGATGGCTGGAAATTCCCTGGTTCAGACACAAGGCTGCAGAATCTTCTATTAGCAAGCTTTAAGAAATTAGCTGTTGCAATCTCGTGTTTGTTCTCTGTGGTTCTGGGTTGGTTTTGTGGGAGGTTTTTTTCCCCCTGAAAAATCGTTGCTTTCACAATATGAAGTCCCTGGAGGTTGAGCTGTACTTTCATGTTGTAAGGAGCCCAGAGAAAGTTCTCATTTCTGTGAAAAAATGTTATCTGGGAGTTTTATCCTCAACTTCAGAATCAGGTCCAAGCAAAGAAAACCTCCCACATGTCAGAGTCTGGAAGCAGCGCTTGCAGTTATCACCAGGATATCAAACGAAACCATTCCAGCGACTCTTGTAGCTGTTTTATTTGCTTCATTTCGCTCAATCCGTGCATGCCAGACAACGTTAGAGCTATTTTAAGCAGCAGGGATACAGTGAGTGTTTATCTGGAGTCAAAACTTCTCCCATAGTCCCATCTGGGTCCACACACAACCATACCCCAGCAGAGCTTTTCAGTACTACCTGTGTTAGCCAGTCTGGCCCTGCTATTGCTGTTCAACAGAAAACAAATGGAGAGCTTGTGCCCTGCTCAGGTGACTGTGAGGACTGGAGAACTTAAATCCCTCCAGAAGGGAGATGTGATGTGGAATGGAAACAGGGGGTCTCTGACGTGTTCTCCCTTCAGCTATATTTACCAAAAGGGATTCTGTGGAAGGGGCAACAGTCCTATAATCTCTTTACTAGCTTAACCTCTTAGCTGCCCTTTCCGTAGAGGCTACAGCTCTACAACAAATCTGACATCAAGAAATACCTGCACTGCATTATGCCATATGTTCAGATGTGGGTTTGGAATGAAGAGGCATCTCCAACCTACTTCCTGGCCCGTGATCCAGACACTGAAGCCCATTTCTCCAGGTACCAAAGGTGCCCGTTCATATCAGCTCCATTCAAGGCAGCTGCTTCTTTAAGGACAAGCAACAAAGGCTCAGCCAGGGTCAGTGAGCACCCCGGTGACACAGACACATTCACAATGCCTCCCAAATTCACCACCACATCTCCTGACTCAGCCACAGGCATAAAAGTTCACCATGTCACCGTGATCAGAGGGTGCCTCTGCCAAGAGGGTCTCAGCAGGTGAAATGAGGTGCCTTAGGGCTAACTGATGCCCCAGCTCTGTGCTTTTAGGAGCGTTACCACCTTCCTAAAGGGGACTTCACCTGGAGTGAAAATATGAGTGGGAGCACTCAGGCCACTTTAAGGCTTTTAGACTGAACCCACTTGTAGGAATAAGGAAGTAAGTTGGATGTTTATTTCTCATGTGCTTCCTTCTCTTGACCACAGCTGACATCATCTCTGAGACTATGCAGGATTCGTGGCCTCTTAGGGTCCGTCCTCTACGAAAACACAGACTGCACACTGAACAGGCTTTGCAGGAACTTACATTTCAAAGCAAGCTGGCTCATCCTCCTGCCCTGCTGTAGCCTGAGACAGCACTGAGGCAGTTAATTTGCCAAGAGAGAATTTCCCCTGACTCACACTGTTATCCCAACACTCCCCAAATTCCTCAGGCTGAAGGAAAAAAAATCCAGAAAGAACCCCCTGCCGCCCCAAGAAAGCATTTCTGCATCAGAGTAGCAAGTTCACTTTAATCAGTGGAGGCAGCTTAGACCCAAGTTCATGGCAGATCTAAGCTGCCAGAGAAATGTGTTTTGAACAGAAACATTATGGGAAGCTTCACAAAGTTGTTCTGTGATCCTAATATGAAGTAATAAGCTGTTTACCCAGCATGACTGTACTGGGATTAATTGACAAAGGAGGGGAGATTAATTGCTATTATTTCCCTGTCAGCTTCACTCCTCCACACACACTCACTGATCTCACAGGCTGCTCCCAGCCTTTCAGTGTGTTGATGTGTCAGAACTACCTCAGCTGAGACAAAGTCCTTTACCAAAGGCAATATCCAGAAGAGCAACCTGCTTCTAATCCCCCTCGAGGACTAACAAACCCAAATTTGATGCAACGGAATGAATTTGCCCATCATCCTGTGTTTCTGGCAGCTTTTCTGCCCATGAGCACACTGAGCACTGGAAAGGATTAAACAGATCTGCAGCTTGGCAAAGCAAGGGGAACTGAACTCTGTGAGGGTGCTGGGGCACAGAGGGATGAAAAGGGAACGGGGCACATACAGGTGTGGGAATTCTGACAGTAGGATGAACTTTAAACCATCTCTCTGGATGAGACCCCAGTTCATGAGTGCAGGGTGGTAACTGCCCAAGAAATCAGATAAAAGTCCGTTTTCAAAGACCCCGTGTTTGAAAGCCCATTTTTTATTAACCTCTCCTAAACAAGGAATCCAGAGCAAATGAGACAGGCCAGAAAAGCCCACGAAGAATTCAGCTCACTTACAGAAGGTATTAACTAGTTATTGACTTGAGTTTCTGGGAGTAAGAGTCCCTGTGTAATGAGTCTTCTCAGGAAAGAGCTGGGCAGGTTGACAACAGCCCAGCTAAACCACTGCAACCGCACAAGGGAAACTGAAAACTTCCCCCAGCAATAACAGCCTGGCACCGTCTCTGGAGTGCTGCTACCTGCCGTTGGAAGGAGTGAGAGGGACGAGGTTTTCTTCTGCCTTCATGTTTTCCTTTCTCCCACGAGATGGCAGCCTAGGAACAGGAAAGGTACCTCCACCTCAGCCGTGCATGAGCACGATTGTGCTGGGGACCACCTTTCTTATAACCTACTCTGCTGAAAGCAGAGAGTGTCCGTGGAATCTAAAGATGCAAAGATGGAGAATGAAGAGCGGAAACGAAGCTGAGGTCTATTCGTTGGCAGCATATGCATCTTCCCAGCAGAGCTGCTGTGCGATGTTCATTATCCCCTGGTTCGTGAGATGAAAAACTGAGACCTGTTAGGCCAGGTCAGGCACTGCATTTGTCTAAGAACCCAGACTTCCCATTCCCTTGTAAACGGAGAAGGCTTCGTTTGCAGCACGCATCACAAAGACCCACTGACCTCCTGACGGTGCAGATTACTACCTTAGGCTAGGATTCACTGGCTCTTATCATTCAGGGGCATTAGGGACTTGGAGATGTTTTACACAGGGTTTAAGTGCTGCTGGTCCAACCTGCTACTGTCGGTAGTTTGTGCTAAGTACCCCTTTTTTATTTGAAGGCTGCTTCATAGCACTGGTACAAAATAACCCTACAGTGAGCTTTCAGGCCAGGATACAGGTCCTCTGATATCCTGACCTTAGATTCTTCTTCAGAGCTGATCTTACATCTCAAAAATCTTTTACAGTTTACTTGACCTAAGTCCCATAGTTTTCCCATGGTGTTTGAGCCCTGAGCTGCAGACATCCTGCTGAGCATCACCACTACCTCAGTCCTCCCTGGCTCTGCTCAGCAGCCTGAGCTGCCCCATGCTGGAACCCAGCCCTGCAGCAGTTCAACATCAGTACACCAGAAGGAAGGAAGTCCAGCCACCCCCCTCAGCAGCATTACCTGAATACCCAGGCGGGCAGTCACAGTGGAAGCTGTTAGTGAGGTCCAGACAGAGCCCTCCATTCTGACAAGGCTGCGACTCACACTCATCAATGTTGGTAAAGCAGGTCTCCCCTTTAGAGTGAAAACACAGGCATCTTGAGTGACTGCATGCAGCAGTGAAACAGAGGATCTGAATAACCACCTCACTCACGCATTTTGCACTTCTGCCACTCAAACTGCATAAGCATTTACTGAACTATTTCTCTCTGGCCACTGGCAAACAGACACTATCAGCAAAGCTATGAGAGAAAACAACATGCAGAAAGGTCTAACGATTTCCCAGCGCCATGAAAGGAAGCCGTGGCACGCTCTGAACTTCTGAACCACTCCCCCTCAGCAGTGGGGGACCAAACGCCCATTTTCCTCTCAAAAATGACTCAAGTGTTATGGTTCATCCCCTCCTGCCAAGGTAATTCCCCAGCCTTAAACATGTACCCGTAATCCAGGGAAAGGGGGTATTTCAGCTGAACATCCCCAGAGCTGCCAGTGCTGAGAGCAAGATAGCAAGAATCCCCTCTTCTCCCACCCACTCTGATTATACAGTTGCTGTCAGTAGAGCAGTCTCATCAAGGAAACAACCAGAGTAGTTATCTGGAACCCCAGGGAATTAGTTTCCTCTGAAGAGGAGTTTCACAGGCACCCTGCAGGGATAAATTCTGTTATATGCATAAGAGAATGACAAAGAGAACCCACCTGGGCATCTGCATAGCCAGAGGGCACTCATCAAAGCACTGGGAAAGAGCAGAGGCTGCTGCCTTTAGCTCTGCTGGACATTCCAACAGCTGCCTCATACACTATGGGAACAGAGGCTCCCATGCACCCTGTGAAGTACCAAGCACCACATTTTTCTTGCACACCTAACACTGATCTACTCCCATCTCTTCAAATCATGTAGCACCTGTGAGGTGCTGAGAAGGTGAACATTTACTGCTCAGCTCACCTGCAAAGCCTGGCTGGCACTGACAGAGAAAACCAGCTGCTTGGCTATAGCTGAAATTGCTGGGGAAGTCAGGATGGACTCCGTAGTAGGCTTGGTTGGATCGCTCAAAGCACAGCCCGTCATTGTAACAGGGATCTGTTGCACACTCATCCACGTCCTCTTCACACTGCTGCCCTGTGTAGCCTGCCAGGAGACATCAGTGTCAATTACATCATTGCAAGCAGTCTCCTCATTATTGTGGCTGCCTCAGAGGTGAGAATAAGACCCAGAAGACATTGCATCTCATCTAGCAGGGAGTCCCAGGGTCCTGCTCTTCCTCCACTGCATCAAACACAGGAGCCAAATAATCAATTTGCAGGAAAGCAGCACCTCCTGATAGAGAAACACACGATGGGAAAAGGCAGAAAAGAGAAGCAGGGTGAGTTTCGTGACAAGGTCAACTGGAGTTAGGATGGCCTGAAACAGCAGCAGGGGCAGCCTCACTGTCTCAGACAAGGAAAAAAAATCGCAGTGGACCATGCAGGATGATAATTCTTCATAACAACAGCTTAGCACAGGCTCCCGTTGCATGCCAGCGTAGCACACAGATCTCTAACCTACCTGGCCAGCAGGCACAGCTGTAGTTCTTGATGCCCTCCAGGCACATGGCCCCATTCAGGCAGGGCTCAGAGGCACACTCCAGGATATCCAGCTCACAGTGGTCCCCCTCGAAGCCTGTGTTGCTGCAGTCACAATGGTAGCTGTAGGACCACAAAGCAGAGCAATTCATAAGCTCTTAATAAGATCTTATTAATAATTTCTTTTTCATTATTAATTATTCATTAATACTTTATCATTAATCATAGTAAGCCTCTCTGACCTCAAAACCCAGCATGAGAAAAGAGCAGATGGAGATGTAGCACAGGCTATACCAAGCAGACCCGCAGATCCATCCTGGTACCTGACTGCCCAAACCACAGTGATTTCCCACCTGTCAATGAGGTCCTGACAGGTCCCATTGTGCTGGCACGGCTGGCTCCCACACTCATCGATGTCCTCCTCGCACTGGATCCCTTGGTAACCTGGTGCACAGGTGCAGGTGTAGAACCCAATGTGATCATGGCACAGGGCTCCGTTCTGGCAAGGGTTTGATTGACACTCATCTATTTCAGCATCACAGTTCACACCTTGGTTACAGAACAGAGAGAAACCTGTGTTACAAATGCAGAACCATGACTCTGTGCTGCCGGGAACCCCAACGCTGTGGTACCAGCACAGTGACCTGCTCTGATTTTTCCGTAAGAACAGACAGTTTGCAGACAACATGGGGTTCTTACATCTTAGGGCCTTTGGTGGTGCTATAAATCAGATCCACTGTTCACATCAGAGGCAACTGTGCTTTGGCTCTGCGAAAAGTGATCTCTACCTGCTTCTCCAAAACATTCCTCTCCTCATTTAAATAATATTTGTAATTGGGTTATGTAGGAAAGAAGCATTAAAGCGCTGCCTGACAGAGTCAGACCTGCATGACTTGTACGCAACTATTTCACTACACTGTGTTCCACCTGTTTGAGTCATCAGTGGCCTGGCATCACCTCCAAACCTCAGTTACTACAGTGGCACCTGCCAATCCATCTAATCTGCCCTTCTTGGAAAGGGCTCACCACATAGTGGTCAGGGCCATCCTAATCCTGGTGGAATGTGGGCCCCCTAATCTGCTCATTCAAACCCCTCAATACCCACACAAGACTTCCTTCACCCAAATCCCAGCTGCAAGCTGGGGGGGAGCACCAGACCGTAAGGCAAAGCCTCCTATTTGACATCAGAACAAACAGGAGCGCAAGCAGCTCCTCCAGCTGCCTGGTTCATTCCTCATTTCCTCGGCAGGGGAATCCCACAATCCTGAGTTGAGAAATCAGCATAAAGATTAAAAAAAGAAACTTATTTGCAAGGACAGAATTATGCTTGATGCTCAAAATCAGGAGGGAACCTAAGGCCTACACAGAAATTCTGGGTTATTTTGTCCTTCGTCTGCTCATTTTTATCAGAGTGAGTCAGCACCAAGGACTGCATTTTTGATGTTGTAACTTCTCATTCCACTGGTAATCAGCAGCATTCCTTCACAGCAACTTCAGCCTGTGATGAGGAGGAAGGCTGAGAAAGTTCATGTGCTAGGTGGTACCAGGCAGCCATGGGCGCAGTGCAACTGCATTCCAGTCCGATAAGCAGGACTGGAGGGAAGAGAAGCCCCTGCTGCCTCCTTCACAGATAACTCACAGGTGTAGATTACTCTTGAGTCACTGTTAGCACAGACACACAAAAAACAGACACTCGTGTCACAGGCCAAAAAAACATTGGCTGAGCATGAAAGAACTGGAAAAGAAACCTCCAGCTACTTTATCGCAGAAGACTACATCCCCCAGAAATGCTGCAGGACAGGACAAAGCCACAGGCCACATCCCTGTCTCTCCAACTCCATGCCATCCAGAGTCTCAACCACTGGCCAGAAACCACAACAAGCTCTACACCATTGCTCACACACACTCCCAGACACTGCAGACACATGAGCTGTGCCACAGGGACCTGTCTCATAAGACAAAAAATGTTCAGGGCAGCTGCAGGAGCAGACAAACTGAGAGCAACACATAACCCAACCAACCACAAGCACGACAGGTACCTGTGTAGCCAGGGCTGCACTGGCACAAGTAGTGATCCATCTCATTGAAGCAGGTGCCATTGTTGCGGCAGGGCCGGCTTGCACACTCGTTGATGTCTATCTCACAGTTGTAGCCCTGGAAGCCGGGCACGCAGAAGCAGCTGTACTCATCCAGCCCGTCGCGACAAATGGCTCCGTTGTGGCAGGGCTCTGAGGCGCACTCGTCTATGTTGTCTCTGCAGTCGGCCCCAGTGAAGCCAGGCTGGCAGATGCATGTATAGTCCCCAGGACCCTCGACACACGTCCCGTTGTTCAAACAGGGGTGGCTAGAGCACAGCGACCTTTCTGTTTGGCAGTCCTGTCCACTCAGTCCCGTTTGGCATCTACAGGTAAATCCATTCACAGTGTCTGCACACTCAAAACGAGGATCTGGACAGGGGCTGCTCTCACACTGGTTAATGCTAACGTTACAGTCGATACCTGGGAAGCCAGGGGTACAGACACACTCGTATTCCAGGAGTCCTGGTGTCCCATTGCAAATCCACGGGTCAGGACACTTGTATTTAGAACATGCATCATAGAGGGCTTCACAGTTTGTGCCCATGTAGGCCATAGGGGCTACAGGACAGATGCACTTGTAACCCACTTCCAAATCCTTACAGCTGCCACCGTTTTTGCATGGGGATGAGGAACAGCCTCTATCGTTTTCAGAGTATGATGTTCCTGTTGAGAAAAGAGACTATTTGTTAGTATTCATAGCCTCGATTACCCCACGCAAGGAGATCGCCCACCTGAATTTCACACTGGCAGGGCTCTATTATCTGAGAAAGATACTGGAGAATCAAACATTTACTACAAAGACAACACAACGTGCCTTCAGCATGATGGCAACCAGGAATTTCTTGCTCGGCAGGGTGACTAGATGCCTGGGTTTCAGGAGGCATTCACAAGCCAACTATTTCTTTTGTGCTTGTTTACCCCCCAAGTCACTCCCGGAGCAGTGAAACCTAACACCCGAAACCCACCGAGAAAATGAACCTGGTGTAAAATGCAGTGACCCTTTCCACCTGTAACACACAGGCCTTGTGATTGGAAATCCAGAGAGAGAGTGATAGTATGAAATAAGCAGTAGTTGAGAAACAGTCACTGCTTCTGCTGAGACAATCCTGACTTTGCCAAGCACTGCAAGTCAAGCAATCGCCAGTGTTTCACCCTGCATGTAGATGGCAATGTGTGAGCAGCTCTTGGTCCTCTCTGCTGCCTTCCGTATGAAACTGTGGGCCAGCTAGAGACAGGAATCACTGGGAAACTCTACAGTTGGAGTGTGCATAGCTGCTTTGACCCCAGCCCCAGCTCACAACCGTTGTCCCTCACTACAGAACTGTGAGCTGAGAATGGTTCTTTCCCTGTGCCATGCCCCATGTGAAGATTTGTCAGGATCACACACGACAGCATCACTTCTCAGCTGACCTTACACATTCTCTCATTCATGCCATCATTATCCCAGTCCATTTTTGGTCATGTTTGCCTTGCTCCGGTGCACCTTCCACACACCCCACAGTTAATCTGTGCCAGTGGTTTCCTATCAGCTTGCTGGTCCATCATCTTTGTACCTGACGATGGAGGAATCTGACTTCAGAGCCTGGAAGGAATTTATAGAAGACTTTGGTTTACAAAAACCTGCTCCTG
Organism: Upupa epops; assembly: GCA_013397515.1. Classification (NCBI taxonomy): domain Eukaryota; kingdom Metazoa; phylum Chordata; class Aves; order Bucerotiformes; family Upupidae; genus Upupa; species Upupa epops. The sequence continues at coordinate 824,423 of VZRI01005355.1, forward strand.
CCCTGACCTCCCTCAAATTCCTCCCATCGAAGTGTTTTAAGCCTTCTTTTAAGGGACAGTGTTGGGGGGGCCTCAGGGATTTAGACAGCCCTTTCTCTTCCCCACAGCATCCCTACTGCCCACCCCTCCCTTCCTGTCTCATGTGATGCTGGGCAGAGCTGCTGAGCCCTGCACTGTCCAGCAATCTCATTATTCTGCCATCAACCTTTTATTCTCAGATTCCCAGTCAGGCAGAAAACAAGGATGACGGAATCTGCCTGGAATCTCTGTGGCAATTAAGAGTGGGAGCGCAGGAAACTATTTGCAAAAGAGCTTTACTGGGCAGGAGATGGAGTCTTTGTGAGCTTAATGAGTGACCAGTCCCAGCCTGCCCTCTCCACAGTCCAGGAGCACGGGTCATGATAAAACCAGAAACCAAGTCCACTGCACGTTCAGAACAACTCCCATTCGCAGCAGCCTCTGCCTGCAAAGGAATTCAAATTTCAACAGAACGACCCTGCACTGCCCGTGCAGACAGGCTGGGGCCACCTCAAAGGCTACAGGCACAGTTTTCCACGTTCATAGCCTAAGTGCATCTGGCAAATAAAACTATTCTTCAGTGAACCCAAGCTACCACTCTGCTCGAGAAAGAAGACATCGTCCAGCGGTCCTAGGACACATGATCGTTGCTCTCCGTTTTGGAATGGATTCCTATCTGTCTGCAAATCGCTTATGGAAACGCACCAAGTGCTAATAAAAGAATGAATTGGGTTTTCCTGCTGCCCCATGTGAGACCATGCAATTCAGACCCTGCCGTTCATGAAACGGTGACTATCAGGCCAAGGAAGTCACTGAATGACGAGAGTTTATAGCCCTGCACAGAAATAGCTGTTGGTGGGTTAAGTGACATTCAGGATTTCCCTTTGTGTTTCCCCACAAGAAGGTGAATCGGCAAAGTTAGTAAGCAGAAAACACACTGAAAAACGCACTGGCGTCACACAACCCTGCAACTCTGCTCAGAAATGAAACTGGAGAAGACTACAGGTCCTTTGAAGAATAAGTTCCAGGCGCTGAGGGGTGGATTAGGAGGAACTTCAAAGGCTAGCAGAGTCCCTATAAAGCATCCATCCAGCTCTGCCAGGACAGGTCTGGTTTTACACTTTAAAGGTGGCTGACAAAGATTTTCCCTAAAAGATGGGGTTTGTGACCTTTTGTATCTCTGTGAGGCAAACAAGCTGCCCTGCCAGGCTTTGTTTGAAACACTTTATACCTACACTAAACAACCTTTTCAAATGGCAGCTGCGAGTCTCCTAGCTGTAAAAAAGAGAAATGAGAAACTAAGGAGACACCAGGCAACCCGAGATCCCCGTGCAGTACTTCACTGGGTCTCTCCCAGAGAATCCCGAGGAATCTGCTTCAGTAAAGCAGGACAAGATGCTGTTGCAGTCCTGGCAGAGAGCTATGGGAATGGATAAGGGCAGTGCAGGAGCAGCAGGTTGTCAAGTTGCTGTTACAGGATTTCTGTTCGTCAAAAACCAATCTCCCTCAACTTAGTCTGTTCTTCCTTATCTCACACAGGTTGGGAAATCTTTGCGGTAATTTCCCCACAACACAAGATGCAGTAAGGTAACTTCTTCCACTGCCTCTCCTTCTCCATCTCGACACTACCCTGGCACAGCTGGCAGGCAGTTTACTAGAGCCCCATGGTGAGGTGGTAAGACACTGGACAAGGAGCAACAGCCATTTCATCACTTCATCACTTGCATGGTGCCGCTTTAGCATCTTCTACGACTTTGCTTTTTGCATGTTATATATGGATGCCCTCAAGCTAAGGTGCACCTGACCTCATGGGAGGTGCTCAGTGCTTCACCAGATAACTACCTGAAAGGTGTCACTGATGGTCACTTAAAATTCCAGCAGGGCAGGGGCAGCGCTGGGGTTATCAGCCCTTCGACTACCCTGTTTCCTTCAAACTGCAGGGCAGTTTTGACAACTGATTAATGGGTTTTTTCTAAGTCCATTTAATGCAAACAGCAATACAAGAAGGCAGGCTCTAAAGTACTACAGGATGTCACTTTGGACACTGGATCCAGACTAATTGTAGGAGTATTACTGGTAAAAGGATGGGGCAATCAGAAGAGAGGGCTTTCTGAGACAACGGGATCATAAAAGATGAGAGCTAAGTCTGCCTGCTGATCACCCATCCCAGCACACTTTCCACTAAAGAAAGATACAGAGGGTAGGGCAGGGAACCTCCCTGCACCACACATATCAGTAACACAAACACTCAATAAACTCTGAATAAAGAAATGGGAAGAGTTATGTCTCCATGGCAACAGGAAGGCATGTGCTTATATTAGTAAATCCCTGCTGACCTCTGCTGATCTTTCCCTGTCCTGGCCAGTGTAAAGGATTACTAGTGTACACACCAGGACCTCTTCCCAGGATCTACACACCAGCAAGGCTGGACAGGCCTGAAAATGGGGCTTTCAGGTTGTCCCCCCATCTCTCCTCTCACTCTTGCTAACTCTGGAAGGATGACAGAGCAGCTGGGGAAGGTAATGGCAGAGTAAAGTCAAATCCTTCCTTCGGAAGTACCCTCAATTCACTTAGCCAGGGAGTGTAACAGGGCTGTTTTGGGTGGCTTTACAAGCCCCTATTTCCTTCTTGACACAGAGATTAAACCCTTTCTTCCCAGCCCTAAGCAAAGCACCTGCTCCCGGTAATCCCAGCATCAGTAAACAAGGCCTGAAATGCTCTAAGACTATCAACAAGCTCATGACATAGTAAGAATTGGTGCTGCCTTTTCACCTAGCCCAAAATATCCCATAACCTGCATTCCTTGCCCTGATTAACAGTGTAATGGGCATCTTCTGACAGCTGCCAGCCATCAGGAAAAGATCTGCTGAAGAACCAGCTCCCATCAACCAGCTGCTACCTCTCCTCTCACCTTCCAACCATCTTTTGTTTGAATTTCCCGGTCTGGGGTTCAGCTGATGCCAACACTGGGATCACTTATATTCAATTCCCCTCAAGGTTCTGGTGCCCATCAAGTCCTTCCTCTGCATTTTTCTCTTTCCCTAGCAACTACGTAAATACCCTTTTATTGTTGTGCAAGTAGTGTAACAGGGAGAAACGATCCTTCAATGAAGACACAGGCTGAGATAGTCTCTGCTGGCTGACTCTAAGCAGCATCGGTATCATCTCAGGTTCTCAGCTTATCGAATGTGACAATCTCGGTGAAACAAGCCATGACACTGACAAAACCCCCTCCAATTAAAGATTAGATAATCAAAGAGCAGTGCTGGCAATCAGCAGGCAGTATCTCTAACACAATACTGAATAAATGGCCCAGCAAGACGCAAGGGGGGGTCCCGGCAACACCTACTGCATTTTTTAGGAGAGACACTTTAAAGAGAATCTTACTATTCACACCTTTGATTATTCTGTAGAGGTGGTTTGGTAGACTAAACACACAAGCCCAGTATCTTGGCAACTACAGTTTGGATAGTGATTTAAAAAGCTCTAGTTTGGCCTCTACACACAGTTCACATCATGGTTTTGCCTGTCCAATGTTTTAGATGGAGACATTGTGTGTTCATCACATCCCAGCCTACTTCTGACTTGATTTTTATTTGTTACTGGAGACCAGAAAGTTCCACCCCACAACAGCTGCAGGCCAGGGCTCTGGTGTGACACCCTGGAGTTTATTAGGGTGAAATATTTATAAAGAATACACAAAGGCCTAGACCACTAGACTGTCATTAAGACAGGCATAGGAAAACGAGGTTGAGTTTCCCCTTGTGAAATATGCAGCAGATTTACCCCCTCAAAGCAGCAGAATGCCAATTCTTGGCTCTCTCTCACCCAGCTTGCCCAGTGAGATGCTGAATGGTGCCAAACCATGGGCAGCACTCCATAGGGCTGGGCAGTGCCAATTATGGCCAGAGGCATTAACAGCATTAATCAGAAATATCACTTCAGGGAATTAAACTTACTCTTACCACAGAGCAAGTGGCCAGCCAGCTTGTTTTCATTTTCTGTTCACTATCTTAATGCAGATTTGAAGAAGCAACTCCTGTTACCACGCTTCTACAACTTGGGGAAAGACAGAAGCTATAAATCCATGGTTTATGACAGGATTGCAAATATTGCTACAGGAACCCTTTCATCTTCTGTGCTTGTGACACCCCAGTATTTTCCCTTAATAAACACTCCTCCACGCTGACCTTCATAGTTTGCACAGTCTCTGATCTCCCAGCCATTTCCACAGATCAAATACTGAGACAGGGGGTTTCCTGTGTATTCAACTCACCACATTGAGTCACAAGCTTTAATTTCCAATTCTTATTTAAATACACTGGCAATCAACAGGAGAGCTGAGGACAGGAGAGCTGAGAGGAGTGTATGGCTTTGCTTCCACGTTTTGAATGGAGTAAGATTTGAACTGTCCCTGTGTCTGAGCTAATCTCAAGAGTTTGCAGCAGAGCAGATACTGAAGTGCCAGAAACAAGGTTGGTCTGCCCATGTTCTCCCTAGAAAGGCATCCGAGGGGTTCTGCAGACCAAAGGTATGTGAATTGCTGATTGCTGGGCTTACTGCTGGCTGGAACGGTGGGAACAATGAGCAGACACTCACTCTGCCCTCCACCTCCACAAATTAAGCTGAGAGGTTATTCTGCCTACTCCACAGAGCAGTAGTAAAGCAGAGTCACAGGCAGCAGCACTGCCTCTCCAAAGTTTATTTTAAATAATTGGAGACTGTGTGGGTCTGGCTGCAGGATGAACTTACGGCTACAGCTTGCAATAGGCCATCTGGCTCATCAGAATGGTCTTCAAAATTCTCAACGAGTAACTGGGCCGGTCTGTGCTTCAGTGAGATGTAGTCAATTAGAAATTAAAAAATAAGTGGTCAGATCCCTTACAAGCGCAAGAAAAGGCATTTCCTTAGGACCTCAGAATTCTTCAAGTGCTATATAAAGACCACTGCTCACTCCTACTGAATTCCAACAGAATTCCGCCTGCAAACCAGGAGCAGGTGGAAGGACCATGGACATGACTGCTTCCCTCCAGCTCTGCTGGTTCTATCCAGATGAGTCATCCACTTGTGCTCCAAAGGCCAAAGGTTCTCAGTAAATCACTGTTCCAAAGAAGAGTCTTGCCCAAGAGCAAGAAGCTATCAGTGCCATGGGCCAAGAGCACAAATCCACAAGACCATGCCAGCTCTCTGGCAGCCACACACTGAGCAACACCTAATAAGCGATGGGCCTTCCTTCTGCACAACACAAAGCCACCATAATTGCTTCACACTCCAAACCAGTAGCCATGGTTACTACATACAAAGGCCAGTCCTGCTGCTTCCCTGTGGCCAGAGGAATTCCAGGCACTTGGAGCCAATGTGCCAGACAAAGGCACTATTAAAAGAAAGAGGGGGGGAAAAAGACCAAAAAACCCCCTTCTTTTGACTTTCCTATTCACAGTGTTAGGTGCTCAGAGCTAAGGGAATTTAGGGATGCTTCAAAGGAAAAGAAAAAAAACCCAGACTGGGGAATCAAAAGAAAAGCTGAAAAAACTTTCCCAACTCTCAAAAAGTACATAAATACCACCCAGTAATGTGAGAAAATGCCAGAGCATCCAGCGGGTACCCACTTGGTATTTTCTGCATGTTCTCAGTATTTCACCTGCACCTCTCCACGCCATGGATTATTCCTGTCCTGTCTCAGTGGAAACCAACCAGGATTTCCACACAGGGGGACTGGCCCGGCAGTGCCAAGGAGAGGATAAGGAGGCAGGTTCAATCCAAATCATACTTTCCAGTAAAAGGTTGTACATGTTCCTGACATGACCTTATAATCCCTCAACGACTAAACCAGATGTCTAGGCCCAGCAGATCTCCAGGCACCCATTCCAGATGAAACAGAAATCTATTTTTCAGGGAACATGAGAAACTGCACACAAGGGTGACATTCAGATCCCAAGATCACGTTCATGTGAACACGGGGAATCTCAGTATATCCTCCCCCAGGTACACTCCTCTTGCCCACGTGTATTACCCAAGGAGACAAAGTGGAAATAAAGCTCTATGTTTTCTCTGCATGGGCACAACCATAAAACCCGGAACTTCTCAACAGAGAAATGGTTGCTGTAATAGCTGCAGATTTCATTCCATCAAAGCGCACACATTTCTCGCTGCTGTGAATACACACACGTGCGCAGGGAGAAAGACAAAAGGAGACAAGAAATAAACAGAAGGAAAAACATCTCTCAGATGAAATGCTTGTTTACTTCCAGACTGGAAGTTTTCAGCCTCCAAATCTACCTGTGAGAGTGACATTTTGATCAGTCCCCTTTGCAACACAAAGGCAGATCACAGATTTGATGCGAAGTTACTGCACTGGGTAAGAATCAGGCACAGAAGACAAAAACTTACCCCAAAGTAAGAGGAAAAGTGGCAGCAGGAGAGCAGCACTGAACGCCCTGGAGGTAGTTTTCTTTAATTCCATGACAAGTCTAAGAGTGGCTGTTCTAAAACACCCTGGGGAGAAACAGCAGTTGCAAACTAGCACAGAGCAGCTCTCCCCACATCATGGACTTTGCAGAATTCTATCTACTAGAGGCACTCGCTCCACGCTCGGCCGAATTCGGGACTAGCACTAACAGAGTGGACAGAGTCCCTGTCCTCTCGCCAAAGCTGCACTCATGTTCCTGGAACAAAGAGAAAACACTGCCTGGACTACACGGATTGGATTGCACAGGGCAGAGCCAGCTGGATTTCCAGGCAGTGCAGCGAGGGCTGCCAGCGAGGGCTGCCACGGAGCACCGCCAGGGCTGTCAGAGGTGGGAAGAACCAGAGATTCACAGGATAAGGCAAAAAAGACAAAGGTCCCTGGGCAGGTTTCTTCATTCTGCTTTTTGACCTCCCTCTGCACAATGAAGAAAACAAACTCTGTAGCAGTGACAGGAGCTCAGAATGGGTTTGGGGGCAGAGGTGGTCAGGAGTCATTTCTAGGATGCAGGCTCCTGTTTAGCTTGTGTTTACAAAGTCCAGATGAGGATCAACCGTCTCCTGATAGAGGCTGCTTTGTTCAAAGAGAAAATAAGACAAAAGCACACTGCTAATCACAAAGAGCAGAGTTAGTCCACAGGAGTCTGTGCTGCTTGTCTCTCACAGGTTACTAAGCTGTGCAAGCTCACAAGACAGATGAGCCCACAAAATGCACAGGAACCCTCTTCCCAACTAAGGATTGGCTGCAGAGGTCAATCAGCAGGAAAGGCACCTAAACAACGCAAAAATCACTTCACACCATCACTGCTTGATGCAGCGTTGATGTGTTTAGTCTTAGAAGTGGAAAAAACTATCAATGTCAATTGTTTGCTGAGAGTAACCGGAAAAAGAAAGCCCACACTCAGTTATGTCCTACTAAGCACCTCTAAAGCCACATCACAATTGGATTAAATTAACTGTAATGAGAATTACGTACATGGCCTCACCCTTCCACCAACTGAAAATAGAAGACAGGTGAGATGACACAGAGATTCCTGGTTTAAACGAGAGACAGCAAGGAATTGGTGCAAACAGATCTATGGAAACAGCAGCAATCCTACACCACATAATTTCTATTCTCTCAGCACCCATGCAGAGCAGGGAGAGGCTGGTGGGGCACACACTGGGAAATGGGGTATTTACTGCCTCATTTTACCTTCAGTACAGAAAGCAGAAGCCTCACAGCAAGAGTGTTTTCACTACCAGACCACTGCAATTGAGCAGCAAATGGTTCATCTCACTACCCTGCCTGAAAAGCCCGAGATGATATATCATGTGTTATCAACCTTATCAGGACCACCCTGCCCCCACTTTCATCTCTGGGTTCTTCAATCTGTTTTCTCAAGATCAGCCTCAGCATTAGTTTCTTGCCAGTTACCACAACCATCTGGAACTCTTTAGACTCTCGCCAGGCTGTCAGGGGATGTAACCAAACACTGACATGTGCAGAATCTTTCTGCCCAGAAATCCTTTGCCTCACCTGTGTGAGTTATCCCCCTAAGGAGTCACCTTTTCCAAATCAAACACCTACGGAACCACCACAGAACTAACACTGCAAGGAACCACCGCTCTTCCTTGACTGAGCACAGCCATTTCTGTAACCACCTGTGCAAATGTATGGCTCACGTCTATCTGAAGGACATGCTCAGCTTTCATAAACTAGAATTAGTGTCCCAAATCCCCAAGCAAGTGAAGGTCCTCCCACAGCGGCTTAGGTCTGGTGCAGCTCTGCAACAACTGCTGCACGGTTGAGGCACCTCACACCCCTGACAGAGCTGTTAGCTACAAAAGCCTCATTACACTCCAGCTAGACCCAGAGAAGAGCAAAACAGTTTAGTGAAGTCTGAAGTATTAAAAAGCTCTTCAGAGGAATACTCCTGATGTCTCAAACCTTTTGAGACATCTTCTCAAGCATTGGTATTTTGTGCTAGAGACTGAGTTCTACTCTGAAGCCTTCATCTGGTCCTTCTGTTCACACTGACAGGTTTGAACTGAACTGCTACACAGGTCAATGCTATTTCACATACAGGAGTGCTCAGAGCTTTGAAGGTACTGCTTCCTGCAGGATTTGGACTTGAGCAACATGAGAAATGGCAGCAGTACAGTGTTCTTGGCCAGAATCTTCCACAGATGGGAGTGAGACTCTCATGTCTGTACTGCTGCCAGGTCGCATGTGCTGTGAGTTCTGGGGTTGGAGCAGGTTAGGAGGGATGATCCTCTCAAAAATAATACATAAGGCTCGTTCAGTGTCTCTCAAAGCCCAAGCTAATGAAGTCTTCATAGGTCAAGACATCTCATTTCCTTGTAATGATCCAAACACCTCAATGCAGCATCTCTGCACAAGGACGTTAGAATTTAATTTTTTCAATATTCACAGCTGCAATTTTATGAGATTTTGCCAGCACAATGACAGACCATTTCTCTGCTGGACCCTTGGGTGTACGACAGCCGATGTGGGTATTAACCAGCTTAGTCCAATTAAGGGACCCTAATGCAACTCTGTTAAGGCCCTGATTTGTTAGGCTTGACTACATTTCCAAAGAAGGAGCACAACCGGGTGGATTTGTTATCTAAAGCATAAGCTCCAAGTCCTTAGTCATCCTTGCTAAAGCCTTCCCCAAACTGGTCATGGTTTGTGCTACCTCCGCATCGCTGCAGTCCAGCATCAGTCTAATCTGCTCTTTACCATAGCATTAAAGCTAGAGCCAAAGGACACAGCTGCTTTCGCCTGTGTAACACTCATTACAGGAGACTTAAGGACAGCGTAACAGCAAGGCTTCTATTCTCAGCTAGCGGGCAGGGGACTTTGCAAGCCGGAAACGCATGCCATAGAAATGGGGCAGCGAGAGGCAAGCTGGATTAAGGGAAAAGGGAGAGGGGAGCTCTGGGGTGCTCAGCACAGCCCTTCTGTCTTCTTATTCTACACTAGTTGAGCTACTTAGGAAATGAACCTCTGCTTAAAGAGTGCAAAAAAAGACTCTGTACTCTGTCAGTCCGCTCTTCTGCTCGCAGTCTGTGCTGAGAAGTGGCAGAGGATTTTTTAAAAGTTCAGCTTTTGAAATTTCAAATCTACAGACCCAGTGGCCAATTCTGTAGATTGTGAAGTTCACACACAGTTTGGTGGTGAAACTGAGGGTTTTCTGGGGTCCAATCTTTAAGTGGAAATTTGCTCTTTCCTGAACCACCTGAAGCTGTTGCCATTAACATGCACTGTCACCCCCTTCCCTTCTCCACGGTGCAAATTCAAGCAAAGGCCATTATGTGGAAACAGGAGAGTTGAAAAGAAATTCACTCACGTTATCACCAGCACTGTCAACCCACCACAACAGACAGCTCCTGAAGCACTGCAGGACTTTAAGATCGATGCAGCACCCGAGCACCATGAGAGCTACAGAAGGGTTTTGTCTGAGTCAAAACTTTCAAGTTGTTATTAAAACCTGGCAAGAATCACATACAGACCCCAGTCTGAAGACAGCCTGATGGCACTTGTTAGACACAATAAATTTAAGTTTCCTATCACTGCTAATCAGAACTGCCAGCAAGGAAATCACTCTGCCTGATAACTCAGCAGTGCAGGCTAGTCCTAGGTAACTGTAATGAAACAGTCTGCAAGGCAAGAAAGAGCAGAAAGCTACTGTGTCTTGCTATGCAATAGTTCTGTAGAGCCATGCACACGATGCTCAGCTCTGTCATGCTTGTACTTCCCCAGAGCAGAGTAACCCCTTACAGATAAAACTGTAATGCTGAGGAACAGAGCGGTTGGCAGTCCAGGATGACAATGAGAGAACTGACGTTTATTTATGAGGACTTCATAGGAAATGCCCATGTAGGAGTGAATGTAACACCTACACCCCACAGAGGTGGTTTTGGGTCCAGCCCTTCGCACACACGCAGCAATCCAAGCCTGGCCCTCAGGCGCCATCCTGTGGCAGTGGACTCTCAAGGTCGGGATGCGCCGGTGACCAGGCTCCCATACACCACTGGCGTCGTACAGCTCCAACAGCCAACAAAGCCTCCATGAAATCCTGCTCTCACCGAAAAACTTGGACAACACCAGGTCCTCTTAAAAGATTACCCCTTCAACATCCCTTTGTTATCAGATGCTTGTGCAGAGATCTTCATAAACTACTTCATTCCAAAGAAGAGCAGACCATAAGAACAGAAACAAGTTTATCCAGTACATGGAGAGAGCACCTACAGCTTCCTCTCCAACAGAGAAGGCCATGGATGACACATGCAGCATGAAAACAGGGTCCAAGTTATCTCTAAAGGACAATACAGAAGCCAGGCTCACAACACCTATGTCCCCTTTGATCTACGTAAAACCCTGCTGAAGTGCTGCAGGTCAACTATGAGCCCCTTTCATCCTGCTCCACCTCTCACAGCTGCCCCAGTGGAGGTGAATCCCTTCCACGCGGCTTCTGCTGGCAGATGGGAGGATGAGAACGTTGATCAGATACCAGCATCAAAAAAGGGTTTAGGCGAGATTTTCTGCAGTAATTAGAGCAGGAAGAAAGATTTGTTCTACACGCTGCCTGCATCTCAAGGATGTTTTGAAGTTGCGTTGACTATGGGGAGGCCTTTTTCCTGCTGGCTTTTGTCCCACTGATCCAAGATGCCTGTAAATACCCTTGTCACCACGACTATCCCAGTTCGGAGCAGCCTCTCGAGCCACTGGAGGGCAGTGCTAGGCAATCGGCCTAAAAACAACAGTGAAAGGCAACCTTTGGAATCAGCACGGGTTTGCTGCAGATGGTTGCATTGCTGGCAGCCCCGCTGTCTGGCTGCTGCTGAGAGCACTTCGCAGGTTCAGGGGAAATGCTAAACGCTCAGCCAGAACCAAAGGAACCTACAATCAGAGCCAAGGTAAGGGAGCTGCAAGGTGCCCTGCAGAAGAGCCTAGCAGGAAGGAACCAGATTATGCCCAAGTTTGTGGTCTGTGAAGGCCAAGGATAAGGGAATTTTGGACAAGTCCATTACAAGGCCAGCGAGGACAGTGGTTTGCTCAGCAGGACTTGATCTCCTCTCTTTTTCTCTTGCTTTACAGAAATTGCACTTCAATGATCAGCACACCCTGGTGGGCCCAAAGAATTGAGCCATTTAGTCAGAAGTCCCTACAATTTGGGAACCCGGTAACTTATTTGAGCAGCAGCCCACAGGAATTGCCACCACAGCAATGGACACACCACCATCTGAAACTGAGCTTCCAGGGGTTAAATAAGGTCAAAACAAAGTAGAGCGAAATGGAATCTGGCCAACAATAAGGCAGGTGTTTGGCATCCAATGCACAGCTGACCAAGGACAAAACGGTCGTTCTCTGTTAGGTCTGCTGGGATGCTGGAATTTTGAGCAGATGTTAATAGGATGAATACATACTAGTCCTACAGTCTCCGAATAATAATGTCTCTGAATACCAAAAGCATATTGATCCCCTCAAGTGCACAGTCAGAACGACTAATGGCTCTAGGGAGCAGCGAAACACTCAAAGGGGAGGGAGATGGGGGAGAAAGCAAAAAAGAAAAGATGCTTTAGGCTGGAGAGTTTTATCAGTTAGAAAAGCCTTGGGGCACTCAGGGAATGCAAAAATGCTACTGCACAAAGAACACGTAGCAAAGGCTGCTGAGAACACGCACTGCGTGCCTTGGAATGAAAGAATGAATTTACAGAACTCGTAGGATTCTAGCAGGTCTAAAATACCTCTTCTAGGCAGAATATTTGAACCAGGAAGAATCTAAAGAGACAAGCTGTGCTGTCCTGGCGGATCAAAACTGGGGGAAAAGAAAAGCCAACACCAGTGAGGCAGAGAATGCAGAGACTGATTAAAAGAATTTCAAAGGGAAACTCTATTTTCCTGACCTCAGCTGTTATTAGTAATGCAGATCAGGGCTTTGTTCTAAAGGGAAATCTCATTGCTAACCTGCAGTGTCTTTTTCAAGCGTGAGACATCTGAAATCTCCTTTCTAAACAAGGCTTGCGTAGCCAGGAAATTCAGTTAATTCTCTTTGCTTTGGTATCTATTTAGTTTAGCACTACACAGACTGTCAAAAGCAAAACGCTACCCTCCAACTCTATGCTAGGGGTCCAAGCAGCCCAGTGACACTCCCTCCCTGGTACTGGTTCAGTGTTTTCACCATCTCACAGAAGGACGTATCTCTATGAAGGGGGATGAGACTCCAGGACAACCACACTGCAAATGAGCAGCTTGTTCAGAGGTGTTTTTCTGGGTTATGAGCCACAAATCAGACTGAAGTATGCTAACGGAGAGGTCCTTGTGTTCTCCCTCAGCAGAGCCACCACAGGAGCCTATCAAAGTCCTGCAAACTCTGGTCAATAGTATTATATATCCACTGAACCGCCGAGGACATTAAGCAAACACAGTGAAGAGATGAGAAAAGATTCCAGTTGTCCTGAGCTTCCCACTCTCTGACCACAAAACCACACTCTTGCATCAAATGGGAAATGAATCTCTAGGGACATTTTAATACTACACCCCTGCTCTAATTAATAATCCTACTTTATCAATATTTGATGGAGCTGTTATTGTGTCTGACCATTGCACTTTTCAAATGATGCTCTGAATTATGCTGCTCCGGAGCAATCTAACAGCAGTGTGCTCCTTTCAGTAGTACAGACAAGAGGCAGGACACCTCCTTTCCTAACACAGAGCCTTTCCAGAAGGCCCTGCTTCAGGTTCAGCCTGTGAGAGGACAGCTGTAACATACACAACCAAGCATGCAAAATGAGATACTGACCCAGTCCTAACATCCCCCTTCTGTGGCCCACGATACTACCACCATGTGGAGTAGAAAATCTATTCAAATTCTGAAAACCAAACCATCAGTGACACTGAGTGCAACAGGGAACAATGGCTGTGAACGCAGGCACGGATGACCACAGGTAACACTGCACAGAAGCTACTATGACAAGAAAAACTTCCAGGCTTTTGCAAACTAGAGTGTTGAGAAGGATGCTGTGACATGACAGAAGCGCCTGTCCCTGGCCACAAACCCCTCATTCATGTCACACAAACTCACTTAGCTGAGGGAATGATTAGGGATGCTATTTGTGGTTGCGTTTCCACGGGGTTAAGAGGTTACTGCCGCTCTGCAATTACTCATCAGCTCAGTTCCACAGGAGAGCACTCCCCCCTGCACTCTGCTCCACACTCACAACTGCAAATGCAGTAACTCCCCAAACAGATGTTGCTAACATGATCAAGAATATTAACTCAGTGATTGCAAGTGCTTAAACTAATGGGAACTGCTTAGGTAAAAGGCAGCTCAAGAACAATTACATGCAGCTACAAGTAAAGTAAAACATTCCACAATCCACATCACACTCCATCAGGGATCCTCTCTGGAAAAACAAATACATACTCAAAATTCTCCATCAGTGCAGAATCACTAAGGTTAGTCCCTGCTGCTGAAGAACTGAGACAGGGAAAGATGGTACCAATTCATGGGTACAAAATGGGCTTTTCTGTGCATTCTTCTTTGTTTCTGAAGAACAACACCCTTCATCTGTAAGGCACTCGACTTAAGACCAGCCAGGATTTCTCATTACTCCCATTCTGCATGGAGCCAGTGGAGACAGAATTGCTGTGGAGGGCAAGGCAAAGGGCTGGAGCACACAGCAATCATATCAAAGAGTTATGTGCAACTTTAGCTTGTGGAACACAAACTGGAGATATTAAAATGGGAAAATTAAAAGCAACAAAGAAGTTCTGAGGTACAGGTAGCAGCCTAGGTACCACGAGAAGGCAGAGTCTTCTACATTCTCCATATGACTCAAAGCCCAGTCAAGTAATTAACGACAGCAAGCAATTACAGCAGACTTTGGTTTAGGCCCACAGAGAACATGCTGCTAGGAAGCTCAGTCCTTCCTCATTTCAGCAGATTGTGATAACAGTGAGATTGTCAAAGGTCAGAAAAACTATGAAGTGAGGGAGTTGAGTTCTGAACAACATCTGCCCAATGAGTTAAAACCAGTAGATGATGCAAGCTTTGAGGGAACCTTTGTGTCATCTGTCTTGTCTGTGCAGAGAAGAAAAGATGTGCTTGCATTCTACTTTTTCACAGCAACCACACAAGCACAGAGCAGCAAACAGATGGAGGTGTCATAAGCAAAGTGTGAAAAAGAAAAAAACATAGAATAAAGCAAGAGCCCCTCTGCTGGAGATTATCATGCTGTGAAATCCTGCTTGCAATGACCTGTCAGAAAAACGCCACAATTACTAGAGGTTGGGATAAGCGAAGGCATGAGCATGGAAACTTAACTGCAGAGACAGAAGGTCCCCAAGGACCAGCTGGTTATTCACCACAAAGGGGTCAGCAGAAGCAGACCATGGCTTAGTGCATCCACTCACCCTAGCTTGAGCCTATGTCCAGGTGTACTAGCAAATTCAGAGTAGCGGAGCTCTTGAGAAGTCTCAAGTGACAGAGTGATGCTTTTGAGTTGTTTCCACCCACAAATAAGGGAAAACAACGAAGAAGGAAAAGTACCAGAGACAACCTGTAAGTGGGAGGAACTAAACTTTTATCTGTTGATAAACAGACAATGGCAAAAACTCCCTGTGGACGATCACAAAACCTGCTACCAAGGTTTAACGGAGCAAAACTCCCCGTTTTAACTACAAGAAGTACATTTGGGGATGTTATAATTTAGCCTTTTTGACAGGTCCTTTATTTAATTGCTGTAAACGGTAACTTATTCAGCTAAGGAAGAGGCTCTGTCATGAGCTGTTAAAAGGAGTTAGTTGTCAATTCTGGTTTTGAAGTATCTTTCAGATACCAACTTCTACCTAATGCTCAACATAAATGATGTTTTCTTCACGGTTCTGATGCTCAGAGCAGAGAGAAGCAGCGTTTTCCTGACTACTTTTCTGTATCATAACCAAAGAATTTGGCAATACTGATTTGTCTAAAAAAGCCTGAGACTTCTTTTAGTTCACAGGTCTCCCTGAGGGCCTTGGGTAGGTTGTAAAAGCACAGTCAGTCATTCTAAATAGCTTATATCCAAATGCTCTGCTTGACAGTGATTAAACATACAAATGCTACATGCCCAACGTTTGAAGCAAATAGCCCAGAGCACCCAAGAGCACATTATAGCACTGGGAGTACTGGAAATACTATCCTGTGATATTGGTCTGATGAAAAGAAATCCAGAACAGCAAGACAGATCCAAGACTGATTTTTTTTCCCCTTTGAGACAGTCTTTGTTTCAGACCTGTATGAGGAAACACGTTATATACCCACTCATTTGCTACACAGACACTACTCCTAGGAAGTGTGCTAGTCTAGACAATTCAAGGCAGAAGGGTTTGATTGTTATTATGAGATCTGTGTGCTTTACAAGGAGAACAAGTTGCCAAGGCTCTGCTTTACAAAGATGTTGCTATCAGAGAAGGAGGTGTCTGCAGAACACACTATATTCTAACATTAATTAGTCTTTGTTACACAGCTTTACCTTTTTCTAATGTAATCCTAATCCTGACCATCAGCAGTGTTTCAGTTCTCTACAGCTCCTGACTGACTGGGCTGTGATCCCCCCCGCAACAAACTAGAGAAAGAGGCCAAGGAAAGGCCCAGACAAGGCAAACTCCACCTCTGGCTCAGCAAAGCAATTTAACTAAGTGTGGCTTTATGGTCCTTCAATTATGTATTACAGCTGAATTATGTATGGGGCAGAGGGCACACAGGAATTCTGGTGGAAAGAGGCAGCACTGCGAAAGAGCATTTCCTCACCCAGGGTCAGATGTGAATGCCCCCTACAAGAGGCTTGCTCCACTTTAATGGAATCCTGTAATTTCCAGAGAACCCACAGACCCATTCTCATAGCAAGAAGTTGCCCCATGGGCCCAAGAAAAGACCTGTAGCCCCTTCAGAACACATTTAGATTGCTGGAGAGCAAAAACTTTCTCCTGCTGCCTGCTGTGCTCTTATTTAGCCCAAATATCACTCAAGAATAACAGAACACAGAGCTACTTTACCTCTGTCTTATGTCATAACTGATTTAACATGACGTGTTTAAACAGGAACGTGAATCGTGCCTTTCATAATGGGCAATGGTTTTGTCGTGTATGGCAAGCCCCAGAACTGTTCAGATTATCCTGGAGCTTGATCTCATCAGCAGTTTTACTGTTCTGTTGCAAAGTCACCAGGTTTGCTACTCTAATTCAATATTTACACCTGCACCTTTTTATGAGACTCAGAAATGAACCAATTCTTACAACACCATATACTCAAGCTGCAGTGTCACACGGAAACAAGCATCAACTCTGTTTTGTTAAGCTGCAACTACACACAGTGCTGACACCTACACTAACCGCGACACCAAATTCTGCCACTGCTACCTCTACAGGATCTCTAATAAATTTATGCAACCCACGATGTAACAACTCCTGTGTTAAATCCTTAATTCCATTCTCTTCTCTCCGTTTGCTTTTTTCTATGGCGAGATGTTTATTTTCAGCACACAGCAGTGTGTTAGATATAAATACATAAAGAGTATACTTCTGAGAGTGAGAGCAGATAAATGATTAATCATGAGACAGGTTGGTCTGTCCTTATCCATTTCAACAGTCAGACATCAACATGAAACATTCCTCCAAGCTGCTACCTCTTTAGATTAGGTCTGTACCTTGCACTGGGCAAAAGACCAACCAATATACCCAAAGTTAAGTTTAAGAAGAAACAATGACCTTCCCTGGAGACAGCGGCAGCGCTGGGCTGCTGAGGAGCAGCCAGAGCTCCTGGGGACAGGCCAGTGCCTGGCAATGAAACCCAACTGCCGCTTGGTGGCAGAGGATTGATATCGTAATGACACTGCTGGCTCCCAGGAACGCATCCCGTAGGCTTACTCCCTGCCCAAGGTGACTCCCCCAGATTATTTCTTGCCTCCTCACTAATTACCATACATATTTATAGACAAATTAAAGATTCAAACAAACATTTATTCAATTAATCACTCTGAGTTCTAGTAGAATAAACAGTATCAAATCAATTAATTAGCTCAGGAGGACAATTTAACCCATTCATTTTCTGTCTCCTCTCTGCTATCACATCTCACACAAGAGTTAAAGCATCAAGCACCAGCAACTACCCGTAACAGAAAGACCTGAACACTGTGAGCCGAGTTTATGCCTGACCTTGGACAGAGGGACTCTTCCTGCTCCCTGCAGATTTGGTACCCAGCTTTTACTCCTCTGTACCCAAGCATCTCACTTCAAAATGCCATCCAGAGCAAGTTACACACAAAGCTACAGATGACTGCTGACAGGCTCCAAGCCTGAACGCTTCCAAACATACAACAGTTAAAAAGCAGGATTGGGAAAACATCTCTCCACGGACAAATCAATTTCATCAACTGTTTTTTTTTCTGACAAGAACATATGGACAGACTGTACAAGCTGAAGTTCAGAACAGAGTTTGTGAACCACAGGCATTTAACCTCAGGAATAAACACTGCAAACCCTCTGAATAATAAAAATGTTACCTAAAATAAACTATTTGTTTTGTCCACGTGAGAAGATTCTAATCTACTGAGTACAAACCATTTCACGAAACTACAGTGAACTGGAACTCGTGGCCAGTTTACCAGGTCAGCCCAGCTGGTTCTGGGTGCTTTGCCTGCACTGCAGCAAACAGGATGCTGCACTGACCTCTGCCTTCTTGCAAAGATTGAGAAAAAACTGGCCATCTGTCACTGTAGCAGTTGTTCCAGCTTCTTCCTGTAGCAGATCTGTAACTTCACTAAGTTGTGATTATTCCTGTATTTGTAGAGCACACAAGTCCCACCATATCAACCCAACCCCTTTTCCAGTCTCTGCCTCGCCAGTCCTGAAAGCCCTTTATGATGTGGTGGTGGCACAGTTTACTCCTGCCCCGAGTACCCCAGGGCTGCATGTGTGCAGTTTGAACCGTTTTCTTTATTCAAACCCCATAGGCCCTTCTCTTTATCAAGTAATTAAGCACTTCAGCTTTGCTAATGCATTTTCTTGCAGTTCTCACATGTTTTTGCTAGACTAGACACATGCAGCACAGCTTTAAAAAAAAAGAAAGAAAAAAGCACATAAAGATTTCTGGATTGGCTCAACTAGACTAACAGACAGCATGTGGCCCTGGAGCAGAGGCCGTGCTCATTGTGCTGGTACCTGCTGAGCACAGCCGCCGCATTCAGAGCGTTATAAAAAGGGCATTACTGTAACAATGACAAAGACGGCCAGCGCTACTTGCGTGGTGTTTAATGAGCAACGCAGACCATGGCAGACCATGGCAATTGGCGACTGACAGGAGAGGTTTGTTTGTTGTTGGGGGGGGTGTTTAACCCCAAATTTCTATCATCTTTCAGATAATAAAGCGCCTGAACTAATCAGTCAGTTCTGAGGCAGCAGTGCGTATGATTTCACACCCCTTTGTAAAAACCACACACTGGATGTCCCACAAGGCCAGCATGACACCTCTTCTGTAAAGGCAGACGTCTGAGAAGATCACGCTATTTGCTTAGAAATCATTTTGCCTTTACAGGACCTGAACTATAATTAGAATGATGATGCCCTGGTGTAACAGACAGAAGCAGAATTACAAAGAGAGAACAGAACAATGACTGGGACAGGGCCTAACTTGCAAACTGAAGGAACTGGTCACACTGGACAAAACCCTGGCATCAGTTCTTTCCAAGTTTCAAACTTCAGCAGAAGCAAAACAGATGACCCAACAAATAGAATATTGATGAATTTAAAAATATAAACCATCCCACGCTAGCTTCTTCTACTCTTCCCCTTTAAATTTTCCACAGAACACTGTTTTTGTAGCTGCCAATTCTGTGACCTTGCTGGAAGCAAACAAGCCCGAGATCAATTAGTGAGTTCAGACCAGAGAAGCGTCCTGCTTGTCCCTTGGGAAGCGCAACCGCGCTCCAGGGTACAGGCAGCACAAGCCTGGAAGATTGTTATCAAGGGCGAGTGCCAGTACACAGGTTGGTAACTAACTGCAAAGTGCACAGTGCAGCAGAACTGAAAGGGAAGGGGAAAACCTCATTTTCCTTTCCACTTCCACACTGAAAAATTTCCAGTAATTTTAAAACTTTAGTTTTGCACACAAGGAAATTTTTTACACTGAATGAAATCTACACCAAATGCACCAGGCTGGCTTCAAACATAAATTATGAATGCCTGTTTAGTATGGGGAGGTTTAGCTGGAGGTTAGGAAGGATTTCTGCTCTGAAAGGGTTGTTCTACAGTGGAACAGGCTGCTCAAGGCAGCGGTGGAGTGCCCATCCCTGGAGGGATTTAAACGAGGTGTGGACTTAGTGCTTAAGGATATGGTTTAGTGGTGACCCGGCTTGGCTGAGGTGAGGGCTGAACTCGATGATCTTAAAGTCAGCAGGAACACTGCAATGCTCAGCCCTCAGTTTTACAGTATCCTAGCAGAGGCATGATCATGCTGCACTATCTGCAAAAGCTGATTGATTACATAAACGACACAACTCTTGGAGAATCGGAGAAGGAAGGTGTCAGAGATGAGCCCCACAAACTCCAACACCTAGGAGTTTTTAACATTTAAAATGCTAAACTGAAAAGGTTATCAGGAAGTGTGATGTGTGGCCACGTCCACATTTATTCTCAATGCCACAGCACTTCCCTATTATACAACTAGAAATGTGCCTCCTGTGTCTGCACTGGCACTGCTTGCCAAGGACAGCAACTCAGACCTCTGTAGTTCCTAGCACAGGCCCCTGAGTGCCGAAAAGTCTTCAGAACATAATCGTGGGGCTTTCTACCAAGAAACAAGTGCTGACTAGCCTACAGCTGTATTCTCAGAACTGCACGGACTCCAGCTCTTTAGTATTTAAATGAGTACATAAATATTTCACATAGATCTTAGCCTAAAATAAGCCACCTGCCTGGCTTCTACACTGCTACCAGAGTCTGCCTGCTCACCTTAATTTGCAGGCAGCTAAAATGCTGTTTGTGTGATATACTATTCCGTGAGGCCTCCCAGAAGAAACCTGAGAGATCAATAGTCTTTAAATAAGTAATTAGAAGAGCTGAAATCATTTAGGTCATCAAATAGCAAGTGGGATAAATAAAAAGTCATAGCTGCGTGAACACCTGCTTTTAATAGAATTTGTACATTTATTTGTCAAGTTCAGTGATGAAAAGGCTGTACAGCTAAACACAAGGGGCAGAACAGCTCAGCAGCAGCCAGAAGAGGGAAGCAATGCAGACTAACCCTACATAACTGCACTGAAGTTATCTGGCAGGTCCATTCAACACAACAAACACTGCACTGTCACAGTGGAGACCATACAAAGTGCAACAAGTGAGGCTCCTGCTGTGACTCTGCACAGAGAGATGAGCCAACAACCACTTCTCAAGTGAAGCCATCAGTAGATGGACCCTACCTGTTTGCTCTGGAACCTCAACTGCTTTGAGCTGAACAGACATCAGAATCAGACTGCTCTGGCCCCATGTTGCCATACTGCGTTTGGGTACCAATCACACAGGGAACACTCCAAGGTGGGCAGGATCAGTAATGTATCCCAAGGGCACAGCTTGTGAACGTTTTCCAAACGCCACTGCATTCTGGCAGTAGTCTCACTGAGAATTCATTACATTTCATTTTTAATGAAATTATAAAACTACTTCATTACAATTCTCATTATAGTAAGATTTTTTTTAGGCAAGATTTCTGATCACAGTTCAAAGCATTTTATTTCTAACAACTACTGTGATTCCCAAGTTCTTCACTTTCTGTTGATGAAAACAATCCTAGAACTACTTTCAAAAAATTATTATGACTCTACTCAGACAAATTCTGAAGTTCTAGGCTTCAGGGTTATCAACAGACACTCAGCTATTGCCACAGACAAAAGCTGATTTGGGAGGGAGGAAACACGCAGTTAAAAAAACAAAGAGAAAAGCAAAAAGCAAAAACAAAAACCCTGCTGAAAACAACAACTTTTTGTACCAGAAACAGATTGAAAACAGAGAGAATATTAGCATTGAGCTATGAAAAAGCCTATTCACTGCTGATGTTAAATACAACACCCGCAGAGATGGAAGCTGGGTTTATTTTTGATAGAAGCATAAACATTAAAGATAAGCCAAAAGCATTTAGAAAACAGGGGTGCAGTACAAAGACGTATGTGATGAGAGACACGTCGCCTTTAATCTTGACCTGGAAAACCTCTTGTATGACAGAGGTTCTTTTCAGAGGAGTCACAGTCCTGCCTAGTTGCTCTGCCTATTAGTGATAAAAAGGCCACCCAAGTTGTTTCAGCTTTGGAATGATGGCACGTCTTTAATCCTAAACTTCAGAGGAAAAGAGAGAAAGCAACCCCCCCGCCCTAATATATCTGAGGATCTGCATTAAACTGACCTTTATCTGGGAAGTGCATCTTCCCTAAAACAATAACCCTTACAACCGTCATTGTTCTTCTAGAAAGGACAGACATACTCCCTCAAACACTTACTTACTTGCCTCTGATAAGCATAAAAATACCTCTCCTATTGATAGCAGATAAACGCATTGCACCCTCCTGGCACAGTGGAAAAGCAGCCCATTTCCAGACTGCAATCCCAGCATACCTAAGCGCCAACCACAACCTTTGTGAGGGCTGAGCAATCACAGAATCAAATCTCAAAAGCACATTATAAAGAATTAGAACTGAAAACTGTGGACACCTCTGAAATTCAGTCCTTCCTTGGACATCTGATTAAATTTTGGGCGAGACTACTGCTCTTCTCTGTACAAAGGGCTCAGGGAGTTGCTGATTGGCAGTTTCACTACAGACAACTTCACTCCGGCTATCAGTCTGGGACGTCATGACAGGGTCATTCCAGAGGGACCACAACACCGAGCCCGGATAGTGTTCCAGCAGCCTACTTGCTAGTTTAAGGAACACTTTGTACCACAACACTCAGCAAAGCTGAGACACATCAAATAAAAATGTGAAATCAGAAGATTAACAAGTGGAGCAGCACACACTGAGCTCCACACTTATTTTCTTTTAACCTAGACCTTTATTGTTTTTAATAATTGATATAAAGCAGCAAATGACTCACTAATTGCACTTCTAAACTGTAACCCAACCTGAAATCAATCACACATGGCATAAATTTTGTTCTTATTTGAAGCTAAATCCCCTACAGTGCATGCAGTAGCCTCTCTAATAATTGCGTTAGTCATAACCCGTAAGTATTTCCCACTTACCTGGTTCCAGTTGTGCTTGCTTTTCAAGCTGAACCTCGTCTCTATCACTAAAAAAAATCTCCACCTGGTTACCCCACAGAGCCTGTTCTGGGACTTCAAGAGCACTGCAGTGGCTACACTTCATACAATTCCTCCTCTTTAGCGTCTGATTTTCCTCCAGTACCCTTTGAACTCCTTTGCTCCAGTCCAAAGTCAAACAACTATCACGCGGGATTGCACCAGACAGCAGCACGTATGCCATAAAACATTTAGTCATGGGCTGGGAACACAAGAACTGCCAGGTTTATGCATTTCATAGTTCTGCAGCACAGACTCTAGATCTGCAAGAACCCTCTTCACTGGAGAGCCATCTGCTTGATTTCCTCGAGATTAAAGAAACAAATACAGGTCTTGTAGACATAACTCAGAATAAAACTCTTTGCTACACCATGCCAAACAAAAACGAAGGCAGCATGAAATGAAACAATAAAAGCTGTGATCAAGTACAGACCAACAAGGCTGTTGGTCACTGACACCTCAAAGTGACACAGGATGCTCGAAGAACAGCAAAACGGTGTTTGAGATCTACCAAACTCAGTTAATTAACTTTTGTCAGGGCTGCACCAGAGAACAGACATGCCAGAGCCCATTTTAAAGCAAAGCTCAGTGACACCTGTGCTCCCAGCTGCACCGTGTGATCCCAGGCACAAGTCCCAGCATAAGCAGGGTGTAAGAAGAGCTACTTGGTTCGGACTGGGACACGCTTTGCATCAATCAATACCCGCACACAGTTACACCTACCACAAGCAATGCTTATCTGCCCTATTCCAGTACTGGTACCATCTTGCGTTCCTATCTCACAGCTTCTCTGCACGGAAGCAAACACAGCCACAGCAAGGCAGAGGAGTGGCCCTGGACACTGTTTTATGTTGCATGGAACAGATGAACTGCTTTTTTGAGCTTCAAGATTCTCCTTAGAACACCTCACATTTGCAAGTCATGTTCTTAGTTTAGCACCCTTCTAAATCCAAAGGGTCCTGTGTGGAGAGTACCCAATGCTGCCAAACTTCAAAGCATGCAGGCAGCCCCATGAAATGTGCCATTAGCCCTGCTGAAATTAAAGTTAAGCACACCCAATTATTTGTTTTTATAGATTAAAAAGACACGAAGTCAAACAAGTTCCCTCTCGCATTCTTATGCCACTAGCATTTTTCAAGTTCTTGTGAAGCTTATGAGACTCATTTCACAGGGAAAGATAGTTTCTTCTGGGAAGATTTTTAAACCGCATGCCTAAGAGTTATTCTTTCAGAATTCAAAGTCAGTCCTCAGCTATCTGTGCACAAATCCCATTAACTTCAGCACATGTCTAAAGGCAGAATCTGAAACCTGTGAAGAACTGGGTCACTGGACAATGATAAGTCTCAAACCAGAGAATTCTTTTCTGAGTTATAACAAGAAAAAATACCTCTTCCCCCAGGCACCAAGTGAGCATTCCCATTCATCCATAAACAATACCCAACACTTGAAGTCCAATAGGTTATGTTTCATCTATGCTCACTTAAGACTCTTCCCTGTACTACAGCTAATAGCCATTTAGTCCTTAATGTAGTGTTAGCAGCTGGATCATTCCCACATACCACCCCGCAGGGCTGCCCCGCTGCACGTTTCAGGGCCTGCTTCATCCCAAGAATAATACCACTTACCAACAACTTTTTGTAAAGGGTCTCTCTAGTTTTATAGGTATTTTTGGTCCCCATGAAAACTGGTTTCACATGCTGATCACAAATCTGGACTCCTGTCTTGCCTTTGTATTTTATTTAATACTGGTAATAAAATGCCTTCATCACATTCATAGAATATGGCATAATGAGGTATGAGAGATACAAGCAGGAGTATCAGTCTATGAGCAGAGGGTTTTTTACAAACTAATTCTACATTTATTGTGTCAGTAAAGATAATAGTCTTGGAAGACTTCAATCATTGTGACCAATCTCTGCATTAACAGCCCAGATCTGTATCCTGTTCTCATGTAATTGGTTTTATTCCATTATAAATGCTTGTTGCAGCACAAAATCTCCCTTGTACTTAAAATGAGAGCATCTTAACCTGATCTGGAATTCTAATCCAGACTGTGATACTCAGCTTGTGTGTCACCCTGGCTAAGTGCTACACCTAACTCAGTCTCTGCACTTCTACAGCCTTAGCTGTTTAGGGGATGATGCCACTAGCATTCAAGAAAACGTGACAATATCACAAATATTTCTATCTAAAGATCTTCAGGGTCATGTGTTATTTCCATCACAGTTCTGCATTAGTCTCTTTCTACGCCAGTATTTTGTCCCAAGAAAGAGCATAATTATTGTTAAGTACACTAATTGAGGTAACTAATTCGAGGTTGCTTTCAGCACGGTTCAAATCCCCATCTCCGAGCATACTTAGAGATATAAATTCAATTTTCTTCCCTTTTATTTCATGAAGCCTAAAGACAGATGTTAACTATTTTCTCCAAACCTCTGATGTTCTTTTCCTTGTTAAATTATATCCTTGTACTGCAGCAGCAAAGCTCTTCCAATCCCCTATATTCTAAATTAATCCATCAATCCCCTTCCCTCTGTGTTTTTGCCCTTGGCAAATCATTAGCCCAAGGGAGAACTCAACATAAAAGTTCAAGATTTCACTCAGACCACAGCTGAAAATATCCTTCTTCTGCCTCTGTGAAAGTGTCACTATCTGAGATGCCACCTCTTGCAGAGTTTTCTGTCTTTACTGCACTGCTCAGGTACCAGTCTTTACAGCTGCCCCTTCCCACTGCACTAATTTCTCTAAGCTGTGTTTGTGCTGTGCCTCTATTTGCTCTATCAGTCACAAATAAAAACGTTCTCACATTAAGTCCTTGGACCAGTCCTTGATTTTCTAGCCATTATCTTCTTGCCCTTCTCAAGGCCTACACTAATACTTTGAGGACACACAGGAGATTTGTCTAAACTCATTCATTGCTTTGAACCCTTTTGATTCTTGACTTGAAAGCAGTAATTGAGATTCCTCAGATTTGTTTCTCCTTTCAATCCTTAAGCAGGAGATGGAAGTTTGCAACAAAGCAGAGTCTTGTAAGATCTAGGGTGACACTTTAGCCGCGAATTTGCAAATAACTACATAAAACCCACAAGTTTGATTTTAACAAGATGCACCTCTTGCTATTTGTACAATTATTAATGCACGTGTTTTTTACTTTAATACTGCAAAACACTCTATTTTGAGCAAAAATTACTGTTTCTACTCAGCACTGCAAACCTCATTATCCTTCTGCCCTCTGCTAAAACTCCCTCATGAACTGCTTCCACACAGTGTGTTATGTACTGATTATTTTGGCACAGACCAACCCACTGTCTTTCATCTTTACAGCCTATATAAAATTAGTTCTTAAAAGTGTGAAAAGAGATATTAAAAACAATTGCCGTGGACTTGTGTGATGAGAGCCGAGACTGAAAATGCATTTAACCTAGAACACCTGGCAGAATTGTGAAGCACCCATGTGAAGGTAATCAGCCATTTGAACAATGGAGCAAGCCTGTGTGTTATAGAAAGCACATCCACAGAAGAAAAAACCCACCAGACTCAAACCTTGTATCTAAAGCTTTGCTCTGGTGCGTTAAGAGCCTCTCAGAAAGGTCTGATGGACAACAGTACCTGGAGCTTCTTCGACCTCCTGTAGTGTCCATCTGCTCTAGAACAGCCTGATGTCTGGGATTAGGAAGAATTACCGCAGGGAGCTGAACGCTATCTTGAACCCTTTTGTCTCGCTTTCTGAAAGAGAAAGATGGAGATCACTGCTCGCCCCCTGCCTTGTGCAGCCTGCCCTGCCTGAACACGCTCCAGAGCTGCCTCGATTGTCACCTCCTCAGGGAGCCCTGAGGGCTCCGGACAGAGAACAACTACTCACATGGAAACGCTACTCCTCCGCTCAATTTAGGAAATTACTGAGGGACAGAAAATCCAAGGGCTTGCTCTGCCCCAGCCCTGCTTCCACCCTCACTCCGGCCGGAGGGCCGCGCCCCAGGCTTAGGGCCTTGCCCCTCAGCACTAGCTGCAGAGGGGAAGCTGCCCGTGCCGAAGATTCACCCCCACCGAGGGCCCTAGACGATGGTGAAATAACCCGCGCAGACTCTGCCAAGATACCCCAGGGGGCGGGAGAATCCTCCCTTCTCACTCTCCCTCACCTGCCTCCCGCCAGGCCCGACCGCCCTCAGCCGGCCATGGGAGGACCCGACCGCGCCGCTTTACGCACTGTGCGCCCGGCACGCCAGCGCCTACGGCATTTGCGCAACGGGAGCCGCTCAGGTGCTGAGGGCGCGTTACGGAGAGTTCGCGAGAAGCACCGACCTCTTTGAGGGGGTTTTACGTAAGTGACGTTCTCGGGTGCGGGCTCGACTGCTCCCAACCAGCGAAGCCGCAGGAAAAGCGCGGATTGCTCCGGCAGCGGGGGGGGATTACGCAGTTTACGCAGGGAGTAGCGGCCCCAGGTACAGACAACCAAGCGGGTAGGGCCAAGCAACGTTACGTCAATTCCGTAAGACAGTGCCTGCCTTCGGCCAGAAGGGAGGGACGGGCTGGTTGCGCGCCGCTACGGTATTAGCGCGGCCCCCCGTTACGCCGTTGGCGCAGGGGCTCTCTCAGGTGCAGGC